>OZ023273.1:65807408-65862291 GCA_964007475.1 Hybos culiciformis
AACAAATTCTAATTGCAAAAAGTTTCTAATTTATTCGGTACAATAATTAAAAAGAAAGAAATGAAAAGTACAAATATAAGTTAAGGAAGAGTTTAAAAATTAGAGAAATTTCTAAAATTGTAAATAAAATATGACATTTATTATTAATTTTTGTGGAAAACATAAATAAACGCAAAATCCATATATGAATTTTCATATATACATACATACACATAAATGTACATAAATATAGTGAATTTATAGAAAAAATTAAATATTTTAAAACAAAATAAATACTTTGTACTGTTTGTACTTTGCTTCACTTCCTTTTATATCTTTATAGTAGTAATATCAGTGTATAAATCTTCGAGGACACTAAGACACTGCTCCTTGATGAGTATATCCATCGTCTCTACAGATTCATTATTCAGTTTCTGGCTCAGAATTTTTCACCAAATTAATTCTACTTAATTCTGAATAGTACTTTGGTTCGACGAGATATAAAATCACCGGCCGGCGATGATGAATAAAAATCTATACCTACCTATACTACTTTAATAAATTTCAAATCAAGCAACCATAATGTGAGATCAGAATGCACAAATAAAAATAAAAATTAAAATATTCAAAATATATTCAGACATTCAGCAATGAAATGAACTAAATTTTGAGGAAATAATTAATTGATACCACGTTTTTCATGTTTCAATAAATAACAAACGTGAGTGATTGTCATTAAAGATAAAAAATAAAACATTTATATAAATGTGTACCTAGAATGAAAAAAAAAAACAATTTTCCCACAACTTATTTATATGATGATAAAAATTTTCTTTCTCGTCTAGTTGAATGAAACAGACACACATATATATATAGGTTATACGCTAATCATTGGAATTCAATGTATCTTTTTTTTTTCCTTCTTGTTGTTGGTTTTATGCGAATCGAATGCGGTTTCAGTGAACATCCATACATTATTTTATTAACAATTTGCATTTTGCGCTTCATAGATTTATGTTTTTTTTTATTGAAAAAAAAAAAAAAATTTTTAATAAAATATACAACAATTTATTTTCAAAAGTAACTGATTTAAATTATTTAATGGAATAATATATTATATGTATTTAAAAGTTGTGTACTATAATATTTGTATATATTATATTATTATTGTTATTATTGTAATTGTTGAATTTAAAAATCGTTTTGAATATTTATTTTACAAATTATTTAATGAATAGGGAGAATCAAAAAAAAAATACATGCCAACTTTAAAGTACTTTATATCAGGCTTTAATTGAAGCTTACAATAATTGAACTAGTGGTCACTTTTAGCAGGAATTTAATTTGACTGTTATACAATTTGAAGTTGAAGAAAATAACTGCAATAATCTTTATTCTTTTTATATATTTAGATAATTTTTGTAAAAAGTATTACTAGTTTTTTTTTCAATTAATTATAATTAAAATATATATATCTAATATATAAAAATGAAAATTCTCTGTTTCTCTGTTTCTCTGTTCTCTGATCTCTGTTCTCTGTCCTCTGTCCTCTGTCCTAAATCACGCCTAAACCGCTGGACCGATTTGGCTGAAATTTTGAACTTAAGTATCATTGGGGTCCGAGATGGCTATAGGGTACTAGAAATGTTGATCCGAGTTGCCGACCGGGGGCTACTTTAGAAGCCGGTTTTGAAATTTAATTATATTCCGGAAAAATGTTCTAGCGTTGGACCCGAATCGACCATTTCGAAGACTGGACGTTGAAAAGCCCCAACCGTTGTCCCAGGGCTCAATTGGGGGACTACACAACAAATTTCAAAATTTTTAAATTTTGAAAATAAGGAGCCTAGAGACCCGATTGGTTATATTTTTGACCCGAGGCACCGACGGGGGGCTTTGCAATTTAGATGTATTCCAATAAAATATTATACCGTTGGACCCGCATCGACTATTTAGAAGACTGGATGTGTTGAGGCACCGGGGAAGTGGCTATTTAACAAATTTTGAAATTATGTATTTTTTAGTGCACAAAATGCAATTTAGGTATATTCCGATAAAATATTATAGCGTTGGACCCGAATCGACTATTTAGAAGACAAGATGTGTTAAGGCACCGGGGAAGTGGCTATTTAACAAATTTTGAAATTCTGGATTTTTTAGTGCACAAAATGCAATTTAGGTATATTCCGATAAAATATTATAGCGTTGGACCCGAATCGACTATTTAGAAGACAGGATGTGTTAAGGCACTGGGGAAGTGGCTTTTTAAAAAATTTTAAAATTCTGTTTTTTTTAGTGCACAAAATCTGGATTAAAGTGTTTTGATATTAATATAAGTTCGGGACTACCGTGCGAAGCCGAGTATTTCGACTAGTAATATATATAAACTTTAATTAACAATGATAATTACTTTGTCTATGTTTATTAAAATGTTACAGTTAAATTTTTCCCAAATGTTCATTTGATAATTGAATTAAGAAAAAATTCGACAATTAACAATTAATTAACAAGGATAAAAAAAGATTATCAAAAATAAAAATCTATTTTCAATTACATACTTGAAATTTTTATCTTATTAATTGGTCAAAATAATTTTATTCCATAACGATGATCGAATGAATAGGTAGTTAACTACAAAAAAAGTAAAAAAAAAAATAGTTATTATGAATCACAATTTTTTACAAATTTTAAACTGCAGATATAAGTATTTATATTGTAATTTCATTTAAATATATATTTAAACTTTGTAGTCAAATATAGAGTAACTAGTTAAAGAACAAATTTTTAGTAATTAGAAAATAACATTCTAATTAATGTTGATATAGTAATAAAAAAAAAATTATTTTTTTCATAAACTAAAACACTTTTAATATAATATAAATATCATATTTATATAAAGCTCTGACATTTATGATTTGATTTGTAAATAAAAAATTTAACTAAGTATATAAAATTTAATCCCAAAAGAGTTTTAAAGAAATAAATAAATAGAAAAAAAAAATTGTTTTAATGAAATAAAGCTTTTTAAAGGATTTTTATGAAAAAAAAATTTATACATATAATATACCTATGTATAATGGAAAGGAAACCAAAAACAGACGTAAAATCTCTGTAATTTGGCACAACATTGAATGTATCTTTATGGTAATTATAAAAAAAAAGAAAAAAAAAAATAACATGTTTAGAAATAATGTAACATAACATAAAATTACATTTTCTAAATACTACTTTTGGGATTTTTAAAACCCAGAATGAGAAACATAAAATGAATATATATCTATATATATATATAATATGTACTTCTATATCTAATGTACTCTCTACTACGTTTGGTTACATTTATAAATATTTGTAAAAAAAAAAAAAAACATTTATATGTATCTCTACGTACTTTTTCAAAACGAAAGCTTTTTATTATTAAAATAATGAAAAAATTATATATATTTTCATATCTTTTTTAGTATTTTTTTTTATCTTCAACGTGTTAAAAAAAATAATTTTATTTACATAGCAATAACATAGAAGACCAAAAAAAATTCATATTAAAATTTTTAATGAAAGAGTAAAACTTAATTTTACCATATATTACTGTATGTACATAATATCGGATAATATAGGTGAAAAAGTTCTTATTGTTCTATTTGTGGTTATTTTGGAATATTTAAAAATCATTTTGAATTTAAATTAAAAAAAAATTTATTTTCAATTTTACAAAATTACTATAGATATCTGAATGTGTTTGTACAACTGAAACCAATCTAATTATTTTACTAGAAATTTATATCGAAATGTAAGTTTTTAAACTATTTGTCGACTAGACATGATCGTAACATTAATACTAAAACGATACAAATGTAATATATTATAGTTTTATGAAATGGCGATCAAGCATTAGGTAGGATAATTTGATTTTTGTTATCATAAAGTCAAATTACTGTCTTACTTAATCAACTAAAAAATTAAGGCAGAAAAAACAACCACAGAGGCTTAAAATAAAAAGGATTCCAGCTACTGAATGGGACTTTGAACACATGCTTCCATTCCAGAAGCTTGAGTTGTGGTCGGTGGAATAATAATTTTTCACAACACACCTTCAATTAACTCCTAATCCCATATCGATCCCCTTCACTTTAGTCAGCCCGCTGCGAGCACAAATAATGTATATTTTAGTTGCGAAAAGATCTTAAATTAATATTTACCAAAAAAAAAAATATATGTATTAAAATATAAATAAGTTTCTCTTAGATTTACGATACTAGTTAAGGATAATTAGGTCATATAAACATGTAATTAGTATAATTACCTTAAGTACTTTGTACATATTTATAATTTGTATTGAAATAAAAATGAAAAGACGCAATAAGCATAACTCAACTCAAACTTAACTTATTTAAAATTTTCCCCACTTTTGGTCGAAAATTCATGTTATATATATGATGATTTTATACACTATATATAGATAGCACAAATTATTTCTTTATTTTGACTTGAATTGTCGAATAAATTTTATTTTATTTATTAATGCAATTATTATTGTTTCTCATACACAGAAATAAAATATATTATATAAATATTTATTTTAATGCTCAGTTGGATACCCTCTTAAAAAAAAATAAAAAATATACATATATATATAATATATATATTTATATACTTAAGAAAGCTTTTAAAATAGATTTTCAATAAAATACAATGGGCTATAATTTCAAAAAAAAAGAAAAGAAGAAAATCATCAATAAAATTTATTTAAATAATATTTTGAACTGAGCCAAAAGAAAAAAAAAAAAGAAGTTTGTTAATATACAGAGATTGCTTTTTTTCCATTCTTCTATCCAATATATATAGTTAGAGGCAATAAACCAACATGTGTTGTTTCCAATTTTCTGTATTAATAAATTCTTTTAAGTTTGTTTGTTTATATGTTTTTTTTCTTGTTCCATTTTCTAAGGGTATGCCAAAAGACCAACAAAAATATGTCATCCCCAATGGGAGCAAAAAATAAAAAATAAAAAAAAAAAATTATTGATCGAGGATATTTATTATTTTAACAAGTGAACCGTGAAAAAAGTTAATATTACCAAAAAAATAACAAAAAAAAAATACCAACTTCCTATTTGAATTTTTATTACTTTTGTCACAAGTGTTCACCTAATAAATTCATCAATAGACAAATTTCCACGTACTTTTTTTTTTGCTGTATAGCTTTTGATATAAATTGCTAAAACTTTTTATTTTATTGTACTGTAGAGAGAAAAATAATATATATATGGTATATGTTTTTTTTGATACAAAACCTTCGCAGGAACACACCCCTAACAAATTGCTTTGAGATGTGCTCAGAAAGAAAAATAGTTTTTAATGAAAACAGAAACATAAGTACAGGTGATTGATTGATTTCTTAAAAAAAAAAAAAATATTGTAAATTTTACTAAAGAAAAAAAAAAGTTTGAAAAAATAAAAAAGCAGCAACAAAAAAATTGAAATAACGAAAGAAAATTTTTATATTTATGAATATATTTTATATTTTATTTATACTTTTGTGCAACACACAAATTTTTCATCTAAAGAACTTAATATTTTAGCAGTCAGGTAAAAATAACACTTCTAAAAAATACAAATGATATTTACAAAATACTTAAAATTATAAATTGAGATTTGTATTTCTCCAGTAAATAATATGTTTTTGACCAAATTTTATGTAAACGTGTCTACACACTCGGCGTTTTACAATATCAATTTACATACTTTTAGCAGTTCTGGTTTATCGCCCTAAAACTCTGTATATCTGTACAGCTATACATTGAACAGTGTAGTTTGTATTTAAATAATGTCATAATGATGTCACAAATAATAAACATAAGCTTTGATCTAAAAATTAAAAGTCGCTCTACTGCGATTTTCTTCATTGCTGACGGTATTAAAAAAATACCTTAGAACAGCACTTAGTTCAATTAGGCAATTCACAAATTACATAAATTCCAAGTGAGAATGTACGCATCAATAAATAATTCGTAGAAGCAGGGCCGGCTCAGAGGTCGGGACTTTGAGGATTTTACGCCAAGCCCCGCACTTAAAGACGCCCCGCGCTTTCATATTTCTAACAATTATTATGTAGCTAGCGCAAGTTTTCATTAAGATGTCAAAAATGCTGATGTTGATGGTTACAATTTATTTCATGAGTTAAAATTTTTGTCACAAATTATTAAAAAAAAAACAATTCCATTAGATTACCTGAAACAAATTTGCAAAGAAAATTATGTATTTATGTAGTTGTAGACGATATATATTCCAATGCGTATATAGCATTTAGAATTATTCTAAAACGCCTGTTTTAGTAGCTTCCGGCCGAACGCAGTTTTTCCAAATTTAAGTTAATTAAAAATTATCTAAGATTAATCATGCAACAAGAGGTTAGAGGAGTTGGCTATGTTGTCAATAGAGCAGGAGGTAACAAAACAGACAAATTTTGATGATATTATCGAGGAATTAGCAGTAAAAAAAGTTTGTACGAAATAGAATAAAAAATACTATGTTTATGAATGCATATTTGCATATTATTTAATGTATTGAACAAATAAATATGTCATTAAATAAATTGATAAAATTATGTTTATGTATAATTTTTTTCCTAATGGGAAGGGGCCCCGCACATAATGTTTTCCCGAAGCCCCGCAAAACTCACAGCCGGCCCTGCGTAGAACAATAACAGGGAATATAAATATTTAGAAAATACATTAATCAACATAATTTACTTAAATTGAATAAATAAAATTTGTGATTACTCATAAACTAATATTAATTCTATAATTAACACAAAGATCTGGATTATCAAATAAGTGATAAACATTTTAGACAAAAAAAAACTAAATTTAGAGACGGCAAGGCAATTGAGTTTGAATATTTTAGGAATTTCCTTTTTCAAAAGTAGGCATACATAGCTCATAGTTATTATCATTTGTATATATGTATATCCAAAATTCATAATTATATGAAAAATTTTATATCCTTTTCATATATTTATAGTTTAAAATTAATTGCATTCCTTATGGCAAAAACTAATTATATCAATTAAAATTTTAATATGTAATTATTATTTTCATTTTAAAATTCAGTAGGAATTGTTTATATGTACTGTATACATAGGTATAGAACTATTTGCAGTATATAAAATTTATCATAAAATGGATAATGTTGCAATTGGTTCTATATGATAAAATTAATTTATAATCGTGTTTTACAAATAAAAACATATGTTCTTAGAGTATCAATTGCAGATTAAGTTTGTCTGTATATTCTTCATTATTATTTGTTTTGGATATAAAGAAATATCTACTATATACATGAATGATAAAAATTTTCATTTAATTGAGTTTAGAGAATAATCTCAAATACAGATATTATGATTACAATATTTCTTACTTTAATTATTCATCTTTTTGTTTTATTGAAATCTTGGTTTTTAAGAAGGGAAGAGACCACCTCGTTGTTGTGTTTTAATATGAATATTCTTAAATAACACAAATATATGGAAAAAAATAAAAGAAATATATATTTCCATAGAGTGGAACCCTAGTTTAAGGTATATTGTCACTCAAAACTTATTGGATTAAAGTCCTTCGTACAAACAAACCACGAAGGATTCCTTTTAAAAACTACCAAAAAATCCGAATTGATGTGGTTTCTGAGAAATAGATGTGGTTTCTGAGAATTCAAATAAAATTTTGAAGAAGTCATGTTCTCAGAGAAATCAAACCACGAAGGATACCTTTTAAAAACTACCAAAAAATCCGAATTGATGTGGTTTCTGAGAAATAGCTGTGGTTTCTGAGAATTCAAATAAAATTTTGAAGAAGTCATGTTCTCAGAGAAATCTTTTTTGTTCAATTAAGATAATATTATATTGTATTCCTGATGTAACTACATAATATTTATTTCTGTTCATAAATAATTCAAGTATCCTGAAAATTAATTGCCTAGTACGTCAACTTATCATATAGTACTAATATTACGGCGGGGAACTTACGGAATCACACAATATTCACTCCAGAATATTAAAAAAAAAAAGAATTATATGAACAATGAATAAGTTATAAAATTTATAACATAGAATAATTTGCAACAAGTTTTAATTGAATTTTTGTGATTAAATTTTCTCTAAACATGTTTTTCAAAACCATTGTTGTCTTCTTTAAATAAATTCTAAAAAAAAAAAATAAAAAAAAAAAAATAAAAACCGAAATGAAAGAAGAATTTATAATTTTATCAGAAGGTTACGCGAAATTAATCTAAGTTTGTAAAATTTTACAAAAATATTTCTATTACTTGTTTTTCTTGTTTTACTTGAATTTTTCTTTTTATCCTCTAGTCACGGAAGAAGATGTTTTCAACAAAAATTTCTCTCGAATAATAATAAGAAATTTCATTATATTTTGTGGGTCTTTTGTTACCCTTTTAGTAAAAATGTAAAATTATTTTATTTTGTGTGTTCATTAGAATTCCAAAGAAAATTAAAATATGTTGATTACGATTACGTCTATGTATCTTGAAAAAAAATAAAAATAAAATAAAATAAAAAAATTTAGGTACATTTATATATAAAGTAAAAGTTTGAAAAGTGTTTTACACAATTTAACATAAGTAAAAAAATACTAAAATTAAATTTCCCAATAGGAGTTTAATAAGTTTAAAATCCGTGGTATAAAGTCTTTCTTCTGTTAAATCACTTAAACAAATTAAATGTCAACATTTGTCGTTTTCGAACATCCACAGAGAAACTGTTTGGGTGAATCGACCTCATTATAACGAAATTGAATCATGTTACAATTATGTTTTGACACTACAATTATGTTTTGACAGTAACTTCTATGCTGCCAAAAGTAGAAGGTTTTTTTTCGATTTCTGAGTTATGCATTTAATATATTACTATAGATAAAATATCAATTAATATATAAGTGGTAATGAAGGACCTCTCGCCCCCCCCCCCCCCTCTCTCTAGTTGCCCTAATATTATGATGTAGTGCCTCTGAAAGCAAAAGGAATTTTCAACTATTTAGACAACGGATGTGGAAAATCTTATTTAACTGTTTAAACTTATTTTATGTTTTCTTCCTTTTATTTCTCTTTTTTGCTTTCATCAGAATAATGATGGCCCTTTTTTTTTTTTTTTGGTTTTCTTTCAATTACATAGTAGTATGGCATGGACTACATCTCATCTTTTATTATCCTTCATGTAATAAAACAAATTTTCTTTATTATTTTATGTTATTTTGTACATGAAAGGATGTTAAAGGTGCTTTTTTGTGGAAAATTATTTTAATTTAATACAATGTATATTTTTTATTTTAATTTGTTTTGTAACTAAATAAAAAAAAAAGCTAAATAAATACTTTAAAGAGAATATTGATTCAATATTTTTTATATAGCATATTTAATGTTAATAACTTTTAATTTCATTCTATATACATTATGTATATACCTTTATTCACATAATGTTAGACATGTACAGATGTAACCGATTATAAAACTTCAAATAAAATATACTTTTGATATTTTATATATGACCAATTAGACATAAAAAGGAGTTAAGGATAATTTTAATATTTAAAGTTAAAGTCTCATTATCATACACTATAAAATAAAAATCAGCCTAACTTTTTTTACGAACCATATATATATACATATATGTATTTTTTTATAGCTCGTTATTATATTTTCAAATATCCTGAAATGTTTTTCTATTTTTTTTTTTTACATTTTTGAAATTATTCCCATAGAATATGATTATAGTAGTTTCTAGAAAATATTAGTAGGTATCCATCAAAATGTATTCATCAAAAAACACCTTAACACAAAAAAATTTTAGACAGATATTTTTTTTTTGAAAAACTTTCAAGGTTATTATTATAGAATATAAAGTTGGGTTCAATTTAAAGAGATTGTGGAATTTTTAAACATGAGAAATAATTATAATTTAGCTATATTTAACTTTTACAACCCTTTAAATTTTATTGAAAATATAAATACTGTGAAAAGATAATTTTGTTTTTTTTTTCTTGCTTGCGTTCAAGGTATATATGCTATATTTTATTTACTTTATTTTAATAATATGAAAATAAATTTTATATATTTTTTTTTAATATTATCAAGTTAATAATATGGTTCTGAAACATTTACTATAAACAATTTTTTCAACCTTATACAAGCTTAACATGTTTTAATACCTGGAATTCTATTCTAAGTTCTAAGTTAATTCAAGAGAATTTTTGGATTTTAAAAATGTAATTATTTATTCTTAAAAATGTACAATTTGTAAGCACAATATTAAATTGTTATTATTTAAAATAAAATTTTCCCGAGAATTTTTAAACAAAACCCTTCTTGGAATATTTTCTCTTTGTAGTAATTACAGTTTGAAATAAAAAAAAACACTTGAGAACTTAATATTCTGCAAAAAACAGTCAAAGAAATCAAATGAAGGATTGTTGTGTCGATGGTAGCCTGAGTGACGGGAATAATGGAAGAAAATAATTGTCATCCGGTTTTTATATTCGCAATATTCATAATAAGGATTTAGTTCCTCATTAGAGATAATATACATATACAATTATATACATATAAAAAAGGAATTGTTAAATATTTAACATTAAAAATTTATATAAATAATTTTTTTTAAAATTGACTTTGAAGAAGCTTTACTGGTAGTTGTAAAAAGCAATTTTATTATATTGAAAACTTTCTAAGAAAATAACTTTCCAGTTTTTTTTTTTTTTTTTTTTCAATTTTATTTTTGTATCTTTTTGGTATTTAGGTTAAGAAAAAGGATTAAATATAAATATTTTAGGAAATATAAGATACTTCCATTAAAAGGGTTTTATATATATTTAGTAAAAAAAAAAAATTAAAAAGAAAAACAGTGTAAATTGTTTTTATTATTAATTAAAATATTTTGAAGGTTTTATATTCTTTTTAAACTCCAAAAAAAAAAAAGGTTAAAATTTTTATCATCCTGATGATTCTTTAATGTAGTTAACTGTCATTAATTAATTTTTTTTGTTTTTTTTTTTCGCTCGCTATTAAAAAATATCGTTACGTCGTCAAAACTTGTTAACGACCTAAAGTTTTCAAAAATTTTCCAAGAAAACAATTTTGAAAAGAAACAAAAAAAACAAGATTTTCTTTTATGCTATTGATATCTTAAAAATCTAATTAAATTGAATTCTTGTTCTATATACTCCTAATGGGCTGAGAAAAATTAAAAAAGAAAAAATAAATAACAAGCGGTGATATAATTAAATTTTTTTATTTTTTTTTTGTTTTAATGAAATTTTTTAATTTTAAATGCTTTCGGTACCATTAAAAAATATGGGAACTATGTTAAAAAGCATCACGAATAGATACAAATTTAAGTTTCTGTTAAGAAAAGTAATTTGGCTAACCTTTATTAACAATTAGCTTAGCAAAATACTATACAAAAAGGCTAATAAATTGTATTGAGGACATATCTTTTTTAAAATTTTAAACAAAACATGTAGAGAGGTTATAGGTTAGAAAGAGGTTAAACCTACATTTAACCTGTATTACAAAGCAGAGATTCACACTAAGCAGCTGTTAGGTTTGACGTTTAAAAAATTAAGTGAATTAAAAAAATATTAAAATTGTATTTAAAAATAAATATATTTCTATTCTTTTATTTATTTGTTTTGAATTTGAATTTGATTAATAACAAATTATCGTAGTTTAGGTATAGTTTAGGATGTTAAAGTATGCTGTGAGTAATGTACATCAAATCTACATTCAATAAATCCACAATAATTGATTATTCAAATATAATTTCATACTTTGTTTTGCTTTATTTATAATTATATTAAGATAAAATCTTAACGCACTTTTTGCTTATTAATCAATAATCTATGTAATATTTACACAAGTGTTCAATAAGATTCTTTGTTTCATTATAAGAAATAATTAAAGATAACTTTAAGTACAGTTTGATGATGATTTCGTTTTGTTCATAAAATTCAGAAAATAAAAAGTTCAGTTATAATTAGTATCTAAACCAGCGGTCGGCAAACTTTTTCGGTCGTTGGTAAAATTCGCCTAAAATGAGATTTTTTTTTAATTTATAGTGGGTCAGCGGCAATTTTATATGAAAGTAATTTAAAAAAAAAAAATTTAATAGAAAGTAAATTAATTTATTATCCAGCAAACTATGGCTGGAAAAACTTTCAATTTTATATGCAATAGTTGAAAACAAAAATTTTTTATACGCAATTGTTGTAAAAAAATACATTTATTGATTTGAGAATTACTTTACATAATTTCGAAGCGGGTAACATGAAATGATGCTTTGGGTCACCCCGTGACCCACGGGTCATAGTTTGCCGACCGCAGATCTAAACCATAAAGGTTGTAATAAAAAGAAAAGTTTAATAAATAAAATATTTCATAAAATTTAAATTTATGTTTTATTAAATAAGAAATATAATTTGTGCTTCCTAAACAAAATCCCTAAATATTATGTGTTGCAATCCATTAACTAGGGTTTTACAGAAAATACTTGTTCAACTATAGGCTCATTTTGACATTTATTTTATGTGAGCCAACATAAAATGAACATAATTTGGGTGAAAAGGTATAATTTTAACTTCTTGTGTAAATCAATTATATTATTATCAATTGCACGTAAAATGTAATTATATTAAGATATATTGTCTGGAATCTTGTCAACCTGAATTTTTGCGTCAAAAGGTCATAATCCTTTTTTTTTTATTTAATTTTCATTATTTTCTAACATAAAAAAGAAAATATATAAAAATTTTATTTTTATTTATATTTATATATATACATATATATTTTTTTTAATTTCAATCTATGCATTCTTAAAAACGAAGAAGTAGATTAACAAGTTATATTACATCTGCATCAAATTTTCTACACATAATAAAACCTTATATATTTTTGAATAGGTATACATACATGGATATATTATTATTATATTATTAGAAAAAGATAATAAAAACACAAAACCAACAGAAAAACAAAAAAAAAATAAACAAATTCTTTATTCAAGTTTTTCTTTTATTTTTATTTATTTATTTTTATTTTATTTTTTTTTTTCAGATAAAGTGAAAAATTCAATTGTCTAATAAAAGCCATAATACATAATATTCGTACATTATATAAACCTACTTATTTTATTATATAGCAAAAAAAAAACAACACTACCCACATTATTTACATATGTTTGGTGCGACCGACTACAGAAAGAAATTGAAGAAAATAAAATTATGAATAAATGAAGTATGAAGTCGCTTGTAAGTTACATTTTCAATTTGTTTTAGACCACGCACATAAGTTAACTTCAAATATCGAAAATGGGATAGTTGAATATGGTTAGACTTTTATAGAGATGGGAATCAAAGTAATAATCATATATTAGATGAATTTACAAAATACATTATTAATTATGTTATATATTATGTTAAATTGTGGAACAATACTGTACTATCATTAATTTTTTTTATATATATATATATATAAGATAGATTATTAATATTTTTCAGTACTATACACAACACCACTTCCTTTAGTTTTTATGTTTATTATTTTTGTAAAAAAAAAATTTCCACATATTTATGTTCATTATACTGTGTGTTAGAACCTTTGAAAAATTGCTAACAATATAAATTAATGTTTATGTCCTTAAAATTTTTTAGCAAAAATATAAATTATACATAAATTCAATTAAAAAATTATGTTTATAAGTTATAAAAAAATCTCATTGATAGTAGGTAGTATAATAAAAAACATGTAAGTTTTTTCTGGGTATAGAGATATTTTAGTTCAAATTTATACTCCTGAAAAATCAAATGAAATTTTTTTTTTTTTTCGTTAAATTACCTACTTTTATCTTATATCAGAGTTGGAAAAAAAAAGCAAAGGCAAAATGCACTTTAATATCGCATACATTAAGCTACTTATGGTTGAAAATTTAGTAAATTCTCCTCATTTTTTTTTTTTTCTTTTTTTTCATAAAGTAGAATTATTATAATGAGATTTAAAACAAAAAAAAAATTTGTTCTCGAAATTATTTTAATCGTATTTCGTTAAGTTTTATTATTTGTACCTATTTTAAGTATTTATTTTTTATTTTACAAAATTTCTATATTCCTTTTAAATTTTGACCCTGATAATATTATTTATATTTCTTCTCGCCGAATTTTTGGAAAGGTTTATGTTTTATGTGAAGCCAAGATTATGTGTTTTCTTGAGACTCTTGAAAAAGAAAAGTCATATATCACCTGTATAATCGTATTTTTCGTATATTTTCATAACATTTATTTTGTAATTTTAAGTGTCCCACATTCGAGAAGATAAAATTAAAGAGAGAATAATAATGATTCTGGGAAAAATAAAAACTTTCGTTAACATTTTTAAGTTTTTAAGTTTTCTTTCTCATATGTTAAACGTTCTTTCTATCATGCGCAAATTTTTTTATTAATCAATTGAAACAACAGTCGAATTCAGTGGTTTTACTAAATTCATTTAGTTTAGTATTGTCAAATAATTACATCTAATCTTATACTGTATGAATATTATTTTATTATTATTATTATTTATCATTGTAAATAATTTTTTATTCATTAATTTCTTCAAAAATGCACATATAAATCTTAAAAAATATTTCGAAAAAATTAAATTACTTGACATAACTTTAATTAGTTGTCTGCCAGGTGAAATTATTAAACGAAAAAGTTGTGATGAAAATACCTACAATACAATTCAAATTTAAAATTAATACAAAATAAAAAATTTTCAATTAAATTCTCAAATTAAAAATGTTCTATATTTTATTGAGTCCTTCAAATATTAAGTACAAAGAAGCATAGTTGTTTTTCCCATTAAGTATGGAAATAAATTCTTCTTTTTCAAAGCATGAAATTCGATATGGCCTGAAAATTGAACGACCGCAGTATACTTAATAAATTTAATTTGTAGGGTTTGTCAACGGTGGCACTACACAGTGTACCTACGTGTTTTATAAATTCGGAAGCAAAAAAATATTGATGTAAACAAAATTTTAATTTGTGAAATGAGGAAAATTGTATAGGTACTCATAAGCTGTAATTTTCCAGTAATGAAAATTCTTCCCAGTAAAAACGAAAAAAAAACAAATTAAAATTCTTGTTTGACAGATAACATATACAACTTCGATTACATAAAATTAATACGTTATTTGAAAAATTAAATCTATATATAAATATATATGTATATCTAGTTCAAATTGAAATTGAAACATGAATTAAATGTAAGTACTTAATAAATCATTATGAATTTCATTTACTTAAGCATATGATATAAATTTTGAATGATTTTACTTTAAATCCCTTAACAAGAAATAAGTCTCCAAGTCCTCTTACAATAGAAAATATATGAATGCATTAAAAAATAAGTAAATTTAATTTTTTTTTTGGATTTACAACAAAATAACATTATTTAACATTTTCAAACTCTCATTTCAATTCCATGAAGCTTTATTTTTTGTATAAAAATAATATCTAAAAGCTTCTACAATTAAGAAAAAATAAACGAAAAATTCTTATATTTACGGGTTACTTATTACAAACTCAAAAAAAAAAAATATATATAAATTTTTTTTTCTAACGTTCTTCGTTAAAAATAAAACCAAAATTCTTTTTTAAAGAAACAAAAACAAATAGAAAATTTTTGTATACACTTTTTTTTTTTTTAACCATTTTGCGAGAGAAAATCTAGAGAAAGAAGAACATTTTTGGTATATCCTTTTTAGTACGTAATAGATCGTGGTTTTGTGTAGTTATGGATTTTTCGTATGATTTAATGTACGAATTGATAAAAAAAATAAAGAAAAAATACTCTATTTAAAAATTCAAAAAAATGTTTGAATTAAGAAAAAAAAAGTATTTTCCAAATTAAGTATAAATTGAAAGAATATAAAAAGAAGAAAATTTTTGCTCACGTGAGATAATTTTCTCAATTTAAAGAATAAAAAATAAAAATTTTTTTTCTGCGAAAGCGGTGAAGTTCGTAAACTATGCGAAAAATTTCAATCGATGGAACACGGTTAGAATCGTTAGAATTTTGAATTTAAAAAGAAATAAAAAAATATTTTAATAATATCTTAAGATTCAAAATAAAAACAATTTTCTTTTATTTTTATTCATTTCTGTTTCAAGGAATTTAAATCGACTGGAATTGAAATTTTTATTGTTATATTATATATATTTCAAATAAATTAAAACTATCGATTTGTGCAGATATAACAAATTTATATTGGAACGATATGGGAATAATAATGCACACACACACTAATGATTGATAGGACTTCTCAAATAAGGAAATAAATAATTAAAAAAATATAAATCAATAAACTATTAAAAAAAATAATAATAATAAAAACTTAACATATAAATTAATGTTAAAGTAAATAAATAATAAAAAAAAGTAAAAACAAATAAATGAAAAGAAATAAAAAAAACATAAAATACATAAAATAAATATATACAAAAAAGGAATAATAAATAAATAAATAACAAAAAAATTAAAGGTTTAATAGAATTAATATGTTATTTTGAGTGTTACCATCTTTACAGGATAATCAAAATTATCATAAAATCGTTATAAAAACCATTTCAAAAATATTAAAGTCTTTTCAATATAATAATTTAAAAAAAATTAATCTTAATACAGCTAAATAAATTTATGTGTTCATAATGACATATTTATCAGTTAATTATAAAAAAAACATTCTAAAACGTCCACAAACATAATAAACCATAATATTGTTTTAAAAAAATATTCAAAATAAACTTAATCATTTTGTTTATATTTCTCTTTCTGACGAAATTTATTTCACACCGTCGAAACTTCATTTCAGTCATTTAAACAAAAAACAAATTTAATAAAAACTAATATAAAAAAAAATTAAAACATTAATTGAAAATATCAAAAAACGAAATAAATTGATTTAAAAATACAAAAAAAAGTAAATCAGTTTTATCTTCAGTTCTTTTTGTTTTTTAAATAACAAAATAAAAAAAAATGAAAATAAAAATATTTTTCACTTCAAAAAAAATATATATATAAAAGAAAGGGATAAATTATTATTATTATAATTTTTTTTTTTATAGAGGTGTATAGTCCTTTCCCATATAATAATATATATGCATATATTATATTAAAGGATATCTACACACTACTTGCGACTTGCATACACATAAAAAAAAAAGCCAACCGAAACTAATTAAAAAGCAATTTAAATATATACGAAAAGAAAAAAAAGAAGTAATATATATAAAAAAAAAAAGATACGAAACATAAAAATAAATAAATAAAAAAATTAAAAATAAAAAAAATATATATAAAATAAATGTTAAGTTTGTACAATGTTTCGTTTATTCATTCATATTTATAAGCAATTAAATATTAATTAAACACGAAAAAATAAAAAGAAAATTTATGCATAAAAAAAAATAAAAAATGAAAATAAAAATAAAAAATAATAATTTTTTCTGTGTTTCTTTTTTGTTTTTGTTTTCAATATAAAAAAAAATAAAATCGTATATGAAAATTTATTTTTTTTTAATACAACAACACAGAGAAAAGGAAAACAACAGAATTTTTATATATATATATATATATATACATACATATATAATATAAATAACAATATTTCATTTTACGATTAAAATAAAAAGTGTGTCAAATTTGTTTTTATTTACATAATATTACATAAATTTTGTATTTTTTTTTTTTTTGAATTTTTGTTTATGTATTTTTCAATTTTCAGTTTTTTTTTTTTAAATATAGGGTAAGAAAATGATAATTTGTATGATATAATTATTATTATTTTAAATAAGTGAAATCGGAGATTATTTTATATTTTATATAACTTTCATCTCAATTGTAAATGCCATCTCTCACGTCATTTAATAAAACTTGGGTTTGTTGCATCCTTTTTATAAAACTCATTAGCTTAAAACCTATTAGGGACCCCAACCGGATTTTTCATTCCTGTTTTCTTAGTGCTTCAACAGCAAAAAAAAACAAGTAAGTGAAATTAGCTTATAAGAAGTTATGAACCAAAACGCAGAGAAAAGTTACTTGGTTCTGAATTACTATATTAGAAATACATATGCCAGCGGCCTACCACTACTTTCAACGAATTTTATGAGAAAAAATTTAAATGGAATTTTCTTAAGTCAGTTTTACATTATACTTTTTCGACCTAATAACATATCCAGACGAATCATGTTTTTCGTTTTATTTCTAAAATTCGACAGATTATAATTTTTTTTAAAAACTTCATCAAAACAATGCCGTAAAATGCGTTGATTTCCATCAAACCCATTATTTCAAACCGCTACAAAAAAAAAATGCAATGATTAAACCAAAATCACAGAATAAAACTATTTTTTGCGAAAAACATATGGTTCGTAATTTGAAGTCTGCCTGAGTTATTATAAAAAAAATTATTCAATTATACAATTTTATCACTTTGAATTTTTTTGAATTGAATTTTTGTTTGCCATAATGCTTCTTTTTTTTTCTGTGAGATATTGTTGGCCAACTACTGTCTCAAATACCAAAACAAATATTTTTATGAATTAAAATGAAATAAAGGGTTAATTGATAAGTTTCAAGAAGAATTAACAATTTTTCCGTAAAATCTTAGAATGGAGTTATTTTGGGGGGAAAAAAATTTAACAAAATTACAGATTTGCTTTGAAATGTGTCAAATACTCAAATGACAACCGAATATTATAGTGTGATTATGAGTTATTAATTTCTCAATGAACTTATATCTTTGTTCGTATTTAACTATTATAAGAATTTATGTTGGTTTCTGAAGATTGCATATAAATAATATTATTCCTTTTTTTGTGTAATCTAAGAAAAATAAAGTTAATTGGAATTTATAGCTTCTTGTTGGTTTAATCAAATATATAAATTATGAATTTAATCAAATATATAAAATTCTTGAATAAAAAAAAAGTTATGAAGAAGAATGATACTTATAACATTTTTTTCTAACATTATTGACATTTTCGACGTAACTCAAATTTTTAGTGGAAATAGAATTTTTGGGAAGAACTGTTTTATTTGAACTTTGTCCAATAAAATTTTGTTAAAATAAACATCCTTTAATTTTGATGCAACTTAGTTATAAATTAATTAAATGAAAATTAAAATTATTGTTTATTTAAAGTTAAGGAATATTATAACAACAACTATGATAACAAGTATAAAAGTCATTTTAATTAAAAACAATTTTTTTTTTTACAAAATTCCATCAACACAATCATAACAAGTATAGATAGTTAAACTAGATTTAATATTTTTGTTTTTCATTTAAAATAACAAAAATACATTTAATTTAATGTTTGATCAATTATTGGATACCAAAAAAAAAATAAAAGGAAAATTTTCTAATTCATTTTAATAATTCAAACTTTGTAATTAATTACTTATTAATATACACCGTATCCCATATAAAATATTTCTATTATACATATAGTTTTAAAAGTAAAGAGAAGGAAAATAATAAAAAAAAATAAAAGTAAATAAATAAACTATTTGTTAAGTTGAAAAAAAAAAAAAAGTTTTGTTATTTATAAGAACCACGACCTCTTAAATTATTCAAAAGATAACCAAAAGCTTATTATTTTCTGAACAAATAAAGGATTTACATAGCTTTTACATTATACATGTAGTTTTTATTATTTTTTTTTTGTTTTATTTGTTTTTTTTTTTTTTTTTGGTTTATTACACATGAAAAATATTACATTCTTAAATATTAATTAGATTTAGTTTAGTAACAGATCAAAAGATATCATTAATATTCACTTAAAAAAACAATAAAAAAAAATTTTAATAGTGTAATTGCGTAATATCGTCATTTACCACAGTGAACTGTACTGTAGTTATTAAAAAAAAAAATAAAAAAATTTTCCAAATATTAAAAATGTTAATTAATGCCAACTAATTTTTCCTTTAATCGATTCGTTCAAATTTTTGGAAATATTGTTATTGTGATATTTTTTTATGATTGAAATTGAAATATTTTACGTGAAATATTGCAATAGACACAATATATATTGTGATTGTGAAGTGAAAAAAAAAATCCGTTCGATAAAAATCGCGGAAAAGTCTTCTCAATTTAGTTACGTTATACAATTTATAAACGAAAATTTGAAAAAATGTGTCCAGTTAAAATATATTTATAAAAAGTTCAAAATCAAAATTTTAATGTGAAGACTATTTCAGACATTTTAGACTTTTTGAGCAGTCTAAATAAATCTACTAATATTTTATATATTATCCCAAATTCTTTATTCATAATTCTTTACCAAAATTCACTGTAAAGTGTAAACAAATCCACTAGTAAATAAATTCGCTGTGAACAGAATTCAATTTGGACCAAATTGATTGGACAAAGTTAACTAATCTTTACAAAATTCTTAAAATTCGGTCTATGATTCATAATTAAAAAAAAATATTAATTCAACGAAAATAAAGAATTTTGTCCTCGTTAAAACAAAAATATTGTTCAAAGATTTAATTAATAATAAATTCTACAAAAATTTCAGAAAAGAATAATTTTTATTTTCAACTTTATATAAAAGTTATTGGACCATAAAACAAAGTTTTGGACTAGGCAATATGTAATTTAAATTTAATACATAATATATATCAGCGTTTCTCAACCTTTTTGCTATAGCGACCTATAAAATATGAGTACAAAATAACGCGACCCTCAATATGAAAATGGTATGCATTGACAAGTAGAAGAAATGAAAGACAACTTTAAAATGTTTTATTTATTTTTATTTTAATGGCTTATTTGTTGTTGACAATTATTTGATAATTTATTAAGTCTGGCTCAAAGGATTTACTCAATTATCAATGTTAAAACAGCAATCTTTTGAAAAATAAGGTATAGGTTAATTCTTCTTACGTAATCAAAATATTTTATTATTTTTGAAAAAATATATGTAGCATTTGTAATAGAATTTTTCCATTAAAACGACCCATTGAAAATCTTTCGCGACCCAAATTCGGGTCGCGACCCTAAGGTTGAGAAACGCTGATATATATGATAACATGATACTAAAACTAATTCCGAAATTGAGGCAAACATTCCAAACTATAATTTTGAATGCAAAAATTAATTTGAGACGTTAAAAAACTATAAAAACAGAGTCCTATGAATAGTTTAATTTTTTAAGAAAATTACTATTCAAAATTTTTGGTTGATACGAGTTCTCGAATCTAGTTAAGGGGATATTGTTTACCAATAATTTTGATATTAACATTTTACCATTACAAAATAATTATATTCATGAGTTCAGACGAACACTTTTACGTTTTATTTTAAACTATTATTATTTTTAACTATTTAATTTATAAAATAGCTATGTAATTTTGAGTAAATCGACGATTAAATTCAAAATGAATAAAAAAAACATTTGGAGGAAATTATTATTAAATGAAATTCAATGTATTATTTTGTTTTTATTGAAAAAAAAACCATATTCTGACAATTTATTTTTTATTGAAGCATTTAAAAAAAAAAATTTTTTTTATTATTATTAATAAAAATATTTATTCAACATTTATTATAATAATTAAAAATAAATCAGAAAACACAATGAGACAAAAAAAAAGAAATAAAATAATTCATAAAATTTATTAAATTTAATAAATTAATCACAATATAATGATATCAATTATTTTGTTTGAATAAAATAAAATAGGTATAATTATAAAAAATTAAAAATTATTATTAATTTTAATTTTTAACATATAGTTAATAGGGAAATCATATTCTGATATTCCTTAGATAAATTTATGTTTTTACAAATAAAAACATTGAATAAAAGTTTAACAATCATATTGTTTTACAAATTGAAAGCATTATAGAGAATATTGATAATATAACTAATAAAAAAAAAAAAATTAAATCCCGAAATAAAAACAATTCACACAATAATAATTTAATAATTTTTTATACACCAATGGCAATTAAATTAGACTTTCTAAATTATATCAGATTTTCTGATCAACATTTTTACAATTTTTCTTAATTTGTGTAGAAAGTCATTCCAAAAGTCTGAGCTTTTAAATCACACAACGCTGATATTTTTGTCAGGAATGCCATTTAAAGACAATTGAATGTTGATAGTTTTAGAATTTCGAAATTTGTTAATACAATGACGGAAAGTGTCAAGAATTTATTTGGCGCGTCTTTGTGTTTCAGCATTATTTTTCTGTACTATGTATTTAAGGGCTTTCTTGCGCTATTCTTTGCATTTTCATTTTTTGAATCCAATTACATTTCTGATAAATTTCTGATACGCGTCATTAGAAAACTCCAAATTTACACTTTAGGAAAAAAAAGTTCTTAAAATTATTAATAATATTGTTTTTACATGAGATATAAGTTATATCAAGGGTTGTTCCTTTAAATGAGAAAAATATAGAACTTAGGAATAATGTAAAAATTTTGAAGAAAAAATATGAAAATATTTCTAATTCAATTGCCTTGAGTACCCATAATGCGAAACATTTTTTTGTTAACAATAGGAAAAAAGGGTTATTTCCGATTGAATTTATTTTTTAAATTTAAATATTGAAAATATAAATAATAATAACAAAAATATTTGTTTTTATTTTATATTCGCACTTTGTGTTTTTTTTTATCAAATTCAAATGTTTTATACTGAATTAAAAATCCAAAACAAAAAACATAATTTTATGAATATAGTCTTCACCAGGGGTGGCCAACTTCATTATATGTATTCGCGACTAATTTTTTAAAAAAGAAAAAATAAATTTAAAATAAAGTCTGCATGTCTTTAACCAAGCATTCATAATTTGACTAAATCCAAAAGTAGGGAAGGATATCTAGTCTCCGTCAACTATATACAAATGGAATAACCGATTCAGAGAACACTTATATTTGCTACATTTGGTAATATTGGGTTACTATTTGTGATTCAAGAACTTCCAACAATCATCCTCAAATTCTCTGGTATTAGATTAAAGTTACATCAGTTTTAAGAGTTATCCTTTCATTCAACCTATTTTTTATTCAATAACAATATGCCTAACGTTTGAATCCTATTTTTAAAAGGAAAAGGATATACACCAAAAATATTTCAATGATGTGAATGAATAAGATTGAAAATAAGAAGTGTTAGCGTTTGTACTTCCGTCATCTCCAACTGGTTGATGGACCAAAAATTGGAAGTGTTGGCAATTCCTGGTCTAAATAAAATTAACAAATCCCTTTGTAAGTGCAAAACAATGAAACGAATTGTTATTTTGGTAATTTTCTAGTTTATACGCATATAATTTTATTAATTTTATTATTTTCATAGTAATTTATAAGTTATTTTGAAGATTCAAGATTTAATATTCAAGATTTCACCGGAAATTATATCCTTTTTCTACCAAATTTGGCGCCAATTTTGTTTTTTTTTATATTTTGTGTTCCTTCTAGTGGAAATGTATTAAGGGTCGCATTTTTTAAAATATTATCAAATAAGATCAAGGCGGTAGGGTTTTTTTTCATTACAATGCTTATATTTCTCATTCAGTTTAGATTTTAAATAGAAAAAATGAAACTTTTCATTTTTTGAACAATGTACTCATTAATATAAAATTTTCCAGACTTTTCAAAATTGCCCAATGTTGATAAACAATTTTTTTCTTATAGGTACACCATTTATTTATGTATATATTAGTTATCTTAATCTACTTATTTATCAAATTTCTTTTTGTTTACTTTTCACAACATCATAGGAAAACTATATACCTAATATTAATTAATTTATTTATTTATCGGTTCTTGTGGTTGGGTCAGTGTAATTTAATTAACATGTTATTATAATGTGTGTCTTGTGCTGTCTGAAAATAGTTATACTTTGTCCCTAAGTATATTAGAAAATCAATCACAATCATTATTTTATCTGTATCCACAAAAGTTCAATTATGAATAATTTAATAAATATTAATAAGTTTTTTGCTTCTAGTAATTTTAATGACCATTTTCATATAATATTTAGATCTGGTTTTATGTTTGAAAATTAAAGCTAAGCTATATAATTAATTAAAGGGGGTATCAAAGTAGATTTTTTTTTTATTTCAAGTTAAATATGTGTATACGATATGTAGGTACATTATGAGTATTTTTAAAAACCATTCAGATATTCTTTATAATTGAAACAAATTAAAATTGGAAACTAAGTACGTATTTATTTTGGTAAATTAATATGGTATAGACAAATTATAAAATCAAATTCTATGATTTTTATTCTAACACTATCGATTCGTGATCACTAAAATAGTAGTTTTTGACATTAAAAAAAATATTTTTGTGTAATTTCTTGTTAATTTTTTTGGACGTACTAAATTTTTACTTTTGACAAGAACAAACAGTTCCAAGCCCAAGTACATAAAATAAAAAATTTTTTTTATTTCATTGTACAACAATTTATTGCTCATTGTTCTACAAAAATTATAAACGCCTCTGTTTTGAAAGTAGCTTTCGCAAAGCCAGTTTTTTTACATGAGAGTTCAGAATGCAAAGCTACGAAAAACTATAGCCTTTGCGCAAAATGTATTTTACAGCCTACGCTTTAACTTTTAGATATTCATTTACTTGAAATATACCTAAACAAGGAATATATGTATCTTAAATATTAAAATATTAAAAACCTAAAATATTTTTTTTTACATAATTTACAATTACAACAATACTGATTTTTAGACTAACTATTGGACATTTGAAAATTAAAATATTATATATAAAATTAAAATATTTTGACTTAATTTATTATAATACTTTTAATTCTGTATAATCTACCCCACCCTAACTATAATTAATTTAAATTCAATAAGTGTTTTATGTCTCATATATATTTCTTTTCCTGTTTTCAGATTCTAAATTAATTAAATAATTTTATTTCTATGTTAATAAAAAAAAAAAAATTTTGCCATTTCATTAAATTAAATATTACAATGCGAAAAAGTTTTCAAACAAATCAAAATAATGAGGAAACTAATTTAAAAGCAATTTTCATATTTATGAATGATGACAGATGTTTTGAATTCAATTGGAAAAGGAAAAAAAAAGTCTCGTCATTAAAACAATAACATAAATAATTAAAAATATACAAAAGGAAATTTATTATTATATATTTCATATTATATTTTAATGAATCGATAATTGTATACATACATATAGCATATATACATTATGTATATGGGGTTATACATATTTTCCAAAACAAATAGAAATGATATTATAATTTTATTTTAATCTGAAAATAATTTGATATTGTCTATATTAAAAAATTAAAAACCGAAATACATATATGTTTTCTGTCTGTTCGTCTGTCTGCTGGTCCGTGAAACACTAAAATGCTTACAACAATTAAACTATACCCAACCAATTTCGATCAAATTAATGCCAAAATATATTTGCGTAATTTTGTTCACTTTCAACCGAGCTGAAAGATATGATTCCTGATTTCGAAGAAGCTCTCAACTGGCCAAAAATCGGAACACTATTCCCATAAAAAACAATTTAAATTGATAGATGAACCCAATCGGGATTTATGTCTTTTTAAGATTGCTTATATACAATCTTAGAAAGACATATATCCCGATTGGGTTCAAGGATTCGGAGTGTGGGACTGAAAAGGGATATTCATGTAAATTAGTATAATAAGATTGACGACGAAAACGGAATTTAATGAAAATTGGTATCTAAAGAGCCCACGCAAAAATATTTTCGATCGATATTTGAAAATAATTTCCGAACTTCATTTATGGCGCACTGTTCTAAAATTTTTTTTATTATTATTATTTTTATCACATAGTTTGTACATGAAAATTTATAAGGAAATGTGAGACGAATCAGATTTAATAATCAATAAAATAATATATTGAAAATAAACATCCTTTTATTTCCAGTCTCATAAATTTATACATTCATAATAATTAATTTTATAAAATTTAAAAATAGGATATCAATTTGAATTTTACACACAATCAATCTTTATAGATATTATTATTATTATTATATAAATTTATATGTGGTATTCTATTTATTTTTATCATAATCTCAAGAGAAGACTTTTGTAGTATAGATGATTCAACCATAAAAATTTTAAATATCGAATTTGCTGGTTTCAGTATACATATGCACACATGATTACTTGTTTTTTATACGTACCTATATATTAAGTTGTAAAACTCTTCCGTTTAATAAATTCTGTTAACAAAGATTCTATCTTCGAACTTGATTATTAATTATAAAAAGTTTAAAATTGTTTAGTACTCAATAGATAATATATCACTTTAAATGATTTTTTTTTATACTTCTATCATTCAGATTAAAATTTACTTAAAATTATTCCAATATTCTAAAATTTTATTATCAGATTAAAAAATAATTGTCAAAAAAAATCTTTAAAAAAAAAAGTTCAGTAATCAAAGTTTATGAAAAAAAATTATCCTTTATTATATAATTGTCATTAAAATATCAGTATAGAGATTTTTATAATAAATATAAGAGTTTTGTAATAAAATATTCATAAATTCTGTAAAAATTTAACAAGAATATTGATTTGATCGCATAAATTAACAAAAATTTCAGTTCGTTAAAATATAATTATATTTATTATCCCTTTTGAATCAGACTCAATATTTATTTAATTAATTTTTTCCATGTTTCAAAGTAACTTATTAGAACTTCAAACAAAATTCAAACAAAAGCTTTTAATAGTTCAAAATTAAATTATTACCTCATTATAATTGATACTTAAATTAGAATTTTGTCATTTTTTAAGCCTAAACATGAAAAAAAACAAAATTTCCACTTTAATGCATCAAAATTATTCTATTTACACAGTGAGGTCAAATCACGATCATGACCTATCAAAAAAAAAATGAAAAATAATATAAAGAAAAAATAAATTATTAAAATATCTATTAATGTGTGTACAACAGTGTATTATCCTTGTGGACGGTTAAATTTCTGTAAGGTCGATAATTTATTAAATATTATTAGCATAGTGTATGTACTGTACATATAGTTTTTCATAATAATCACAATTAATTTCATTTTAATTATATGTGTACAGTTCTTGTAATAAATTCATAACAATATACTAGTTTTTTTTTTTTTACGTTTGATAGGCATATTATAATAATTGTGCATAACATAGGCATAGGCACAGTGTGCTCTATGAATTTTCAAATTTATCAAATTAAATTTTTCTCGAGTAAGGATCTTTATGTAAGTTCAAGAGTTATTCAAGAAAATTGAAAACATTTATATCATTAATAACATACTCATAATTATGTTATTCTTATATTTGTGCGGAATGATTTTAAATAATTCTTTAATTTTAGATTTTCTGTGCATTTTTTTTCAAATACTCCTATGTAGTCAGAACTGAGTGTTTATTTAGTAAAATATTAAATATGTTTCAAGAAATAATTGTAAGTTTGTACGACGTTGGTTGATTTTTGTTGCGAGGATAGAAAAATATAGTAACGGCCGACTACGAAATTAAAATTAAAAATTTTATTACAGCTATTTACAGCTATTTACTATTTACTTACATGTTAAATGTTTTAAATACAAAATATATACTATTTAAAAACAATATAAATGGAATTTCAAATTCACAGATATATACCTACCTTTTTACTATACAATATTAAACATAAACCATTTACATAATAATTTGTTTTTTTACTGTAAAAATAATTTTTGTTAGATACAAAATTTATTTGATAAAATTTTGTTATTTTGTTTTATTTATATTATTATTATTATTGAAGAAAATTATAATGACACGACAATTTGTTTAGATTTTGGCATTCAAACAAAAGTATAGACATAGTAGATTTGTGATTCAGCACGAATTTAATAAAAATAACTTACTATTTTCTATGTATTATTATAATAATACTAATAATAAAAAAAAATAATTAGAAGTGAGTATGTATAAGAATTTTTGTGGTCATATAATAGTGGAAATGAATATTTTTTTAAGGTTTTTCCATAATAAGTGCAATATAATTAAGTACCTGTGTATTTAAAATAATTGTTCTTTTAATAATATTGACAAACGCATAGTAAACTTTTTCCCGTATTAAAATAGAATATACATATATATTTTGCATTTAGTGATAAAATTTTTTACCCCTAATTTTCATCAATTTGACAAAATTATGAGGACACCGCGAAATGTCATAATTAATTTATTGCATAATGTTAAATCAATCGAAAATTTTAATTAAATATATCAATTTTAACATGGAGTGGAATTTTGAATGTAAGATTGGATGGCTAAACCAAAATTAGAGTCACATTCATTATGCATAAACAAATAAATACATACTTCATTATGCATAAACAATATATGTGTAAATGTACTCTATATAAATGCACCAAATTTTAATTATTTTTTTTTAAAGTGCATATATAATTTCTACTAGATTTTTTCCAATAACACGCTGTAAAATACCAATGTATTTGATATTGGTTCATGATAATACCATCATCCATATATTTATTTCAGTCCAAATCGTAGAATTATTAAAAATATAAATTTTTCTTGAATCGAGAAAATTCAAAGCCGACCAAAAACATTATTTTTTCAACTTTATTGGCGTTAAGTATATAGTTAAACTTATATTTTACACAATACGAATAAATAAATAAAAGTTCGTGACCCATTTAATTTACATTATTCGTAAGAACTAATCATAGGTGGTGTTTTAGAAAAAAATTCAATTCATTTAAAATTATGTATGTCATAATTAACATATACTTACAGTTACAATGAACATGTCCACCTAATAAATATTTAAAAAAAAATCATTTTAACAAGTCGATTATAAATTTTTGATTTTGGCTTGAGCATAACAATCTTACTCTCTAGACTCATATTTCTGATCAAAATATTTTTATTTATAAATTTATTCAGTATAAAATGTATTATATGCGTTTATTCTAAAAAAAAAAAAAAACAGACGTTTTTGACCATTATTGCATGGAAATATAATTTTCTAGCTTTTTATTTAAAATTTATTTATTCTAAAATATATTAAATTAAAACAAAAAATAAACCGTTTTCATTAAATCCTGTATCCTATATTAATTTTTCATTTTTCAAACCCTCGCCCTTAAATTCACATAAATCCTAGAATTTACTCATATAATAGTCATAATAATATTAAATTATATGTATTATTATTATTGCTTAAAGCTAAAATAAAATAATATTAAATTCAATAAAAAAAAATTCCAATAACACTATAATATATAACGTTATATTTATAGTTTAGCTTTTCAAAATCAAATGTTAAAATAATATTTTGATATCATTTTACAATTTTAGAAAAATAAATATTTCGTGTGTTATATTGAAATAAAATAGCAAAAAAAAATAAAAAAAAATTAAAACATAACATTTTGTGTTTTTAATAAACATTTTATGTATTTTGTTTTTTTTTTTATCTTGTACACATAGAATTATTCAAATAAATGCCACTCTTTTGAAAATTGCCCCTTTAGGAAAATAAATTGTCATCAATTTATTCAAACATGTTATTTTACTTACAATATTATATAGTCGGAAAATTGACAACGTTTTTCCGTTTCGCGTTTTAATGTTTATTAAATGCATTTATTTTACTATATACATATAACATACATATATACTATATCTAAGTATAATGCAATTGTATACTTATATTTATTTAGTAAGATATATGTCTGTATAATTGTATATATATTTTTTTTATTTTCCAATAAAAATTAAGCTTTTCTCCCATGGAGTACGAAAGAAAATGTACATAGAAAAAAAAAGTAACATAAAAGCTAAAAATTTTCCTCTAATTATGTTTACTATTATGGAAAAAATACTGGATATTTAAAATTTTTTTTTAATATTTTGTTCTTCTGTTTCGATGCAATTAAAATTCATAGCAATTTACATAACAAAAAAATTATATCAAAAAATATAATTTTCATTTTGCTATTGATAAAAATTTTCATTGATATTACCGACAATCTAATAACAATTATTTGAGAACAAATTTTTTATATTACCGAACTTTCTAATAAAGATTGACAATATTTCATTTAAGTTTCCAATACAAAGATGATCTTTTGATCAAAAAGAAAATTTCGACGATCTTGTCAATATACAGATATGAATATCAAGCTTTAAACCAAGATACTATGTCAATGTAATCCAAACCAAAGTCTGTTTGTGTATGTAACCTATAAACTTCTAAACCAAAAAACCTATTTTGATGAAACCGATTCCAGTTGAAGTTATTTTTCGTATATTGTTGCGGCTATTTTTCACGACCGACTATTTTCGGCGCTGGACAACTTCTTCGACTTTTAATTCCATTTTCAAATATTTTTTATGCCAAATTTGTGTTTTTTTTATTATTAATAAAAAGCGATACAAAGTTTGCCTGGTTTATACTTGCAAACTTTTAAATTTCCAATTTTAAACGCGTGTTAGTTTAAAAATCTAGAACAGCGGTCGGAAAACTACCCAACTAGCAAATTAGCTCTATAAGAAGATTCAATTCTTTTAGTAGAAAGCTTATGTATTCTAGTAACTGTCTATTAAGTATCACGAATCCTGTTATAACCTCAGAAGTGGCGAAAATTATAAGTATAATTTGTTATATAAGTATCTATAAATGGGTTAGTAAATGGCTAATAACATTCTTGAATTCTGTGACTAATCCCATTATTAGCCTGTATAACACTTTTTTTCATGAAAGAAAAGAGAAGGACAGCCATAAAAAAAAGAAGTGCATAAATATAGTATATAAAAAAGAAAATAGTTAAAAGAAAAGGAAAACCAATAAAATATAATAAATAAATATTTAGATGGGTATATGTAATGATAAAATAAATGTATTTGTATTTAATTTAACTTGTGCACATTTTAATTTTTAAATGTGTATTAAATTAAGTATATACAAAACTATTGCAATTGTTGAAAAAAATAAAATTGAATTTTTTTTTTTTTCATGCAATTGAAAAAATAATGCAATTTTTAATATTCTAGGATTAATAAATATGAAAACCTAGTGAAATTTATGATATTTAAATTATTTTAAATTTAAAAAGGCATTAAATTTGTTAAAATTTTGGTACATTTTAAAGTCATATAAGCAAAGTATGAGTAAAATGTAGTTTGCCATGGCACAAATAAATAAAATTTAACTGATGTTCTATTCTTTTTACGTAGTTTTTTGAATTCATAGATTTTTTCAAAAAGAATCAACAATTTGCCAAATAATAAAATATTTAGTTCTTCAAACAAACTTTTGCGTTTAAATAACTTCAATTTCCATAAAGTATTTTGTTCCTATATTCGGATAACCTATGTTATTTTTAGGAACTTTTATAGAAAGATCCCAAAATTTTAAATTATTTCCTGTTTCATACATACAGTCAACCCTCCTACAACGCGAGAGATACGTTCTTAGAAAACGTCGTGTAGTAGGCAATCGCGTTGCAGGAGACATGAACTCTATAGAAAAAAAGGGGTTAGGTTCCAAGTATAAAAAAATGCAATTAAATTAATAATTAAATATACTCAAGATTTTATTAGAAATCCTTCAATAAAATTATAATAAATTAATAAAAATTAACAAAATTAAAATTAAGAACTAAATAAAAATTCAAATTTATAAAGATTAAAATGTAAAAAGGAATATTGATGAATATAAGAATAATATCACTGCTAACCGGATTATGCCGCGAACGTTTTGCTGGTGCTATATCCGAATCTGAACTACTAAAACAAGAGATAGGTTCGTTAGCTCTTGCGGTCGTTTAAAACATTCCGAGATAAGCGATTTTTTTTAAAAAATAATTTTTTTTATCACGTTGTAGGAAAAAAATCGCGTTGTGAGAAAAATTGCCGCCATTTATGAATCGCGTTGTAGCGAAAACGCGTTATAGAAGTGTCGCGTTGTATAGGGTTTACTGTACTTAAGTTTTGTTTATTGATTTTTATTTTTAAGGATATTATTTTTAATTTTTTCAATTGTTAAAAAACACTAAAAAAATGTTTAATAGGGATAAAAATTAATTTAATTTTGTGAAACTAAAATAACAAATAAAAAAAATTAAATAGTCGTTTTTCATTTTTGAAGCAAAAATTAATCAAAAACGAATTTTCCTTATTTGATTGGAATTATTTTTTTAAAATTAATACTTTCGTGTTTTTTTACACGAAAGAGGTCTAGTGAAGTTAAACTATTCACTGGTATCATTCACTATAAATTTTTCATCACAAAAAACTAAAATGGTAACCAACCTGTCTGTATTGCCATGTCTATAAATAATTTAAAGGAACATTTTGGAGTTCTAGGTACAATTAACAAGGATAAAAAAGTGCGAATTTTTAGACAAAACGGAAGGTATTAAAAATTCAACCTTACAATAAAGAATGCTATTAAATTCTTAGTCAGTAGTTTGATTTTATTTCCCAAAATAATTAATATTTTCTTAACAACGTAAAAATTCAGAAAATAATAATTATCCGGGAAAAAATTCTCACAAATTCCACCCAAGGATACGTCTAACTAAAAAATCCTTTAGGTTGATTTTCCGATCATCATACTCTTTTATTATTTCGGACCATTTGAACCTTTCAACCCTTACACAATAATTTTCTATTTCCGAACAATAAGTGCATCATTTTAAAATCATGAATCTGCAAAGAATTTCCGCAAAATTATAATAAAAACGTCAACGTAAAGGAAGTCAAAGTGATAATTTTACAAACAATAAACTCTCTCAAGTCCTTATTATATTTATATGGTTAGGGGATTAGTGCAATAACCTGGTAACACGGAATTTAAATTATTTTTGTTATTGTTTTTAAAAGCATACGGCAAATACGCATGAAACTATTTTTGTCCTCTTTTCTCATAGTGCAAAGTAAAAAACAAATGTAAAAGTTACTAGCAGGATCACGGCCGGCATTAAAGAAAACTTTTTTTCCTCTTTTCTCATAGTATGAAGTGAAAGAGAAAAAAAATAGTTTTGTTATAAAAATAAAAGCTAATAGCAGGATCACGGCCGGTATTAAAGAAAACTTTTTTTCCTCTTTTCTCATAGAACGAAGTAAAAGAGAAAAAAAATAGTTTTGTTATAAAAATAAAAGCTACTAGCAGGATCACGGCCGGCATTAAAGAACACTTTTTTTCCTCTTTTCTCATAGTATGAAGTAAATGAGAGAAAAAATAGTTTTGTTATAAAAATAAAAGCTAATAGCAGGATCACGGCCGGTATTAAAGAAAACTTTTTTTCCTCTTTTCTCATAGAACGAAGTAAAAGAGAAAAAAAATAGTTTTGTTATAAAAATAAAAGCTAATAATAGCAGGATCACGGCCGGCATTAAAGAACTTTTTTTTTCCTTTTTACTCATTTGTAGGAGGTAAAAGAGAGAAAAAATAGTTTTGTTATGAAAATAGAAGCTAATAGCAGGATCACGGTCCGCATTAAAGAACATTTTTTTTCCTTTTTACTCATATGTACAAAGTAAAAGAGAAGAAGAATTTTGGGATAAGATGAATTCTAATAGGAAGACTGAAACCGGCATTAAAGAGCTGTTTATATTTTTTAATGAAATAGAATTCTTATAAATGTTGCATAATAAGATCACTATGATTCAGTATCACGAATCCTTTTACTAGAATCTTATACAGCTTATAAGTGGTATAACAGTTATTTACAAGAATAATCTGCTAGTTGGGTATGACCCGTTGGTCACGGGGTGACCCAAAGCATCATTTCGTGTTACCCACTTCGAAATTGTGTAGTAATTCCCAAATCAATGAATACATTTGCATGTAAAAAGTTTTTGTTTACAACAATTGCATATAAATAGGAAAGTTTTTCCAGCTATTGCTTTTGTATGTCCTAGTTTGCTGGGTAATAAATAAATTAAGTTTTGATTTAACTATATTTTTATTAAATTGCTTTCATACAAAATTTCCACTGACCCACTATAAGTTTAAAAAAATCTCATCTTAGGCGAATTTTACCCACGACCAAAAAAGTTTGCCGACCGCTGATCTAGAACATGACCTGTGTTGTATTTTAAGTTCGCTCCAGAAAATGTCCAATTAATTTCATATTGAAATGAAATATACTTTCATATGACGTACAGATTTTTCTTTAACAATTTTTAATAAAAAATTTACTCAAAAAATTTAATCATATTTCCATATATGTGACATCACTAAATTACACATTATAGAATAACGTAAAAAAAAAACTTAAATAAAATTATATTATTTTTGTAATAATAAAGTCAACTAAAAACTTCTGAATTTTCATTATTTCCTTTATTTTGAATACCAACAAATTATTTAAATGTCACAATCAATCTAATACTTATTATAAATGAAACAAAAAACAAACAAACAAAAAATCATAGTTAAATTGTAGTACTATTATTATTCTTAACGTATATACCTATATTTACTTTTGAATGAACAAAGTTCAAACTATTATACCTGATTTTATCAACAACAGGCAAAAAAATATATTTTTTTTTTATTATTCTAGTATTTTTCATTAAATCTTTGAATATTTAAATTTTACTATTTATTATATACTAAAAAATATTTATAAAATATAAAGGTTAAAAAAAAAATATCCTCACGCAACATTTTTAAATTTAGCAGAAAATTGAATCAAATTCTCTGAAAAATTCTTTAATGGTAATAAAAAAGGAAAAATAAAAAAATGTAAGGAAGGAACTCATAAGAATGGGTTTTTCTTTAATTTATATACCTTTTATTTGTATATGTTTTTATTTACATACAGTATATGAAGCAAAAACAAAATAATAAATAAATAAAAAGTATAAATAAAAACTAAAGGAAAATTTTAATTTAAATTTTTCTTTTTAATATATAATGGTGCAAAAAAAGGCCAATTTGAAATTATGGAAGTAATTGAAGTTATTTATATTTTTTAATGCATATAATTATTATTGTTGAACTTTTTTTTATTATTTTTTTTGTCTTATTATATACAATATAATATTTTATGTCTTTATAATTCGTTTTTATATATGTAGAAATTTTTTGATTATATCTAAAATTGTCTGAAGAAAAATGTTGAAGAAAAAAATTAAAAAAAATTTTACTTTTTTTATTACAATGTAATAAATGTGTTCGCACTTAGTGCATTCACCATTAATTAATTTTTACAAAGTTTTGTAAGATACATTAAAACGGATTTTTTTTTTTTTATGAAAGTGAGAATTTAGATTAATTAGATTAATTACCAAAAGATGGAAAACAAAATTCTAATAAATTTTCAATATATTTTGATTACCACTAAACCAACACCAACACTTGATATATTTTTACCAAATGACCAGTTGTGATAGATAACGATATATACGACAAGTATTACTCAAACCAAACAAATTAACTGTATATAATTCTTTGAAAATGTCATGAAGTCAAAGTTCAAAAGCGATAAGATGATGCATTTTCGATGCAATAGTTCTTAATAATCTTAATCGGTCATTTGACCGGTCCACGGTATGTTTAGTTTTAATAGTTTTTTTCCGAAAATATAACAACATACACTATAAGAAGATAATTGAAATTTCCATTATTTTAAACCCTTTTTTTTCGCCCGTTCGCACGACTCGATTTACGCTGACCTCTCTCAAAGTTGATCAACCCCAAAGTTAAAACAAGTGTTCTCGCGATAATTTTGTATTCAACTTTATTTGGTGGATCAAAAAAAATTGATTCGTGAGAAAAAATTAATTCTAAAATAAAACTAACAATTTATATACATTCCATTATAGACTTTTAAATATATCTACTTAATCTACACGAAAAAAAAAAATAGTTGTTGTTTATTACTTCCGAGAAATTATTTAAATAATATAATATGCCATGTATAAAGTGTTTTTCTTGAGAAAACATACATATAATAAGAACAAAATATGTCTATCAATATCAATATTGAGTTTGTGTTATGTTTTGATATGTTGATTTACCCCATTAAAAACCGTATGTACACAATATATATGTATTATATACACCTACATAAAATTTCGAAAACAATACATATGTACATATACATATAATATATAAAAACTTAAACTTATTCACTCCATTAAAAAGTTACCTTTGAGATTATTTACCTTCAAATATTTATTATTTAAACAAAAACCTGAAAGTGTACATAAATCACTGAAAATACATCAAAATTTTCCATTAAAATAATGCTTTTAACCAAAAGGATTTTTCAACGTAGAGATATTATTATTATTATTTTTATTTTTTTTTTTTATGTAGGTATACAAAATACAATACAAAAAAAAGAGAAAAAAAAGGATAATAACAATTTTAATAATAAAAAAGTGAACCCAAAAGTATACTTTAAGCCTTGCTGCTATGTATACTGTTGCAATATTTTAATATTAAAGCAATACAATTTATATATTGTGCTTCTTTTTTTATTCCTTGAAAAAAAAAAAAAGTTGTTTCTTAGGAAAAAAACAATTTTAGGGTATCTTTTACGGACCCAATACAAATATATTTATAAATATATGTATTTTTTTTTTTAAGTTCAATCAAATGAAAAATAATGTGCATACCATTTAAGCTATATCCTTCTAAATAATCGAATCTTTATTATTCTTTTTTTTCGGATATTTAACAGTAGACTTGAATTTATTGTCATTACGTTGCTCTATAGATCAAGTATAGAAATAATTTTCACATTATACCTATATTTTACCTTCCAAAAAAAATAAATTCAACAAAACTAAAAATTCTATTAAGCTCTTCTTTAATATTCTTCTTCTATCATTCGTTTCGTTTATATTATATTATAACCCTAATTGACCCATTACCCTACAATTTCATGGATAATAAAAAAAATTTTTTTTTTTCAACACAAGAGAAAATGTTAAAATCCCATTTCAAATTTTTGAAAAAAAAAAAATTCATAAAAAATTCAATCGTGATGGGCAATAAACTGGATTTATTTATTTAATGTAATAGAGAGTGTATCTAAAGAAAAAAAAAAACCCCCCAAACAAAAAGAATTTTTATTATGATTTCTTTCCGCACTGGAAAAAAAAAAAAAATATTAGTTCGATTGAACTCGTATTATTTACTCAAAAAAAATATTTAATATAATAACATCAAATATTTTCAACAATTTATCATTATCCATATTCCCAAAGTAATATCATTAATATAAAAACTATGTTTATTAATTTAATTTTATTTATGTAAATAATTTAATTAGTATATATTGTTGATGATTTTAGTCGTTGTATACATACAATATGTCTATATAGGTACATAGCACAATTTTATTTTTTTGTTTTTAAACATTTAACGATTTTAAAACGATTATGTATTTAAATTAGGATATCAATATTAATTTAATTTAATTTAATTTTTTTTTTATAAATTTAGACTAAAAAGTTTACAAAAGTTTAAGTATTTAAATAAGGGTGAAATTTAAAATAATTTTTATATTATCATAGTTCAAAGTTCACATAATTCTATAAAAAAGGTCTCCAATTCTTGAACTTACCTTCTAGTTCTGAAAAACCACCAGAACGGAATTTGGTAAACCAATATCTGCACTGTGTGTCTTTTAAGGCCTCAACTTATACAGCATGTAACTTTTCAGCAGCCTTAGCTGCGTCCTTTGCGGAAATAAAAAAGTAAAATATGATGAAAGTATTCGTTTTTACACTCCTAATAAAATTGATGCCAAACTAACAAATGTTTACAAAATTACACGCAATCTTTCTCTAAAACCAGCTTAGACTGACAGTTAACAAATTTGTAAAAGAAAAAAATCATATCATTGACAGAAATCATTCAAAAAAGTGGTCAATTCCATCTATATTGAAATCCTCGATTGCCAACCAAATAATATTATTAATCCTAACTAATTTAATAATTTCATGTGTCAATCTAAGTGGTATCTTTCTGCCACTTAGATTAATCGGTTATCATACCGTGCCGAAGTTGAAGAAGTAAACCTGATGGTTTTGAAAAAAAAGAAAAAGAAAAATCTAACAAACATTATCCTCCATGGCTTTTAAAAAATTTGTATGCGATGCTTGTAGCTTCAATATTTTAAAATTTCCCAAAAGTTGAAAAGTATATGTTCTTACAACAAGCAAAATAAAAAAGAAAAATCATATTTTTTTTTTAACACAAAAAATATAAATAAAAAAATATGTTTACCGCCATACATATGCTATGAAAAAGAAAAGAGTATAAACATATATATAGTCTGAAATAATAACATTACATAATTTATAATGAATATATACATAAATTTTCTTGAAACATATTTTGGGAATTTCGCCCACCGGAAAAATTTCTTCCAAAAAAAAAAAAAAATGTTTTTAAAATGAAAATAAAGAGTTATACACGCATAAAACGTTATGTTAATACAAAGCATAACAAAAAATCAACATTAAATAAAAAAATAAAATTGGTAGGCTTTTTTACAAGAAAAATGAATAATGTTTAAACTGATTTTTTTTATGTATAATATTTTACAAAATACCTAGTACCAAAAAAAACAAACAAAAAATTATATAAATTTGTTAGCAAAAATTTACTTAGGTGTGGTTTCATTGACTTGATGTCTATCTCACCTAAAATTCATAAGAGTTACTTTTTGTGATATCAATCCATATATTTATTTAAATATTTTTTAGGTAAATAAATTGCATATCTTTTGATGGTGTTTCATTTCAAATTTAGAGAAATTTTTTAGCTCAGTGCATGACAAAAAAACAACAGTTGAAAAAAAATTGTTTAGTTACTAAATTAAATATCCGAGTTTAGCTAGTTCTTGGTCCTTCAGCCCTATCGAAACATATCTCCTAAATTTATAGAAAAATCAAATTGAACGAAGACAAAGAAATGTTTCTGTAAGCCAAGATTGGTGGCTCAAATTGCTGCAAGATGACAATGACAGAAAAATAATATATTAAACTTATTACGAAATTACTATCTTTACTATATACTAATATTTACGATAAATTCAAGAATGTTCTTTCGTGACAACATTAAGCGATTGAGTCTCTTCTGTATTTCACATTCTAAAGTAAAAAAAAATCTTTTGGTCTAACCACATTGAAATATACATAATAAATTTATGTGGTCTAACTATCATGCAAAGCTGATAACAAATCAAATATAAAGCGCATTTTGAAAAAATAAAAAAAAAATTAAAAAAACTTTAATTAAACTACAAAATAACATATTTTGCTTTACCTGAAACGACATTTTTTCGAACCAAAAAAATAACAAACCCTGAAAGTGTCAAATTTTTTTGATTTGTCTTTCTTTCAATTGTTATTTTGTTTTCGTTCTGTTTTTTAAAAAGCATAAAAAAATAGAAATAATTTATGTTCTCTAAAACCATCAAGAAAAATATATACTTTTATGAATTTTTATATTTTACAATTTTATATGAAAATAAAAGAAAATCTGAAATAATTTGTATAACCTGATTTTATTTTTCTTTAGTTTCTTTTCATGCAAATGAATATGATTTTATAATATTTTTCAAGAATTTATCTCAATAAATCTTAGAATGAAATCTAGAATTTTTTTTTTTATTTATTTAGCTTGTTTTACACTTAATTTTACTGCAAAACTGGAAATATCAATAAAATCAAGGTTATTTGTTGAATCGAATCTATAACTGCAAATAAGCAAGAACTTAATTCTTCTATAGTAGTTCTACTATAATAGTTGGATAAAAAATAAATTACTATTACCGGACTCAAATAAAATTTTTAATTAGATTCAATATTGATTTATATTTTATTCATAAGACAGTACAGACCAATATTCTACGAATGAGTAATAATTATATTAAACAATTGAGAGTGAGATACATGTACACATTTATCTGTAACCACGAACCTTATCATCGATAATATTTTTTTAATTATGCAGCCGTTATCAAAAAATGATTAAAACCACCTTAATGACACAACAATTCGATAAAAATAAATATCATTGCTTCCATCGTAAAGAATTTCGCAGAAAAGGAATAGAGTTAATTAATTCATTCCAATTTCTCTAAAAATTTTTATTAATAATAATTATTAAAAAATAAGATTGCTAGGAAAAAGTTCCCACATATAATTTACTTTTGAGCAATCATTCTTCAGGAAGGTCAAATTTCCATTTTCAAATTTTCCTAAGTTTAAGTTTTTGTTTATAATTTTAATAAATTTTTTTAAATAATTCTTGTATAATAGTTAACTTATCACTAAATTTACGAATAATTTACTTAATTTCGATTATTAATTCGTATTAAAGTATTTTGAGTGATATTTTGAGTGATTTATATTATATACTTAGTAAAAACTTTTTTAACTAATTAGATGGATAAAATAAAAGAAGTTGTACCGAAAACATAACTAATCAGTAAAAACTTTGTCTACGAAAATTACAAAAAAATAATAATAATAAAAACTCTTCGGAAACAGTGTTTGTGTTAATTTGACCTCTTTATTTTTATTTGAAATTTTCGTCTCATATTTTCCCAAAAGGACTAGAGAACTTAAGAACGACATAAATTTAGTTTTTCTAAACAATAATTCAAGATTTCAGATTTATTCACTCAAATAAAAAAAAAATTCTTTTATACAAAAAAGAAGAAATAATTTTCTGTTTCTCTTTTGACGCAAAAAATAAGAAAGAAAATAAATTTTAAATTATTATGATTTAAAAACTGTCTTAAATATCTTTTTTGTTTTCAGACTAAAGAAAAAAAAACCTTATTTATTTATGAGCATACATATGAAACATATATGTATATAATGTTTTTATAACATATATGTACCTCATATTTGAACAAAATTTGCGTGCTTTAGTTATGTCCAAGAATTTTAAAATCACTTAAAAAATATTATATGACATTGATGTCATGCGTGATGACTCTGTAATATTTTCTTACCAGCCAGCCAGTCACTTAAGAATATAAGGAAAATAATAATTATCAAAAAAAAAAGAAAACAAACAAAAAAAATCTTTTCATTTCATTCAGTCTTAAATGCACGAAATTACATAAAAGAAAAATAACTTTAAAGAAAAAAGAAAATTATATTGGGGTTTCTAATTTTCATTTTGCTTTGAGGAAATATATGAATAAAATTATTATATAATGAAAATTTGGACACATACATTATAAAAATACTTAATAAGTATTTGGGTGTAAATTGAGCATAATATAAAATATATATATATAGCATTTATTTACATATATATATATTAAATAGTATTTATTTACATTCAGAAATTTCAATTCGTTAATAAAGTTTTAATTTATAATAATTGTTATTAACAAAACGAAATAAAATTATAATGAGAAAATAAAACTATGTGAAATTCTAATATTAAAATTTATAACTTATTATTACAACAAGATTAAGATTTATTTTTTACAATGTGGTTTAGTATAAATAGAAAATTATTATTGCAATTTTTCACTGCCAATGTTTAATTAAAAAAACAAATCAAAAATTCTTAATTCAAAAAATTGTTTACAATGTAATTTTGTGTGCATTGCATATAAGTAGTTATTGCATGATAAATAGAAAATTATTGGTCTAGAAAAAAAAATTCAATTTATAATAAAATAAAGTTAGCTTTTTCCAAAAAATATTCTTTTAATTCAAAATTAACCAAATTACAAATTAAATTCCAAATAACCATTTCGTTTATTGAACTCATAATCGCGCACAATAATAATAAGATACACCAATCCACGGCCACAGAAGCGCGCTCAGAAGCTGTCAAATCTATTATAAATTAATCTATTTACTATGATATTTTGTTTAATAGCAAAAATTTTATCGTTTTTTTTTTTTTTTAATTTTTTATTCAAAAAATGTATTTTCCTTAAATGCCTAAAATATTGTTCTGAAAAAAAAAACTGATATTAACTGATAAGAAGTTGAAAAGAAACTTCTTAAAAATGTTTTACTACCTGCCTTGTTTTCTTATCAAAACCGATTTCATTTTTTTTTTTTTTTTTTTTTTTTCATTCAAATTAAAATATATTTTATATAAAACATTTTTTTTTTGCTTTCTACTTTTTTTTAGAAAGCATAATTTATTTTTGGGATATACGTACATATATAAATAAAAAAAAGGAAACAAATATAAATATTGTTATTAAGACAAAACAAAATAAAATTTATATATAAAATAAAAAAAAAAAAAAAAACAGAAAACAAAAGGAAATCAAGAAAAAGAAAAACAAACAGATTTTCCCAAAAGTATTATAAATAATGGAGATAGCTGTGCGGATTTTATTATGCATTATCTCATATTATCTTCAGTACAGTAAAAGCTATGAGCATGGAGATGGATATAAACCAGGTAAGAAAAAAAATTATATATATAAAATTACATACATAAAATTTATATAAATATATATTATTTTTATTTATATTTTCTTATTTATATAAAAAAAACACAACATTAAAAAAAAAAAGTATTCTAAATGTAAATACTTTTAAATTTTAAAATATGTTTTTATTTTGTTTTCTTTTTTCTTTTTTGTTAAGGATATTGTATTTACATTTTCAGTATTAAAAAAAATAAAAAAAATTTATTATAACCTTCTGTTAAGGTGGACTACAATGTTTTTCGAAAGTTATAGAACTTACATATATATATATATATATGATACATATGTGAACCAAATAGGTTTAATTAAAGTTATATTTATACACAGAGTCTATATTTAATTCAGTTTAATTCAATTCGTTTATAAAATGCAAATATACAAAATGCATTATACATAAATAAGTTATTAGAGATTAAGTGCTCTATGCAACTACTAGAAAATCTATACTCTTAAATTATGAACATTTTATATTTATTGATATTTTTGTATAAAAGAAAAATCGAAACTTATTTTAAAATACTTATTCTAATTAAACCTTAAAAAAATTTAAACAATTTAAGAAAATTAAAAAGCAAATAAAATAAATAAATTGTTCAGTCTTTAAAATAAATTATATAAATCTTTGTGAAAATATTGTATAATATTGTATATATTTATAACTGAGTTTTCCGACCTTAACATTTTTTGTAAATATTATTACTTAGATCTATTATTTTTCATGAATCGGTAATCGAGGACGATTAATTATTATTCTGAACAACTTATTTTGTGCTATTTGATTTTTTTTTAAAGGCAGTCGATCATATTCGAACATATTTAATTATTTAACAACAAAATTTACAATTTATTTTACTGCAAAAAAAAATTCAGTACCAGTATATGCAATGATAAAATATTGAAGCAAATACTGCAATAATTAAAAAATAAAACAAAATTCAACAATTTTTTTTGTCCTTCAAAATTCTCACTCCATCCTATTTGTAATTAAATACATACACGGTGTTATAAAAGCTAAGAAAAGAATTTTTCTCTTGAAAAGTTGGTTAAAAGTAAAACACCATAGTTACGATTACGAAAAACATGTACGAAATCACTCGCTATAGTGATATTAAATTTTGATCACGCTTTTTCAAAAAATAAACTTTTCTATTTATTTTTATAATTATTAAAATTTTTAAAAACAATTTTATTAAAGAATAAAGCCAATATAGAAACAAGAAGTAATAATTAAAACGAAATATAAAAAGAAATTTATACCTTTGAAACATTATAATATTAATTAGATTATTGAATTTAAAAATTTTTAACTTTAATTTCTGTTGTAGAAAATCATTCAAAACTTAAAATTATCACATTTTACTTTTTTACATCCCCAAATTGAAAATGCAAAGAAATAAGTCAACTTTTTTTTTCTTCAGTTCATTATTCTTAATTTTATGAAAATGTAATCATTTGACGTCATTTGATAAGTTCATTTCAATCTGTTTCAATAATTTTCGTTTTTAATATTCAAATAATGTTGCAATTTGAATAAATGATCAAATGATTTTATAAAATATTTCTTCAATTTTTGTGAATATTATGTAGATTTGTTATTTTGAAATAAAATTGTTTTTTTTTTTTTTTTTAATTTCTATTCAATAAAATGAATAAAGATACAATAATAATCAATAAGAGTTACACTTTTGTACAATATGTTATAAAAGATGGCTTTAAATTGATTAATTATTTTTATACCGATCCGTGAAGGTATTCTTCATATTTAAAAATATTCTTACCTACCTTTATAGAATTAAAAACCGATAAAATTGCAAAATTTTAAATGTCGATAAATAATATTCTTATGCAATTCGACGATGGCTCCGTATATTAAAAATAATTCTCCGCAATCTATGATATTGAGTCATACTGACATTCCTAACAGAAATAAAACTCATTCAAAATAATAAAAATAGTTTTATTGTAAGTATGTAAAATCGACGTATGAGCTGAATTGTTTAATATATTCATATATAAGCCAACTTTCCAAAAATTGTAAATGAAAGTACGATCAATACAAAATAAAAAAAAATATTTACTTATCAACAGATACCAAGAGAATTCAGCGCAATATTAACTTAAGATATTAGCGATCATTGAAGAAACTAAAAATGTAAAAATTATGGTAATTTCAAATTTTTCCAATAAACTTTAATTGTTAAAAATTAAATATAATTTTTTTCATAAAACCATTTAAAAAATTAAAAACTCTTGAAGAAAATTTTTAAAACAAATAGTTATTTGCTTCCTGTTTTTAGATACAATAGTACCATGGTACTTATCAGAGCTGTAAATATTCAAATATTTTCAAATAAAAATAAAAAGTAATTATATTTTAAAAGTAATCATTACTTTTTTCAAAAAGGAATTGAATTTGAAAAAGTAATGAATAAAAAGTAATCGAATTTTGAAAGGAATGAATAATTTTTCAAAAAGGAATTGAATTTGAAAAAGGAATGAATAAAAAGTAATCGAATTTTGAAAGGAATGAATATTTTTTCTAAAAGGAATTGGATTTTAAAAAGAAATGAATAAAAAGTAATCGAATTTTGAAAGGAATGAATTTTTTTTCAAAAAGGAATTTAATTTTAAAAAGGAATGAATAAAAAGTAATGTAATTTTAAAAGTAATGAATATTTATTCAAAAATACTCATATAAAGTATAAAAAATTAACACTTATCAAAAAAAGCGTTGAAATCCGTTGAACGAATTGAACGAATGTTTATTAGTGTACAGTTCGTTCGTCCGATGAGTTTTTTTTTCTTCACCTAGATTTTTTCCTATGCATATGGAGCAAAGAAATCTTGTTATTTTATATGAATGGATCTAATTTTAATTGTGATGAATGATATACTGCTGTGCATATTAATTAATAGCACCGCTAAATATTCAACATTCTTTTTCGTTATTTATAATAAGTATGTATTAAATTGAATTTTGAGAACAAAAATATTTGTAGAAAGTCTTTTACCTTTTTAATGTCTTGCCCCAAAAACTTTCGGGTAATGCAATTGTTTCGAAGTGTACTAAGTAATATCAAGGAACGCTATAAATTTAAAAAAAGTAAAACTTTACACAAAAAATGTAAAAAAATAACAATATCAACGGGTGCGGGGTGGTGCTATAATTTTCCACAGCATTTTTAGTTTCTAAAGTTTATCGTTGCATTATAAACTGTATATTTAATATTAAAAGCTATTTAAGTCATTGTCTTAAAGTGATTTTTGAGAATTAACAACAAGACGGCGAAGTTTCTTTTGACATCCTGAAGAAATATCCAACAATCAAGGAATTTTCCTTAAATTTAATACTCTATTACCGCATCTTCTGCACCTGTGGAAAGACTTTTTTCCTTTGTGGGAATGGTGAATACAACAAAAAGGCAAACTCTTTCTGATAAAAATTTCGCTGAATTAATTTTACTTAAAACAAATTTTGAAGTTGTTCAAAATTTGCAAATATCTTAATTAAATTAAAATTTAACAAAAAATCCTATGTTAAAATCAGAATTAATTGTATTATTTATATATTTTTATTATATTATTAAAAATAGGGAAAGAAATACATTTGTTTTAACATTTTTATTGCTTTTTTTTTTTCAACTTAAATATTTTTCAACTAATTAATATGGAAATTTATATTTTTTTTTGGAAAAATATGCTTTTAAAGAAAAATATACAAAAAAATATGAATTACTATTTATTCATTCCTTTCAAAATCCGATTACTTTTTATTCATTCCTTTTTAAAATTCAATTCCTTTTTGAAAAAATATTCATTCCTTTCAAAATTCGATTACTTTTTATTCATTCCTTTTTAAAATCCAATTCCTTTTAGAAAAAATATTCATTCCTTTCAAAATTCGATTACTTTTTATTCATTCCTTTTTCAAATTCAATTCCTTTTTGAAAAATTATTCATTCCTTTCAAAATTCAATTACTTTTTATTCATTACTTTTTCAAATTCAATTCCTTTTTAAAAAAGGTAATGATTACTTTTAAAATACAATTACTTTTTATTCATTACTAGTATTCAATACAAAAGTATTTGAAATTTTACAGCTCTGGTACTTATATGACTTCATCTCATTTAAATGTTTTATTCTTTCCTATACAAAAATATTAGGTAAATAAAAATATTTTATTAACTAATTACTAAGTAAAAAATAATTTTTTTTTATAATATTCACCAAAGAAAAAAAAATTTTTTTTCTTAATAATTTCTTTTTTAGTACCTTTTATTTTCTGTACCTATTTTAGTGCCTACATCAATGAAAGTTTACAAATTCTTTATATTTACATACATATATAATTAATATTAAAATATTATTCAAATGTAAATAAAAATCTATGTATTCTTTTAAAACTAAACAGCAATGTTTTATGTTCTATTTATGTGTACATTATATAATTTTATATATACATAAACATAAGTAAATAACAAATTTTATATTTTAAATATTTAAAGAAGTATTTTTTTTTTATTTAATTAAAAAATTTAAATTTTGTGTTTTAAAATATTCTTAAAGAAGAATATTATGTATGTATACTTATATGTATATACAGAAAGAATCTAAATCAGAATATCGATACATTTTTAGTTTACACATCAATGATGAAAGAAAATTTTGAAGTGATTTTATTTAAATTAAAATCTTCTTAAAATTCTATTTATTTTGAAATTAATTTTTAATAACATAGATTTTCGAAGAATTGATACTTAAAAAAATAAAGTCTTATTTATTACGCTTTAAAAACAACATCATCATCATCATCCCTTTCTTCTTCATAAATTAATTAAAATTAATGAATTTGTATAAAGAAAATTATCTTCGTTCGATATGCAAAAAAAAAAAACTAAGAGATTTCTTATTAAAAAACAAAAAAAAAAAAAGAAATATCTAAAATGAATAATATTTTAAGTTTTTATTTTAATTTTTTAATTTTTTTTTTTTTTTTTTGCATTTTCAAGATAAATATCAAAAAATATAAAGAAGAATAATTAAACATTTATCGCATTCGAATAAAGAATAAATTTGCTTATATTTTATTTATGCAAAAAAAACAAAAAAAATAAAATAAAATAAAAAAAATTTCCATAAAAAATTATATTGTTTAAAATTATTTTCCTTAATAATATTCGTTTTTGTTCGCAATTTTCGGAGGAAAACTGAATAAATTTTCTAATATTTTATGAACTTGAAATATTAAGGCAAAAATAAAAAAGAAAAAACAAAATTAATTTTAAATATGAAATTGAAGAAAATATAATAAAAGAATACTTTTGTATATATATATAGTTATATATATGTTTTTATTTTTTTGTTATTTTTCAAAATATTTTATTGATTTTAGAGATGTTTTTCTTTTACTTGAATTCTTTCAATTTTTATTCTTATTATTATTATTACTATTATTATTATTTTTATTTTGATCTTAAAAGAAAATAACAACAATAATTTGCTTTATTTTTATAAAAAAAAATCCATTTGGCACGTGCTTTACAATTTTATGCTCATTTTTCGACATTAAATTTTGCTTTATTTATTAAAAAAAAAATTACAATATCATGGGTTCAAACTAAAATCGAAATTCAAAATCCAAAGGTATAAAAACTTTATATAAATATTATGTAGTCAAATATTTATTCTGCAACTAGTGGTGAAAATTGTCAAAATTTTGCAATCTCACTTGTACTAGAGTGTCAAAAGGAGTCACCTTGTTAAATAACAATTATATGAAATATCAACTCGTTAAAGCGTTGAACGAAAATCATATTTATAGATTTCAAAAATAAGTTCAAAGAAAGAAATTAAAGAAAATAAATGTAAAGAAAAAAAACTTTTCTCTTTATTTTCTAGAATATAGAACACACAATGATATACTTACATAATTAAATTAGGATTAGGAAATGCAACACAACTTTGAATTATGTAGAAGCTTTTGAAAGTAAAATTTGATTATCACTATTAAAAAAAATTCATTCCTGAAGCTGTCGTGCCTTCGCCGTGAACAGGAAAGTGGAATTTTAAATTTGTTTCATGGTGAATAACCGTGCGAAGTATTTTTGAACCGCAACGCAACTTGAACATGAATTATTAGATATGTACACAAAAATTTCCTTTCAAACTTGGTTTTTTAGCAAATAAATTTTCTTCAAGTTCTCGACGAAGTGTAACTAGACCTTTAAATTGTATATATACACAATTCAAAAACACTAAAAAAATACTTCCTCATATAAGTGACGGAGCTGTTTTATTATTTCTTGAGGGTAAATCATTTTATTATTTTTTTTTTTGTATAAAATCATAGAGATAATGATTTCACGTTACAGGCATGACATACATAATTCCAAAATCATCATTTTGTGGAGGTACCTACATAGATTTTTTTTAAGTACGCAAAAATTTGTAATTTTAAAATAATGTCAGAATAAATTGTCAAAATTGTTTTCAGTTTTTTTTTTTTTTTAGTTTAAACTAGGACAAATGGAAAAACATATAATTTTGATGCCAAAAAATTAAAAAAAAAAAAAAATGGTGTTATTTCGGTTAGAATAAACAGTTTTAGACTTTTAACATGTAATTTTTAAGAACATTCTTTTATGAATGTAATCTATTTCGCGTTCCAATTTTTGAATAAATAGCAAGTAAAATAATATACTAGCATTACATACATGTATTATAGGCAAAGATAAAATACAAATAAAAATTCTAAAAAAAAAAAAATTGATTACAAACCTAAAAATAAAAACTATATATATGGACACTATTATTTGGCGCCTCAAAATATTATTTCTATTTCATGCTTCATATTTTCGAATATAATTATAATAATATTTATTAATCTCTTTATTTTCTTTTTTTTATCGACAACAATTTAAAATTTGACAAATTCGAAATAAAAAAATATTAAATAATCAAAAAGAAATCTATTTTTTTTTTTAAATTATTGGCGTTTTTATTGTCATCGTTATTGCTAAAATATTAAATTAAAAAATCAGAAAACTTTCAAAACTAATAATAATAATGATTATTAGAAATTTTTAAAATTTATTTTGGATGTTATGTTATATAAATTTATATTGTGTTATAGCTCCCAATTAGCTGGGACTTGAACTCATGAAGGCAAATGAAATATTTTTAAGGTTTGATAACATCGGCCGCTAACCGTCATTGCCATAGTGTAGTGCAGGCATGTCAAATTCATTTCGGTATATGGGCCAAATTTTTCGAAAATAGTATTTCAAATCCTTTTGCGGGCCACATGTTCTTAGTTGTACTGACAATTAAAATTTTGAGTGCTAATTGAATGTAAACTTAATAAAAAGAACACAAACAAAATTTTTTATATAGAAAGAAATTTATTGAATATAAATTATTTTTTGTTTGATATAATGCTCCATTTCTCATTTTTCAAATCATCAAAATTTGGTTTTAAATTTTGGCTTGATGTAAGTTTTAATATCTATTTTTAAATTTAAATTTTTTGACATGCCTGGGTGTAGTAGTATTGCCATTATCATACGGCGGCGTATTCTTTCAAAGGTTCGAATTTCCACCTCGGTCTCGAATTTGGGTCAACTTTTCAATTTCAATTTCAATTTGAATTAAATATTTTTGTTTTTGCTGTTAAAAGTATTCTCGAAAAATTTTGCAAATAAAAAGTTGTCTTTTACAAAATTATTTGTAGACTTTCATTGAATTTATTATTTAATGTTTGATAACATTTTCATATTATATCACTTAACAGTGTTCCTAAGCTACAATTTATAATTATATAACAATGAAATAAAATTTAATGAAATTATGTAAGAATGTACGTATATACATATATATACTTTGAAGTTTTTCATTAAATGTGTTTCTTTTAATAATAATAATATAAAATATAATTTTTTGTTTTGTTATTTTGTTTTTCATTTTTTCTTTCGTATTTTTAATTTCTTTCTAACATAGGAAATAAAAAAAAAGTATTAAATAAACTTCCAAGGATATTTTCTAAGTTTCTTTCAATAATTTTTTGTATTTTTTTTTGTTTTCCTCTTTCTAAAAAGCCATTTTTGTTTAACGAACAAAAATTGAGTTTGAGTTTTTCAAAACTAAAATAGGTATATATAAAAAGTTACAACTTATAATTTTTTAATTTAAAAAATTTCATTCCCCAAGGCCATACATGAATGCAATTTTTCATTAAAACATACTCGAGAATGTTAAAAAAAAAAAAATATATATATATATATATATATAGAAAACTTGCAAGTCTGGAAAAATTAATTGGAAACCCAATTAAAAGCTCACAATTCATATGAGATGAAGAAATTTTGGATTCAAGGCATATACATAAATATAATAAATGTTCATATTGAGTTTTTTTTTAATATTCATTTTAAAGCAATAATATTAGTACTAGATTTAATATGGAACACAAACACATATAAAATATCTGTAGCTAGAAAAATATTGACGTAGATAGGTTTAAATAGAATAATAGAAACATAATTTACTTTCAAAAAATATACATACTTATTTTTAACACCAATAACAAAATCTCACTCATTTGCTAACTCATTATCTTATAGGATTATTAATGTTTTAGAAACATGTATATAAGCAATATTAACAAAATAAACAATATTATACTAGAAAGTTCTTACAGATCACGGTTTCTTCACAATTGTTGTGAAAGATAAATTAAATATCTTGTATAAATATCTTGTATCTAAAACTACTTATTTAGAATTTGATTTGTCGTTTTTCATATAAAACAAAAACACTCTTTTTGGGAAAAAATATGAGAAAATAATAGTTATGTACATAACATCATAAACTTCCAAGCATTAAATTGAATATTATGTGTATAATATTTTAAAATAAAAAACGATCACAATTCTATCTCAATAAAGATTCAACATTGTGTGATTCAACATACTGTATGTTAATTTGTAAATTTTCGCTTTTCCTTTATTTAAATTTTTTTTTCAGATAATTTTTTTTTTTGAATATCCTTAAATGGCATCCTACTTGCATTAGGTAATTTAAGTTTTTTTTTTGTTTTTGTTATATATAATATATAAATGTGCATAATGTACTTTTATTGAACAAAATTTGGAATATTTTTTTGAAATTGTGCCATAAAAACATGAAATAATTTTCATTGAACTAAATAGGTTGCATGTAAAGTGCTCAGGAAAGTAAAAAAAATTGTAGCCTAATAAATATCGAATATACATATTTTTCGTTAAGTTTATATTATATATATATAATTTCTGCATTAATTTTTCGATTTTTGTTTAAAATTCAATAAATTTTATATTCATTCGTTTTTTTTTTATTGCAGAATTTATTTTGATGCTTGTGATTAGAAAGAGATTATTAGTTATATGTAAATCAATTGTCGAATTTTTCTTCCTTTTCTTTAATAATTAAAAATATTGTGCCTGAAAAAACACTTATCTGCGACAGCTATAATTTCTGTATATTTTTATAGTATGTACATAGCTCAAATCGAAATAGTGGATGATAAGAAAAATAGTTAAAGTTTTGCTTTTTAATAAATCTGTTCATATGATTATATCAATATTTGAGCTGTTTATTTTGAAAGTGGTTTAAGTCCATTTGTATTGAGATATTTAAGGTTTTGTGTTTGAAATGATTTAAAAATATACGTTAATATTTCCATAAGCTAATTTTCAAGTGTCAAAATCAAAGCGGTTTTAATGATACTAGACTAAAATTGTTTATAAATGAAAAGATTATAAACTATTGTGCTTATTGTTATCATTAATTATTTTTTTTTGAAAAATGGAATTAAACCACTTTCAAAATAAACGGCTCATTTGTCATATTTATTTTTCGGTAGAAAATAAAACAATAAAAATTATAATTTTCGAGTAGCAAATTTTGCTACGATTCATTTGCTATATATTTTTGGACGACTTATTATATATTTTAATAATAAATGCAAGATGTTGAGCACATAGTACCAGAAAATATTGCAGTTTTAGTTATAACTTTATTGCTGGTTCTTATAGCTAATTTTACAACAAGTTTTTTTTTCAGTGTTCGAAAACTTAGTCTTCGATCTATAGTGAAATATTTATGCTTCGTCGTCAAAAAACAATGCATTAATATTTATATTCAATCCCAGAATTAAGTTGCATAGAAATATTATTAAAAAATGTCCTATAATTGTAAAAGACAACTACTCCAATTTCCACAATTAACACATTTGAATGTAGATATTTATATTTCTGTACCCAACTATCTTATTATTTTAAAAAAATTGGGTACCAAGTTTTTAGTACGATATCATTTATTTTCCAGATGTGTGATTTTTATAATTAAAAACATCTGAAGTTTGCAAAATTTTAAAGTTGTAAATTATAGAAAATTTAAAGAATTATTATTATTTGAAAGAAAACTTTTCTTCCTGTCATAAAATATAATCACCAACTTAAATAGATTTATCTTCCAGGCGTACTAAAATTTATTTATTATTTTCTATTTCTGTTAACCTATCTCAAACAAAAAAAAAGAAAAAAAAAATTATATTTTAATAATTGAAAGCATTATTTAATTTAAAATTTTGTGACAATATTTTGATATTTTAATTTCCGGTTTAATCAAAGAATGAAAAAAAAACCTATTTCATAAAATACCATTTTCCTTAAGTTCCTGAAACAGAATTTAACAAAGACCTACACATAGAGATGTGAATCATTATTATTATTATTATTTTTTTTTTTTAAGAATAAAATTCGATTTTTTTTTTTCTCTCCTTAGAAAATATTATTACAAAAATATCCTTGTTCTTTCTTTTATATACCTCTATAATGCTGTGCATACTTTATATGAATTTTATGTATATATAAACTATATAGGTATATATATAGTATATACATATTTTATTTTAAAGAAACAATTATAATTTAATATCGAGATTGATTTGAAAAAAAAAAAAAAACAAAATAATAATAAAAGAATTGGAAATTATTTTCTGCTTCTTTGACTAAAAGATATTTTTTTTATAAGGCATACAAAAAAAAAGCCATATAAATCAATGAAATATGTCAAGCATGAAGACCTTAAATTCTGTCAATTTAATATGGTGAAAAAAAAAATATCTTAAATTTTTTTCTGTTTTATTTTTTTATTTATTTTTTTTTGGATTTCTAAAGCTCACAATTATAAATGATATATTTACTTGAGAGCTGCAATTGTCATTTCATTAAAATTTTAATAATTTTTTTTTTTTTAATTAATGATTGTGTTGCACTAAATTAAGTATTATTGAATTGTAATGTGATAATATTGGTACAAGAAGTCTAAAAAATATTTCGGACTATAAAATGGTAATGGATTCACTTATGATTAAAAAAAATATGTAAAATTTTAAAGTTACGATAGATTTGAAATTGTTTTTTTAAAATTCTTAATTTATTTACTTTGTAAAATCGTAATTGACCAGTTTTGGAACATTTTGACTATTGTGCTTGTGCCCAATATACAACACATTCAAAACATTTTTTAGGCATAAAAATCATAACAACTGCATGAACTTAAAACTTAAAGATTGATCTGTAAAATAGAATTAAAAAATCGAAAAAAAACCTAATTTAATTATTAAATTCAATTCATTATTATATAATGAATATTAATTTTCACAAAAAAAAATTTTGATTGAATGTAATAAAAAATTGTTTAATCCCTTTATATCCCTTTTGTTTTAATCCCTTTATACAAATCTTTTTCCATTAGGTGTTTTCATACAAAATTTATATACAAATACATGTGTTATGAAACTCATCTCTGCGAGATTTTGTTGTTTTTTTTTTTAACTAGAAGAGGGTTTGATATTATTTATGTAATATATTGTTAGGGTATTAGATTTATATAAATAATAAAATGTTTCGTAATTTGTTATTTAATGATTGCACATCGACATTTTACTTTAAAAATTGATTTTGATTCATTTGACAGTAAGTTTTATGGAAAAATTAATAAAATTTGTTCCTTCATTTTTTTTTTAGTAGTCGTATCATATATCAAAATATAATTATGTATTCATGCTAATACATACTTTAATTTAATTTTTTTTTTTTAACTTAAAATAAAAGATAATTTTTTTCTCACACCCAAAATTATTATACTATGCTAAATAATGAAAATTCTTTATTTTAAATCATTTCTCCTGGCTTTCTATTTAGTTGTCTGAACAACCTATTTACATATAATACATAATAAATTTCTGAAAATATGATATAAAAAACATATTATATATACTACTACACTACTACACTAT
>OZ023273.1:65862491-66262640 GCA_964007475.1 Hybos culiciformis
GCCAAAGAAGTAGCATAATACATCCTGATTTTAATATTCTTTTTCTGAGAAAACTAAAAACTTTTTTTTTTTTAATTTTTATGTAAATATTTATAATGTGTCCTTCTGTTGACTTCAACTTAATGTAATGAAAATTTTCTAGAACTTATATTGTTTATATATATTATGTGGAAATGTTTGGTCTTAATATTATCTTTTTAGATTAAAATAAAGAAAAAATTAATTGAAATATTTACAAAAAATTTATATACACATACTTAATAATATAATAAACAAATCAAAAATCAATGTATCTACTTACCATAAAGTTTATTTTATATTATTATATGAAAATTTCAATTTTCCCAATAATTATTTTATTTTGAAATTTTAAATATAGGTATATTATATAGACATCATGTATCTACATAATATATATCTTAACTTTACAGTTTGTATGAATTTTCAGAAAGATAAAGTTAAGAAAATTATAATAATTATTATTATAAAAAAAAAAAAAAAATTAGATATAAAAGTATTAACGAGAAATTAGTGCAAATATTTTTGAAGAGATTTTCATTAACAAAACTTTGCAAAAAGGGAAAAATTTTAATTAACAAAATCATGAAAACAAAGTAATTTTCAGCATCAATATAATAATGTAATGTTTTTTTGAGTAAGAAAGCAAAATTCTTTATTTCTATATATTTATTCATAAACAAGAACATAATAATAATAATAATATGCCTTTTTAATGAAAAAAAAAGAAATTCAGTAAAGTTTTATTTAACTTTCATTCTTTGGATTTACAAAAAAAAAAAGGAAATTAGAAACTTTATAGAAATTTATATAAAAAAAAAATTTAAATTACATTTTTAATTATTTTGCAATAAAATAAAACTAGAAAAGCAAATGAATATTCATTGTAAAAAGTCAGAATTTCGTTTTTGAGAATCTATTACTTATATTTAGATATTTATAGTAAATTGATTTTAAATTGCTTAAAATCAAAATCCAATATAAATCATCGTTCTGTAAACTCTTAATTTGTTTTTAATTAAAGCCCAAAATCTAGACAAGAGTTTAAACGATTTTAATTTTTTATTAAGATTTTTAATGGGATGATCTTGCCAGGTTTATGGGAGAATATATATATAATGCTTTAAGTGCGGTTGGAACAGCGAAAAAATTTGTTGTAAAAGTTGTAATTAATGTTAATAGCTGCACTGTGATATATAAAATCTAAGTTCATTTTCTTCGAAAGTATTTTCCTTGATAAAGAAGTTCTATTTTACTATAACTATATGAAATCATAGAATATTCGCATATTGAATGTTCTGTTTTTATTACTTAATTTATTAAAATTTAATGCTCTGGACTTTATCACATAGTTCCAAATTCAACACAAACATTATACCGACATCATTATCATTTATCTTTAAATTATATCGCTCTCAATGCAGCTCTTATGTTATATTACAGATCCGAGATTATCTTAACCTTAGGTGATATTCTTTCTAAGTAATATAATCAGCAGATCAAATTTAAAATTAAATTTTTAGTACTGGAATTTTTCCTTTTTTAATAAATTAATGCGAAAATCTTTCTAAAGAGTTATTATTAGACTAAAAGAATTTATTTATTTTTATTTTTTAGTTCCTTGACATAAATCACATTTAATTATTATTTTTTTAATATCATGTACATTTAACTTGCAGCAACTCTAAATATTATTCCAATTAAGAAAACAACCTCTCATACCTATAAGCTTAACATTTTTTTTTATTATATAATTTTAAAAATAACAATATTATTAGATTACCTATATATATAATAAAAAAAAAAATACAGGCAATTTATAATTGCACTGTAAATTATTTTCCGATTATAAAATTTTTTTTATTTTCAACAATTCTCGCTAATTTGAATCAAAATTTATTATTTTAATGGATATTTTGTGTAGTTCAAAAAAAAAAAATAATAAAAATAAAAAATTAAAAAAAAAAATTCTAAATAAATATATACTTAATATGAATTTAGCAAGTTTTAGTCTATATTTTTTTCATATTACTTTTTATTATGAACATTTTGACAAATTAAATAGGATAATAAGATTATAACAATATAATAAAGCTTTATTATTATTGTGTCTCATTTAAATAAAATCTGTTTTCTAGTAAAAATTTTATATTTTGAAAACAAAATTTTTAGTTTTTCCTGTATGTTTTTTGTGGCTTTAAATATTTGATATTAGAATGAGTGTGAATAATTAACACTATATCACCTGACTATATGTGTTTGCTCAGCACTTCCAATTTCACAATTAGAATTATAGAATATCGCATTGCAAATCAAAACTTGGTAATTTTCTAAATTTGTAGAAATACAAAATATAAAGTAGGTACACATATCAATCCAGTTTTTTTAAACTTATATATATAATATTTGAAAATTTGGCTCAATTTCACCTGCCGGTCTGAATTGAACTTGGTTTCAAAAATAACTTCTAAAAGAAGGATTTCGAAACTATATAACTAAAGTAGGTATCGGTTTTAAATTTTGAATCGCGATTTAAGTGGGCTATGTTGACCATAATTAGTTCTTGAAAATTGAATACAAATGACATCTAAATTTGTAAGACTTCGTGAGGGCACATTAAAAAATAAATTAGACATTAAACAGCTTCTTGTCGTTTTTCCCTCAATGACTTTATGGATAAAGAATTAAATGAATTAAATGAAGTTGATGAAACAATATAAAATTTTAATATAATTTAATAAGTTCTGTGATATTTGTGGTCACTATACATACAGATTTGTTATCATTTTTTATTCTTTCTAATTCTTCACTTCAATTGAGGTTGTCATCAAAGTCAGTTCGACAAACTTAATCTTTAGAGGACAATACATGTTATTTTACCATCTGTGAAGACATTTTATTCATTTTATTACCGAAGACATTTTATTCAAGATCATAATTGCAGTAAACTAGCAAAAAAAAAACCAAATATGAGTACCTCCGATTTATATATATATATTTTTTTTTTTGAACCAATCTGGCCAAAAAATATTATTATTATACAGTTCTTCGCATATCTCCCCATCATCATTTATATTGGCACATGAATGCGGTTTTTGTCATGCCGTATAGTAATATAATATGTTTCTTTATGTATGTACTGTATACATATAGGTATAAAGGAAATAATAATCTGTATGGGAATAAATTTTATTTCTATGTTGATATTAAATTGTTTAAGTTTATTTCTATTATTTTCTTCTTTTCTTTTTTTTTTTTTTTCATTGTTTTGTTTTGTTATAACAACATTTAATTCTCTATTTATGTATGACTAATATACAAAACTCACATAAATAAATAAAATATATGTGTATTTATAATACATATATGTTCATAACATTATATATATATAGGAAAAAATAAATGTTTTAATTTAATATAACAGTTATATTATTTTTGGTATTTTATTATATTTATGTTCATCAAGGACAATTTAGTATTTCCAGAATTAATTCCTGTGACTATAACAATAAAACTATATACATAATATGTATTCGAATTAGGCTCATTTTAAATACCATTTTGTTAAAATAAGTTTTACTATATATTTGTAATATTTTTCAAAAGATTGCCTAATATACATCTGCTTTTTATTTTCTCTTTGTCAAAATCTAAACTCTTCTTATTGTCAAAATCTAAAATTTGTTGAAAAATTCTAGTGCATATACAAGTGCATAATACAGAACAGTAGATCATAAACGAAGTATATGGCCCCGTTTCAACATTCCGATTTAAGATACTTTAATTTTAAGTTTACTGATGCGAATGTCAATATCAATACCAATACCATTTAGTCAATCCTACATTCAAATATTAAAATTTTCATCAAAATTTTGACCCTAGTCCCAATCCTTGCAAAAGGTTCGGGTCTAATATTTTATTTTTAATTTCTTCCAATCGATATCTTTCTATCCAATACACTATAAAAAGTAGAACCTTATATTTTAGTCGATTTGAAAGTGAACGAGATTTTGCATATTTTGGAATTCAAAAAATTGAAACAGATAGGTTAGTTCTCTATGTATTATAGATATTGAAAATGTTTTGTTTGTATTCAACCAAGCATATTATGCAACTGACAAAGGATAAATTTAAATAAAACTGGTTCCAAAAAGAATTACTCTATTTGTTCCTATAGTTCTAAAAAAAATTTGCAAATATCTTACAATGTCGTTTGCAATCAATACACATTTAAAATAAGTTCCTTTTTTACGTTTTTTTTTTAAGAATCAAATAAAATTTTGTCCTATGTACACAAATTCAAAATGAAGCATTTTTAAGAATACATTCTATTGTATGTAGGTACAATTTTTGTACATAAATATTATAATATATTTTTAAACCAAAAATTTTCTGCTTAACCCTTGTATTAAGCTTGATAACATAAATTTTTTGATAAAGAATTATAAATCCATTTGACCCCAATTTGTCAAAATAAAATTCTCCTATTTTTTATTTTTATTATTATTATTTTTTTTTTTGCAGCAACAACAAAAGTGAATTTTAAATTTATTTTGCAATTTGTGGTTTGCCAAAAAAAAAAAAAAATTTTTTTTTTCTAAAATATAGAGTAGTTAAATTTTCTAAATATTTGTACATATTAAAATATAATAAATTCTTGTTAATTTATAATTTCAGAAATATGTGTATTATGTTATAAAGTACCTTTATGGTGATTATTTATTCATTGAATTAAAAAAAAAAGAATGTGTGGACCTTTTTTTTTGTTTTATAATTAACGTGTGTGTACATAATTTAATGTTGCTACTTTTAGATAGTTTTCATTCTTCTAAACTACTTTATAACATTAGTTAAAAAATATATATTATAGATATTTCCATTTATTTTCATTTTTCTTAATATTAAATCTACATTTTGAAACACATAAATAGGATAATATGGTATTTAGAAAATTTTAAACTATTTGCGTATATATTTATGGTTCACAAGTGTTCAGTATCTTTTACTACTTCCGCTGTAGTAAATGGGTAGCAGCTTGTCGGACTATAGTATTATATTAGTATTTTTATTATTATTGTTATACTATCGTATTATATTAGTTCATTGCTATTTAAAAACACTTTAGCTAACTAAGCGAACGTAATAAAAAAAATGAGCGTATTAAATCAAATTAAAGAAATATTATTTTCACGAAATTACTTCTCGTTTGCGTTAGGTTGTTGCTAATATTCTAACGATTTTAGCTTTGGAGTTACTTTACTAAATACTTTATCATTATGGTTCTATCAAATATCCTAAAATCGAAAATTTCAATTATATTTTCAAAATATTTTTGACATAAACTATGTACAGTTTTATTGATGAAAAGATTGAATATCTTTTATTATTTTATTTATATTCATAAGTATACCTATCGAATGAAAAACAGAATGTTTTATATTTATGTCGTTTAACTATACTCTTTCACAAAAATAAAAATAAATAAATATAAAGTATCAAAATTTCAAAGCATATACTATACAAAAAAGGCGGGAATTAAAGCTCTTAATTTATATCCAATATAAAATAACATTATTTATAATTCATTTGATAAAATTCCCTTTTAATTTATCATAATATTTAATTTGATTGAAAAAATAAATAAATGAACATTATAAATAGATATAGATAGATATAAATAATATATAAACAAGTATTTATAAATATTGAAGGAAAAATAAAAACAAAAACATAAAAAAAATAAAGAATAATTTTCTCGAATTCAATATTAATAAATTTCTATATAATATTATATACACAGTTATGTTATACCAGTTTTTATGTATTATCCTAATAAAATGTTTTCCAATAATTCATCTTAAATAAAAATTTATGATGAGCAATTTATTATTTATATTTATAACGATATAATATACATGTATATATTATATAAATATTTATACTTGAGAAATTGGCAAAGAATGAATAGCAAAAAAGTAAATGGTTTACTATGAAATTATATTAATAACAATTTTACATAGCTAGCTAATGATGGACACAATATTTTTTAACCTCAGGCATTGTTTATATACAATTATTACAAAATATATAATTTACAATTATAACAGTTAACAGTTAATATTTATATATGATAAAAAATCGATTTTGCATTACATGTTCTTACACATAATATGTATTATATATTTAAAATAATATATATATGTATACATATTATATTTAAAGATCGAGTATATGGTAGGACCAATTTAATTTATCTCATCATATTTTATTAATAACTAGATAGAATAATAAAATATTTTTTATTCTTTTTTATCTTATATCTTTATTTATATCAAAAACATTCAAGTTCTATATAAGTCTCTAACTTGTTCCAAAGTATGTACTCAAAAAAAAATGTGCAAAAATATAATTTGAAATATAAACAAAAATTTTATTATGTAAATCATTATCCAAGATTATGTTTTGATCTTAATTCTCAATAAAGTCACAAATAATTAATACTAATTAAACTGCTGAGGGAATTAATAGCACCACATATTTATTTTAATATTCAAAATAAAAAAATTCTTATCCAAAAGTCTGCATATTCAAAATTTTTATTTAAACGCTACGACGAGATCCAAAAATTTACAAGCAATGCTGTTTGGAAGGCAATTAAATAATTTTACCAATTTGAATCCAATTACAAGAGGGCGCTTTTAAAATAGCATTTTATTGGAAAATTTTCGCGACTATTGTCGCATAAAATATTTGAAAATGTATAGAAAAAATAAATCAAAAAATTCTAATTTAAAAACGTAAAAAATTTTAAATTTATGCAATTAGTGTAATAAAATAAAGTTTTAATTAATTAATTATGTAATTATAATAAATTTTTTATTATCTTAAATTAATTTTATAATTATATTAATGCATCTGCATAATTCAATATTACGATATTGAATATCCCAAACAAAACCTCTCTTTAAAAAAGAACATATTGCTGGTTGGATTTCCACACTTATCTAAAACTAAAAAAAAATTGTAAATTAACTTAATGAAAATTGGAAAGCTTTAAATAAATAAAAAAATAAAACTTCATTATTTCAGAATTTTATAAAAAAAATTTATTATTTTATTTTATATTCATTTATTGACAGATACAGCAATTACAAACAAATTCTAGATGGAAAGCTTTTTTTTTTATGTAGTATGTATCTCAAATTTAATAAAATGAAAATCAATCAACTTCAATATTTTTTCTTCAATAAAATTTTTTCTGTATAAAAATATTCTCAATAATAATAATAATAAAGAGAATATTATTATAAATAAATAATATTATAAAAAACAAAAAAATTGAACATACATATATTATAATATATTATGTACATTTTTAACCATAAACAGTTCAATATACTTTTTCTACCGCATTTTACTATCGAAAAATAATAAGAAAAAAAAATAATAAATGTATATAGAGCTACTTCATAACCCTCTTTTTTTTCTAACTATATATAACCATAGATAAATCTATCTTTTTGCCTGGTTAAAAATAAGAAGAAAAAAAAAATAGAAAATTTTATATTTATATCTATTTTTATACATTATTCATTCTAAGTTTTATTATTTTCTGATGAAAGAAAAGTTGTCTTGACAGACTATTACACACATTGTATCTGTTATTATGATGGGAGCATAAAATATCTCTTAAGGCTATATAAGATATTTTTTTTTAATATCATCTGAAACCAGATAGGTTATTTTGATAAAGAAAATAAGAATTTAAAAAGTTTAAGACTCAAAGGAAAAAATAAATTTCTTAAAAATAAAAAATAGCCAAAAAAAAACTAAATATATAAATAGATATTATTATTTTAAATCTTTAAATATTTTCTCTTATCAGAAAATGATAATAGAAATAAAATTCATTTCATTTAATTTTTTTTCTTCATCTATATCTTTCAATATGCTGCCTGCAAACAACTATATACATATATTACTGATAATCTGGGGACTTAAAATGTTTTTATATCTATATATTATTATATATAAATTTTTGATATATCAAAACGAAAATACTGAATTGAATATTTCAACATATTTTGAATATAGATGTGTATATATATTTTTGTATTGTATTGAAGTCGCAGTCCCTTATGTGAAGTCTAGTAATATTCAAGGAGAAATCAAAATAAAGTGATACAATATTCTAATTTTAAATTTGTATCTCGATTTTTATCCCTGTACTAGTACTTAATGCTTCATAGTTAGAAGCATTTCTAATTACTGCCAGGATTGCATATATATAGAAAGGTGGATCTTTTGCTTCGCAACGTTTAAAATTGGAAAATTTCCATATATAGTTAACATTAACAAGTCGTTAATGTTAAATGCCTCAGGATCAAAAGGGATATTATTTTCTTTTCTATGTAATATATATAATATATATAGATTCTAGTTATAGATAACAATTTAATGTATATTATATTTGGTAAAAAAAATTTATGGTATCAGTTCACAACAAAAAAAAAATTATTTTTTTTAGCTCATGTTTGAAGACAACTCAGAAGAAAAAACCAACTAATGTCGAAAAGGTCATTTTTTAAAAAGAAAAAAAAAACCTTTATAACTAAAAATGTTCTCTTAATAATAAAAAAAAGGAAACTTTTTTCTTATTATTTCATATGAATCTATATGTAAATATATACGTATTACGTACTTATATATTAAAAAAAAAAGTAACTATATGACATATTTCCATTCAATGCATACATATATACTTTATGCTTTTCATCAGATTTAATACTGTAATGTAAACATAAATAAAGATTTCTTTATGTTGGCTTGTGTGGTTTTCTTTTGTTTTGAAACACTTTTAAAACCTTTTCATATTTCTTTGACACAAAAGAAGTAGGAAATATCTTATATCTTATATATATATATATATACTTATATATAATAAAAAAAAAAAAAGGAATAGCATCATTATAAAGTTAAGTTGATTGGTTTCAAGCAAAAAAAAGGCAATGCAGTGTCTTGTCTAAAGTGGATTTATGTGTTGGCATCTGCTCTATTAATTGAAACTTGAAATATACAAGAATAGAATAGAAGAAAATCAAATGCTTTGTCATATAAAAAGCTTATTGACTTAAGTGCAAAATTCATAAACATTAAAGTGCATGCTTTTACATACAATATATGTACACAAAAAATAATTTCTAAAAGTGAACAAACGTCAATAAAATATTTTTTTCGTTATATTGATCGGAGTGAGAAGAACATTTATTTTTAAATAACTATTTTATTTTATATTTTATATATTAGACTTTTTTTTAAGTATATATTTCATAAATTTTAAGTACAATGTACAAACTTGCGAATTGAAATAAAAATTAAATGTTGAAAGAAAATTTACATTATTTTTGTACACATTTGGAATTCATTAAATAAAGCAATTCTAATTTTTTTTGCCTGCTTCGTTTATAAAAAAATGTTTTCAGATACTGTAACTATAATTGACATAACAAATTTTTGAAATATTTATTTTTACTATATGTAAAAAGTTTTAAAATATTACATAAATCTGCTTAAAAGCATATATTATGATCAAATTTATTCAAATCTATAATTAATATGACAAAATAATGTAATTCATTAAACTGTGGCAGCCTAATCATGGTATAAAAAAATAGTAGGTATTAATTATAATACTATTTTCGTTGTTACTCATGTTTCGTTATTAAGTACTTAAGGCAAATTTTATGAGAAAAATTAATTTAAATTATATGTACCTAATGTATTATTGCTAGTTGGAAACTTTAACCAATACCCCGCCAAGACCAAATGAATTATTGTGGGCTACGAAAATGTTTGCTAGTTCAAGAGGGCTATGATTATTTTCTAGTACTTGTGCTCAAAATTCGAATAAAAATAGTTTTTATCAAGTATGATGGGTAAATTGATTATATTTTTAATGTAAATTATAAAATTCATTAAACTCGGTTTTCTTTCTTGTTAGTCTTCGAAAATATCCAGTGTAAGTCTCCAATTACGATTGCTATTCGATGCATAAGCGAGCTGGTTTTGTTTTCCTCATTCTGCTTTAAGAATATAATAATCAGAGCTACTTTTTTTCCAAAATAAATAAAAAAATAAAAACATCAGTAGCCGATCAAGGCCACTTTATAATTAATAGTAGATTACAATACATGTTAAGAAAATTTGTTATTCTTGCGAGTTGTGTATACACACAAACACATAGACACGAGTCATGTTTATATCACGAGACCGAAGGTCGAGTGATATAATATTGACGAGTGTCTATGTGTTTGTGTGTATACACAACGAGCTGTATAACAAATTTGATTAACATGTATTGTATACTGCTTTAATGTGCATGGGAGAGGGAGTTGAAAACAATACATTTACAATGAAAAAAATAAACAAAAAAGTTCAAAATGAAGCAAGGAAATAAAATTTAATTAATACGGAAATAAATTTATTTCTCGAAATGATTTCAAACCGGATGATTTAAGATCAGCTAATTCCTAAAATATTAAAAAAAAATTAGTAATTTTTCCAAAAAAAATTATTCATTTTCTTTTTTGCAAAAAAAAAATCGAATAATTTTTTTTTAGAAAAATTACTAATTTTTTTTTTTATTATTTTAGGAACTAATGGTATTCTTAAATTTTATTTAATTTTATTTTTAATTATTAAAAAAAATAATAATAATTTTATAATTATTTTTTTTTATAATTAAAAATAAAATCAAATAATAATTATATAATTATAATTTATATTTACAATAAATAATCTCCTTGTTGCTGCCATTTTCCTCGTTTGTTGATAAAAGAAAAAAAAAATCTTACTTGACATTTGACAATTGACAGCAGACTTTATAATGACAACAAAGATATTTTCAGGGTTACCATTGTTCTATTTTTATTCATTTTGTTTTTTTGAATAAAAATAAGTGCAATTTTTGAAGTGTGGTTTAAATTTTTGTACTAAAATCCAACCACACTCGTTTAAAAATTTAGTAGTAGCGGTTCGAAGATCCTTTAAAAATAGTAGATTGAAACACATGTTAAGAAAATTCATCGACTGATCGACTGGCCGCTTTTTAGAAAAAAAAAAATATCCGCGTATTTTTTTATTGATTCTTTTTTTTTTTTTTTTTGTTTGCTCACAGGGAAAATATAGATTAGCTCAGAGGGAAAATATAGATTTTTAGCATTATAAACTAAGCTTTGTTTGACATTGATATGATGCATGTGAGAGGTATACATTTGCAATTTTTTTTTTTTTTTGTATTGTCTGTATTGAAATATTGTGAGTGTGAGTGATATTATTTTTGTTTATAGTATTACGCAGTTCAAAATGAAGAATGTAAATACAATATAGAGCAATGTAAATACAATTTACATCACAGGGAAATGTAAATACAGTTTACATTCCTCTATAATTGCATGTGTATTGATGCATGTAATGGACCATTTACCGAGCTAAATTTGCGAATGTAAATACAACTTACCGAAGCCCTGCGCATTAAAATATTTTTCTGTCATTTTAGTTTTATTTTATTTAATTGAATGTAGATAAGATAATACCCACTTTTTGGCATACAACTTTATTTAATATTTTATTCATTTACTGACTCAAAAGCTTTTACCATCTTATACTTAAATAAAACAAAAATATTTTAAAATAATAATTTCTAAAAGGCAGTACAACGGGCCAACTGGCCTATAAGTGCAAGGAAATCTGAGGATTTCCGACCTGCTACAACCTGACCTACCTACTTTATAATAATAATAACTTTATTTATTTTTATCATATACCTAGAAGTGTACAATGTAATACATTTTACTATTTTACATTTTACAAACACTTAATTCAAGTGAACAAATTGAAAAATTTACAGAAATTCCAGTCCGAGGTAGCAATCAAACCATAAAACCGAAAATGCCGTAGGATAATGGCAAGTCGAAGAAATATTAGGAGTACAACAAAATACAAGAAAACCATGGATTTCAGACCAAACTTGGAATCTCATTACTCAGCGTAAAACCCTGCATCAAATCATAATACAAAATGATAATATGGACAATAGAACAAAATACAGAGAAATTGCCAAAAATGTTAAGAAAGGAGCAAGAAAAGATAAAAGAAGATACTTTGCCAACATAGCGAGAACCATAGAATCAGATGCAGCAAAAAATGATATCAGAAGTGTATACAAGAATATCAACAAATTAACCAACAATGCTAAGAAAACAAATAATCTAATTAAAGACACTTCTGGTAACATACTGACAAACAATGAAGACCAATTAAGAAGATGGCATGAATACTTCAGTAACATAAATAGCAATAATAATAGCGATAATACACCATCAAATAATTCTCTGATGAACAATGAAGAAGTCAATGAACCAGATATCAGTGAAATCAGTAAAACAATAAGAAAACTAAAAAATAACAAAGCAGCTGGTAGAGATGGATTACAAGCGGATCTACTTAAGATATGTCCAGAGCAAAGCGCCGAAATCATAGCGCCGTTCATATTAGATGCATGGAACAATGAAAGAATACCACAAGAATGGAAAAAAGGAATAATAGTTAAGCTGCCAAAGAAAGGTGACCTACGTGATTGTGGTAATTGGAGAGGCATTACACTGCTCAATACAATAAACAAACTAATGGCAATTATAATAATGAATAGAATATCTGTAAACATAGAAGGGACACTGCGAGATAATCAAGCCGGATTCAGACCAAAAAGAAGCTGCACTGATCAAACAAATACACTACGAATTATCATAGAGCAAACAGTGGAAATGCAGGCAACCTTATATGTAGGATTTGTAGACTTCTACAGGGCATTCGACACAATAAAAAGAGAAGCTATATGGAACTCTCTAAGGAAAAGAAGAATAAACGAAAAATATATAAGACTAATAACATCCATGTATAATAATGCAGAAAATGTAGTCCTTCACAACGGCAAGTATAGTGAGCCTTTCCAAATAACAACAGGAGTAAAACAAGGATGTATCATGTCCCCATCATTGTTCAACATAGTGTTAGATGACATCCTTGAGGAAGCCTCAACAGAAATGGAAGGCATAGAATGGATGGATGGAAAACTAACAGACCTAGACTATGCTGACGACATTGCCTTAATAGCCAACAACTGGCATGATATGCAGAATAGCATCAATGCTCTAAATAATAAAGCTGAACAAATGGGATTAAAAATCAATATAAACAAGACTAAAATGCTAAGGATCAATGATACAAACAACAATGCTATCCGGATAAATCAAGAGTCAATAGAAGACATAGAGGAATTCACCTACCTAGGAACTACAATTGCAATGAATGGTGGTTCAGATAAAGACATTCAAAACAGACTAACCAAGGCAAGAAGAACATTTGGAGGAATGTATAAGATATGGCAATCAGCTCAAATTACACGCAATACAAAGATAAAAATATTCAACGCAAGCATCAAGTCAGTACTTCTATATGGTTGTGAAACCTGGAGAATTACGAAAAATAATATCAAAAAGCTGCAGACATATGTCAACAAATGCCTGCGAATCATATGCAAAATCTTCTGGCCCAATAGGATTAGTAACAAAGACCTATGGAACATAACGAAAGTGGCAACAATAGAAGAAACAATTAAGAAAAGAAGATGGAGCTGGATTGGTCACACACTTAGAAGACCAGTAGGGGCAATAACAAGACAAGGACTAGCATACAGTCCGCGAAATGGAAGAAGGCGTAGAGGAAGGCCTTGTATAACGTGGAAACGAACGGTAGAATCCGAGATGAGATTACATAATCAGACTTGGGAGACAATAACAGAAAAAGCCCAAGGTAGAGTTCTATGGAGAGCACAAGTTAGCGACCTATGTTCCCTCGTGGAATAAGGGAATTTAATAATTTAATAATGGCAATACCACTACACCATGACCGCCGACGGCATTATAATTGTAAAAAAAAACTCTTAACTAATAAAACTAAAATATTATGAGTTGGCGAACAAGTTTTACGTTGAATATACCTACTACCTCTAGGATTGTAATTTGGTGTTAGTTAAGACTTGAATTAAGTGTCAAAAAATTCCAATTGATGCCAAAAAATTTTAATCCTATAATTTAATATTTATTTAAAGATATTTTTTATGTTTAATTTTTTTATTTTATTTTTTTTATTTTAGTTAGTAATAAATTTCCTGTTTTATTATTTTCAATTAACGCTAGCGGTTTTTTTCTTTATTTCATTTCATATAAAAAAAATTATTAAGGCCATTTCCTTAAAAAAAGGAAAAATCAAAAATTATTTCCTTTATTTTCTTTTATTCCTTTAATTATTTTCATGAAAAAAAAAAAAAAAAAAAAATAAATTAAATGAAAAACTCAAAAAAAAAAAACCATTTTTACAGGTTTTTTTTTTTTTTTTTTCTAAAAACCAATAAATTTAAATTTTCTTTTTTTTTTTATGGTCTATTTCTTCAAATCAATAAAGATGCTTTAAAATAAATTTTCCCACTGCTAAAAAAAAAATTAAAAAAAATAAAACTAAACTAAAACCATACTAATTTACCCTCTGATTCTTTTTCTAACTTTTCTTTATTTTCATCATTTTATTTTTTTTATTTTTTTTTTTATTTTTATATATAATATTATTTTCTTTCTGCTATTTCATTTTTATTTTCCATTCAATTTTTGTACAATTTTTGTATTCATAATGTTAGTCTTACTTTTTATAGGTATTATTATTATTATTTTCTTTATACTTTTTTGACCTTTTGTAATCCTTTTTTTTTTTTTTTTTTTTTTTCTTGTGCCAGGATAATATACCAAACACGTCAAAAGAAAACATGATATTATAAAAAAAATAAAATAAAATCCTTAAATCCATAAAATTCTATCAAAATGAAAAAAAAAAAAAAAAAAAACTTATATAAATAAAAAGAAAAAGCTAAAAATATAAAACATATATATAATAGTACATAGATTTAGATTCATGGTGATGTAGTAAGTTAAAAAAAAAAATAATAAAAATAAATAAAATAAATATTTATAAAAAAAGTGTTAGCTATTACAAGGGCTAAGACGTTTATAAGTATATTGTTTGTTTATTTTCCTTTCAAAGGACTTTTAATTTTCTTAGAAAAAAAAAAAAACAATTACATAAAAAAAATAAAATCTTCAATTTTCTGTGTTTTTCTTACGGCTGGTATAGAATTACAAATATTTTATCAAGTACTTATATGCGTTTTTCTTTTTATTTTTTTATTTTATTTTTTTTTTTTGGGAAACTTAATAGAGTACGAACAATATAATCGCATAAAATTAAGCATAAAATTCTACTATAAAGTAAGGACATTTTTTATGGTACACAATTATTCAATGATTTTGAATTCATAAATAAAACAACTCCCAGTTAATTAGAATTTTAATATTTTGAAAATATCTAAAAATTATATAAATAATTGGCCTAATTTTGTCAACACCATATTAATACACCTTAGTCTCTGGATAAGCTTATTTTTAATACTATCTCATTGTCTACCTGCTTGATCTATATATAAAATAAAAAAAATAAAATAAAAAATAAGAAACTGAAAGTAAGAATATGATTAAAACTTTGTTTTTAAATAAGTTTAGTTATTTCAAAAGAATTTATTATTATTTTCTGTAAATTCTGCGACAATGATTATCTTCTTTTTTTTTCCCTGTTGAATTCTAAGTATATATTTTTCTTTTCCAATATTATTCCGTTCAAGACTTCTTACATTTTTTTTTTTTACTTTTTCTTACCAATGTTTTTTTTTCTTTATTTTTTTTTTTTTATTATCATTACTTTGTAAAAGTAAAAAAGAAAAATGATTTTCATTGGTATTAAAAAGTTTTCATTTTTAATATCCTGTTTTCTTTTTAAGTAAACACTTTATATAATATACAAATATAATATATTATGTACATATTCTGTATATAATTCTATATTTGTATATATACATATTATTATTATTTTGAGAAAAAGTCAAAAGAAAATCAGGATATGACATTTCTTTGTTCATAATATTTTATATACAAAGAAAAAAAAAAAAACCATCAAGTTAAAGAAAAATTGTGACAGAAAGGAATTATACTTAAAAAGACAAAAAAGATACAAACATAAAACATTAAAAAAAAATATATCTATATAAATTATAAGAAAACTAAGGAAAAAAAATTAAAAAAAAAAGAGATTAAAATGAAAAACTTTAAATTAAAAATAATTTCATTTGAGAAGTTTATGACTTAAGCAAAATAAAGAAAATAAAGAAACGAATTAAAAAATATATATAAAAAAAACAATTTTTTCCTTCTTGCAAAAGGTTTTTCATTCTTTTTGTTTACAGAAATTTTCTTTATAGGTTATGTACATTTTTCACCGATTTTAATACAAAAAAATTAATTATGCAATAGATTAAAACATTATGTATTTTAAGATAAATTTAAGCTTTCGTTTTCATAACACATACTAATTTAAAAATGTCAATCTTATTTTTTTTTTTCATTATTAAACCGAAAATGTTATTGGAAAATGTAACAGGAAAGATGTAGAAAAATGTTTTTATTGAAAAATTAATACAACACAAATATGTACAATTGAAAATATGTTTTCAAGCCATAATTAAACATTTATCAATTTTATAAATTTTTGAAATTAGGTCAGAATAATATATAAAAATTTTCGTCCTTGAACAAATTTTCCAAACCGCAGTAGGAGTAACAAAAAAAAAAAAAAATTATAATTTGCTTTATTTACATCTGAGAATTATTATAAAATTATAATTCAAATAATAAAAAAAATAAATATTTTTTTTTTCAATATTATACAGAGTGTAATAAAAACAAACATAACATAAAATTGTATGTATTTGTGTAGTAGGTATTTGTATATATGAGGCAAAAAAATAAAAAAAAAAATTCAATATTTCATCCCTTAGGTATTTTTCACACACAAAAATTAAAATCCACCACGCTTTTTTATGTGTAACATGCTTAATTTAGTGTATGATGTCGTAAGCAAATTACTTAAATTTTTTGTTAAAATAAAATTCATCTACCGTTAAAAATGTGCGCTATGCTTTATACATATATATATAAAGCTTTTAATGTGTAATTAGTTGGTTAGAGCAAATTATTTGCTTTCTCACTAATTAAAAGAAGAAGAAAAAAAAAAAACATAAGAAGAAAATAGAAAATTTTAATAAGAAACCCTTATATAATCAGAAATATATATTGTATACTATATATACTATATAGATGTATTTAAAATTAAAATCTTTGGCTAAGCTATGCTTACAAAAACACTATTTTGATTCATTGATCTTTAACTACTATTTTAGATACATTAATCTTTAAGCCTTGTATTTAAATATTCATGTTGTTGTCACTCAATTCAAAGTTTAGTCTCGAATCATTACGAATGTCATGATATCCAGGGCTTCGTATTCCGAGATAATTTTTTATATAAAGCACTATTTTGATTTGCACGTCATTAAATAATAGTTGAAGAGTTAAAGAAGACTTTATTTTGTGCTTTTTAATTTTATCGATTTCTTTGAGCTACAATTCTTTATTTTGATGTGGTATGGTAGGTGGGATTAAAACACTTAACGTCTCTGGTAGTCCAGAATTAGCGCAATTTGTAATCTGATGTTAAAAAAAGATATAAATTTAAAAAAGTGTTACTTCTTACTTAAAAAAAGATTTTCTTAACTATATTTTCAATATTGCCATCGCAACTTCATTTATTATATGTCAACTTTGAATTCAATATTATTTTTCATCTCTTTTGTTGCTTTCCAGGGATGTTTTATTATAAATTTAAGGATACAAAAAAAAAATTATATAAATATACTTATACATACATACATATATATACATTATTTATTCAACAGAATTTTCTTGTTAATTTTACAAAGGCACCAAAAAATAAATTTGCATTAAAAATTAAGATCTTACAAAATTACAAAAAAAAAAAAAAAAACGAAAAAAAAAAGAAATTAGGTAAATAAGCCTTAAACGAACATAAAATGAAAGATATTCATTTTCATTATACTTCCAAATACGATTTTTTTTTTCCTTTAATTTTTTTTTATTATAATTCATATGCTTTAGCATTTCTACAAACATTTTACCGATTTTATGTTAAAATTTTCATACTAAGATGATTTCACATTAAAATTAAGTTTGCAAAGAAGAGCGCATAATACATATCTATATATAACTTATTCATATTTAAAAAATATATAATGTAGAGGTATAAGAAGCAAGCAGTTTTATAGAATTCTAACAAAATTAATATTTTTTTCTGAAGCTCAGCATTTTTAATTTATATTCAAAAGAGTTAAGCTGTTTCCAGAATTAAAAATAAAAATCTAATATTTCCTTAAAATAAGAAAAAATTATCGAACATAGACTTACTGAAAAGTTGTATATAGAATTTCAGACGAGGAGTCCAGGTTGCTTTTCTGATTTTATATTTGGTCGAAATTGATAAACAAGAAGGAGTAAGAAATTAATTTTTAGTTTTTTTTTACAGTTTAAGTTCGAAAATATTTCAAACTAATATTGAACCATTCTAAATATTTTTTTTTATAATACACCTCGTACTTAAAATTTAAATACGCACATCTTTAAAGTTAAAAAAAAAAATAAAAAAAATTAAAGAAAACAGAGTTATATATTTAAAACCCTCCTAAAAGATGGTAATTTTGATCAATGATTAGTTTTTCTTTGATTTTTTTTTTGTAATTTATTTATATATGTATATTTAAGTATTATGAAAATAATATAATAATGAAGTTATAAAAAACTTTGTTAGCTCAGCAGTAAAAAATTAAATTAATTTTTTTAATGAAATACTTGATTAGCATCATTTCGAATATGTATAGCTTATACCTACAACCTAATGCAAAATAGTTATATTAGATTAATTAATTGAAATATTTATTTATGTAACATCTATTAAGTATTTCAGATATTGAATTTAAATAAATACAAAGAAGTATTATTATCCTACTTAAAAGTATAATTTTTGCACCACTCAATCAGTTAAAAAAAATATGTATCTTTTCAAGTGTAAAAATTTTTTTCAAAAAGATGCACAAAACAAAATCTTAACTAAATACTATTTATAGAATTTTTTTTTGTTTTAATGTTATCTAAAGTGGTATATTTACTCTATCTTATAGTGTATACATATATAAGTACATATCATATAAAAAACTACCCTATTGTCATTACATGCCTTAGAAAAAAAAAAAAATACGAAAAAAATAATAGTTAGAAAATGTTTATATTAAAGTGAAACCTATATAAATGAATGGATGATGTGTGTGCGGTAACATTTTATTTGTTTGATAAAAAAAAAATTAATTCTTACTAGGTACCAGCAAGAATAATTTAAAAATCACAGAATTGATGTCACAATTTTTTTTTTCTCTCATGTTTTTTATTTCTTATTTTTTTTTGTCATGACAGCATTAATTACGAACACTATTAATTAAAAAAAAAAAAAAAATTCGAAGAACTACAAAGAAATATTATTTCAGTTTTTTTTTTTTATTTTTGTTTTATTCTAAAAGGAAAAATCTCAAAGAATGATTTAAAGAATTTTCTTTTAACTTTTTTTTTTTTTCAACTAAATGCTTAAAGCTTTTATCGCATCTATCCAGAAAAATTAAAAGAAAAACTTCAAAAGCTAGGTATAGTAATAATAAAAATTTGAATTTTTAAGAATGTCATAATATCCAAAATAATTGTGGGAAAAAAATTTTATCTGCAATCGAAATATATGATAAATTATCAAATAATATAGTTTGCTAATGAAGTATTTTCTTAAATATATATATTATATAAATGTCATATAAATGTTTTTGAATGAAGTTCGAATCTCGTTCTAAATATATTTTTTCTTTTCGGTGAAGACTGTGTGCGCTTTAAACTGCGATATTATTTAATTTTTCATTCAACAAAAATTATTTCTTTATTAAGCTAACCAATTAACGTTAACAAATATATTTGCAATATTAGAGTACAGGGTGTAAAAAGAAAATTCTGTCGATATGTTCTACGCAGGTTAAATTGACACGATGCCAATTTAATTTGCCACCCTACAACCAACGTCTAACGTTGCTGAAGTTGTCGATTGTGGAAGCAAGAAGGTCTTTCACTTTGCTTTTCTTGCAAAATTATTCTGGATAGAGTACGAAAGCCCCACTTTGCTCTCCAGATTTCAATTTAATATGTCAGTTACAGTTTTCTCGCACTAACTACGGTCAAAATGGGTCATTGCCTACGTTGGTTAAATGTTTTAATCTTTATTGTGATATTTTTCATTCGAGTGGTTTTGATAGATTCAATTCATTAATTATCTTAGAAATTTCTTACTCCTTGTTGATCAAAATATATATAGGTAGCTATATTATATTTATTTTTACATATAGTAAAAGAAAATTTTTGAAAAACTCTTAAAAAACAGTTGTACACGTTCAAGAAGTGTTAATCATTCAAATATTTATGCTATTATAATTTGAATATCAATATCATTATTATTTAAATTTGTTATTTTCCCTCTTTTTTTGTTCCATATTTCCTTGTTATGAAAATGCATAGATGAAAAAGTTTTCAATTTATATTTCCTCAATATATGTATAAGTTTTTTTTTTCCTACATAAGGACATTTATATGAATTAGCTGAGTCTGCAAAAAAAAAACATAAAATAAAAAAAATTGTTTTTTTACTGTTCAGTTCACATTAAAGTTTTTGGGGAATGTGTATACCATACATACTTTTTTTTTATTCACATAAAAATTTCAATATAATAATTTCATTCCTTATATTGTACATATAAATATATATGTATTCATATATTATTATATGTAGTACAATGTACATACTAATGTACATATGATATTTTTTTTACCATATGTTTTAACATCGTGCTAAAAAAAAAATCGTTAAAAAAAAGGAAATTCGTTTTCTGAGTAATTACTGGGTGCTGAGTTTGAAAACATAGAATGATATTAAATTTTATGAAATAACAAAAAAAAAATAAAAAAGTTGAAATTTAAATTTATTATGCTAAAACGTTATAATTTAAAATGTCAAATTACTATCCTAATTAAAATAAATGAAATTATAAATATCCACATACATATATACGTGTGTAGAAAATTGTCATTTATTGAATTTCATATTTGAGTAATGTTATTTCTATTAAAAGACAATCTTACATAATAATTCCATTTTAACGACAGAATGTCGTTCGCACTTGACTAAGAATTCAATATAGCATATCTGTAATATCTTTTTATGTGGGCAAAAGTATTCTGGAATTAACCAAATCTACTTTTATTCTACAAATAATGTACAAATTAACTATTAGAGTAAAACTTATAATGTTATCAACGTTTAGTTTTTTTTTAATACATTTATGCTTTTTCAGGACTAAAAGATAAAATATAGTGTATATTTTTATGCATGTAATTTGATGTACTCTACAATCATTGTGACAATATTAATAATTGTCCACAAAATAAGATCGCTTTGCTTAAAAAACTAAGTTGACCTGCCTTTCTCCGACCTTGAATGTAGGTAAATTGTTCATGGTGCTAAAAAGCTGGTATAAAGTTTAAAAAAAAATTGTAAAATAATTCAAAAGATTGGTTTTTTCTGAAACAAAAAATTATTTACTAGAATTTATAGAATATTTATATACATATACCTATACATAATATTCATAAAAAATACCTTTTTTCCAATTCTAATAACAATAAGTATAATATTGATTTGTCTTAAAATGTCATTTCAATTCTATAAATCTATCAAATTAACTTTATGGCTAGGGACACTATGTATGTATATGTAATGTACTTTTTTATTCTAATATATATAGTTAAGGCAAATAAAGTATATAAAACTTTAAAATTCCCAAAAGGCAGTTACCATTCTGAATAAATTTTGATGAACAAGAATGAAATTTTATTTTTCATTCTTTTACTTTATTTTTTTTCTATAAAAAAAAAAAAATTTTCTATGTAACTTACAAACATGTTGCCTTGGCCTTTTGTTTCCTGATAATTTTTTATCCATAATCCCATATGGAAAGAAAACCTGCATTTCTATTTTTTTTTAACAAAATTTATCTAAATGTAAATACATTTAAGGCTACTATGTACATATATTATGTATACCAATACTGAATGTAATATGTATACTTATATAACTATAGAAAGAAACATGCATAGTTAGTTTAAAAAAAAAGTTGTCTGTAAAGTGTTTATGAAAAACAAAAGCCGCAATGAGGATCAAAATCTATATATATACATTTTTTTTTTTACTACTTTTTAATATATGTTTTTGTAATCAATTTTTTTTTTTCTAATCATATTAAAAGCATAAAGTTTTGATTTCATTAACCAGATAACATTTAACATATTTTTTTAAATTATTATAAATTAGAATAAAAATTAAGTTCTTAAATAATTTTAGTATAATTCACTGTGTATATATTTTGTCTATTTATTTGTGTACTTGTATAGTAATTTATATAATTTTACTTGAACAACTACAATTCTTCAGGGAAGTCCAATTATGTGAATTTAAATTGTTGTTACCTACTTTTGAACAACCCAAGATTATATCCAATTGTTTCAATTTGAATCAATAATCGTATAATTCACGAAAAGAACCAAAAGTGATAATTCAATAGTAGTGTTAAGTAATTTTTGTTTTTTTTTTCTCCAAATTGCGAACATATTTCTTTTAGTTCACACGTAAGTTCACTTCAGTTACTTTATCATTATTTTCTCAGTTAATGATATCCTTATGGAATATTGTGGGATAAGTGAAAATTTCTTTGAAGTGTTTTTTTTTCTTGTTTTATTATACATTTTCTGCATTTTATTTTTATATTTTTTTTTTTAACATATAAAAAAAAATTAATTAAAAAATTTTTAATCTGGGAATAAAGCAAAAAAAAAAAAACAAAAAAAAAAAAATTTCATAATCAGATGCTCTCATATAACATAAAACAGTGAGAAATCTAATTAATAAAAAATTTTTTTTTGTGATTTACAAAAATTTTTTGTATTTAGATGGAAAGCTTCTTGGGTTCTTTAATCAAATTATAGAATTTTTTTTGTGATCATGTAGCAAGAAAAAAAAACAAAAATGTTATTGAAGTTTATTAAAGTGTGTTAATTCTTCTAAAACGTTTCTAAGTTATTTTTCTTAAAAAACTAATATTTGTGAAACAAACATTTGTTTTCGCCTTCAAAAACATAAAAAGCTTTCCACATATTCTTGTAATCAATGTACTGAACATTATAAACTAAACCATCAAAGCAAGAAACATAAAGAAGTGCTTGATGGTGCTTGATCGCATTACAATATACATGGTTTACATGACCGTGGTTGAGTCGAGATATGGTCGAAAAAAGGTAAATTGTTTACCTGATGTATATTCGAAAATGCCTGTGGTTGAACTGTGCCCTTTGAACTGAGAACGAAAAAGAAACAGCAGTTGCTTACTTTTAACAGGGTTAACCGTTCACAATATTTACATGGAAAGAATTAACTTAACCGAGCGAATTCCTTAAGTTTAGTCAGGTTAACTCTATTTCAACTCAAGCACAGTTTAAATGTAGTTGAAACCTACTGGAACCCGATTTCAACTCTCCATGTAAAGCAGATAATAGATTTCTTTCAAATTGCAGGAGGCTGTTCCTCTTTATACCTTGACATATTAATTTTATTATTATATAGAATTTTTTTTTTAATTATAATATTTTAATATGTTTTCTTATTATTTTCTAACTGTATGAATTAATTTAGCTATATTTTAACTATTTTTATAATTTTAAATAATTAGCTCTTAAACTACACATATATGTATTAAAATAAAATAACGGTTTGGAAAGATTTAATCTTTTTTTTTGTGACACTTTCACACAAAAATTCACCAAATTAAAAGTATATAATTGAATTAAAGTCAGTTAACTTTTATGCAAGAATTAAATTGTTATTCAAAATCAACCTGTCAAATTATTTCAGAATTTTTTTTTTTATTATGCTTTAAATGTAAATTTTTTTCATATTTTTTTTAATTTTGTTTTTTTTTTATATACTATAACATTTAAAATTAATACTTTAAGAGTTCAAGGACAAACATTTAAATAAAAATGTTGTTATAAAATTAAAAAACAAAATTGGAAAATATGATCTTGATAATAAATTCGTTAAAAAAAAAATATTATCACTTGCTTCATGAACATGTTATTATTATTAGTTCTTTCTGCTTTGTTATATATATTAAATATGTTATTGCTGCAGTCAGGTGAACTCAGCTTTCATCTTCTATAATTTCATAAATATAATGTTTCATTTTGAATTAACTTCATAAGATCAAAGTGACAGAATGTATAAAATTGAAAAATATCAAAATTCTTTGCACATCAAACCACTTCAAAACAATTTAAGGATAATGCAAATTCTAAAAATGTTTATTAACGTTATTTAAAAAAGAAAACATTTCAAGGCAAGATATTTGTAAATATATAGATTTTAGAACTTAATAAATGCTTAATTCAATAATGATACCAAAGTCAGAAAGCAAACATGCAAAATGTTAACTTTCTACAAAAATAAAGATGTTATGAACTGAAAACTCTTTCCTACATTAATTTTACTATATGCAAAAAAAAATATTAATAAATAATTACAAAAAAAACTTCAATTAATAATTGTTACAAAATTAAATATAAAACACACTGTCACAAATAAAAACATAATTTTCATGTCGTCTTTATATTATTAATCTTTTATATTATTATTTTGTACAACTTTATTTTGTATTTTCTATTTTTTTTTTTTTTATTTATATTATATAATTATAATTATGACCAGAATATCAAGGTCATTGAGAATATAATCATCATATTCGTCATTTGTATGCATAATAACAATAAAATTTTGTCGCACTTTCAACAAAGTATATGTATATATAACAATAAAAGACACCTTGCGTGCCAAACTTTCATTCATATTAAAACCATTAAAGTGTACAAAAGGAAAACCATTTTCGGTGATATTCAACAGAAAAAGTTAAATAAAGGTTTTTTATTTGAATTTATTTATTATTTTTTTATTTTTTTAGATTTATTGAATACGAAGAATGAAGGAAAAATTCTTTTAAGAATATAATATATATGTATGTGCCAAAATAATGCAATTAACACTCCTCATTCCAAGCAGTTGATTAGTGTCACCACGACATTGTTATTTCACATTCAAACTTAAACCCATTATCTGATAAAAAAAAAAAGAAAGAAAAGAAAGAAAACATTTGAACTAAATAAGTAAATCTCTTAATATATAGCTTGTTTAAGTAGGTAATTTTTTTTTTTTTTTTGTCATTTAAATATTAAATTATTTTCAATTTAAAATAAATATATCATTAATTAATTTATCAAGAATATTTTGTACGTGCATGCATGTACTCTCGAAACCTGGGTAGAATCCCCAGTTTATTTCTTAAATACATGTTTTTAGCTGGAAAATTCATAAGCTAGTTCACTAAAAAATCCAGTTCTAAAAATCTAGATCTAGGTAAAAATTTAAAAACTATTTATCGAAAATAGAATCCATCTCAGATCATTGTTATCCCAGTTATTATGGTGAACTAGATTACAAAAATGGAAATTTAAATCTAGAACTTAGTTTTAGGAAAATTTCAAGAATTATTAAAATATAATTTCTGCAATTATTATCTATTTCTCCTTGGTAGTTGATTAGTTTCTCCTTTTTAGATTTCAATAATTGATACTAGATTTCAATTTGATTAGTTAGGTTTAATAAACTAGATCAATCGTAAATTAACGCAAGACCCTTGCTACCTAGGATTTCACAAGTAACCTTGCTTGGTATTTTCAACTGAAATCTAGGTAAATTTTGGAAGCTAGATTTCAAATTTTATCCTAGTGGCTACAAATCTAGTTGCTCATTCTAGTTTTATGTATACAGTGAAACCTGCCTAAGACGGAACCGCAACGGACCGGAAAATAGTTCCGTCTTAGGCAGTTTTCCGTCTTACACGGGTTGATTTGAAAGGAAAAATCAAAAATCAAAAAAAAAAAAGTTCCGTCTTATACAGGTTTCCGTCTTATACAGTTTCCGTCTTAGACAGGTTTCACTGTACTAGGTTCTAGCCAATTTTGTTTGAGAGTGTATGTTTTCTTAATATTTTCATTTTGTTTACTGTTTAGGGTGTCATATATTGACAGTGTTTTAAAGACTCGATTTAAGTTTTTTAAAACTTTTACAAGCCCGGCTGTTGCTTTTTTTTATAATAATAAATATGAATATAATATAAACTAAAAATTTACATAAAAATGAAAGAAATAGAAACTCTCCCTCCAAAAATAATAATTTTTTATACGTACATACATGTAGCTCAATACATACAAATATATAAATTCTAAGCATATAATCATAATAAAGTTCTAAAAGATATATAAATTAAAAAGAAATTAATTTTGGATAAATAGGTCAGTAATTTAACAGTTTTAGGTTCGATGTTCTTTCAAACAAAAAGTTTCAAATAAAATTTCATATTTCTCAAATTTTTATTTTTCCTTATTTTTTATTTATTTTTTTTTTTCGTGAAAGGTTTTAACCCCACTTTTATTAACATATATACATTTATTTCTATATAACCCTATGTAACAAGGATAAAAGATAAATTATTAATTTTGTATAACCCTTTTTCTATTTTATTTTTTTCGTAAATAACATAAAGTTTTATTCATTTTGCATAAATTATTTATAATATTTATAATAATAATATATCTTTTCGAAAAAGTGGCAAAAAAAAAAAAATTAAAAGTAATGAAAAACTTTTGAAACGATTTTCGAAGAAAATTATTCAAAAAAAATAAAATAAAATAAAAGGAAAGTACCATTAATTTTCTTCTTATATATTTTTCTTATCTTAAAGGAGTTCTTCCCTTTTTCTTTATTTAGTTGTTTTTTTTTTTCGTATTTTTTTTTTTGGTACCCAAGAAGTCAAAAATAAATAATTATTATATTTTTGTATATACATATAGTATAGTTTTAAAAGCACCCAATGGAATATTGAATTTTATTATTTCACAGAAAATATTGAAAATATGGTTTGAAAATAATATTTAATATTATACACTCTAACATAACACATTGTTTATATAATCCAAACTGTATAAACATGTCAGTTTTTACTATTTCATAAACTATAGAAATTATGATTAGAAGAATACTAGGATCACAATAATTATGCTAAATAGTTTGAAAAAATATATACCTATATGCTTTATAATAGCATGTAATTCATATCATACTGTGTTCAAATTTATTTCTTCTATTTACACTAGATATAGAATGTTATCAGTCCAAAATAAATATTTAAATTGAATTTATGAATTTTACATTTTTATTCTCAAAGAAGAGAACTTCAAAATCTGTATTCACTATTACTGTCTATGAATTTCTAGCGGCGGCTTTGTGCGACCTATGAAATTAATTTTTAGAGCCCTTTTTATCTGATTAAAAAAATTATGTAGAAGTGGTGGAAGATATATAAATTATTATAAAGGTACAAAAAGTTTTATTTAATAAACGTTTAATAATTCAATAGTTTTTAATTTATAAAAATAAAACATATCTAATTTCATTTTCAACATAAGTAACAGTATAAGAATTTTTAAAACAGTTATCAATTAATTTTTATTTTACAATTCTAGAATTTTTCTTGCCTTCAAGCTTGAAAACTCTTCAATAATTTCATTTAGATCTATTTTATCTCAAATATCCTTTTCAATTGCTATCATAAATCATAAATAAAAAAAAAATAAATATGAATTTTTATGTACATATAATATAAGAAAATTTTGAAAAAAAATTTCGTCTACAAAGATTTAAATGTGTGTTAGAGAAATGGAAATGGAACATATATAATTCTTTAATAAGATAGCGAAATGCACCCTTTACAGAGCGACGCTCCCGTGCAATACATGGTCTGCATTGCGTGTTGAGCCGGATCTGTGAATAAAGACTTTGAAAATATCAAATTAGATATGAAAATTTTTCTATATAAAGGTATAAATATAAACACAATTGGGGATACAAGCTATAAACAACAGAATAGCCACCGTATATTTATATGAGAGGTGAACACAATTGGAGCTACTGGCTGGCTACAAGCGACTTTATCGCCGGGCGACAAAATAGAAAATTTTCTATTTTTGTATCCCGGCTACAGCTTAAACAGCTGATAATCATTTGTCAAACTGTAATTTTCAAATACAAATTCAAAAATCAAAATAAATTCAGACATTTGAAATGTAAAAAACAATTTAAATATATATTTTTTTTTTAATTAATAAATTTTGTTTGTTTTTTTTTTCAATAACTTTAGCAATAAAAATAATATCGTCGTCGCGGTTATTGTGTTTATTCCAGCAATATATCTGTCGCTAGTAGTTGTCGCTGTATCGTGTAGCCCGAATTGTATTTAAACCTTAATACCTAAAATAATGAAGTTGTCAATATATCAGAATATATTAGAATATAGAACATAATAAGTATATAAAACATTTCAATTAAATAACTAAATAATAATTTGATTTCAAATTTTTAATTTTTTTATAATTTCTTTTCATTCAAAATGAAACACTTTTATAAATGTTAAATATTTTCTTTAAAATGTACTTATATATATTTTTTTCCTTTAACTCGCCTGATGATGACGGAAGGTGTTATTAAAAATAATGAGATTTTCTTATTTATATTTTCCTGGCATAAAACAAAATTAATTATTTTCTATGAAAATACAAATAAAAAAAATTATTCTTAATGTATATTTAATTGTTTTTTTTTTTTTCTTATTTATAAAAAAACAAATAAAAACATTTTTCATGGTACAAATAAATATATATTTTTTCCAAATGTGTTGATAACTAAATTTATTATGTAAAATTAGAATTTAAAATTCCATGTTTTTATGTAGTTCAAAATATTTTCATTATTTCCTTTTTTAATTTTTTTTTTTTTACTTTATTTTATTTTATTTTTTTAAACGAAAAATCAATATATATTTTTAGGACAAATTTTATTTTATTTTTGAAGTTTATACTTCTTTTAACGCGGTGTATGATATAAATGAGTAATTCTGTAGGGGGTAAAAATTTTTTTACTCATTCGAATTTGAGTTAAAAAAAAAAACGACATGCTGTACCGTTTGAATACTCAAAAAAAATGAGTCAACTCAATAATCATTTGTTATTTATAAAAACAAAATAATTTGGCGCGAAAAATTTAAATTCAAATTATTTTTAAAAATCTTTCGTTTACAAATTTTTTAAAATTTAAATTTTTTTTCAAATTAGGTAGTTCAATAATCATTTGTCATTTATAAAAACAAAATAATTTAGCACGGAAAATTTAAATTCAAATTATTTTTTAAAAATCTTTCGTTTACAAATTAAGGCCGGTATTCAACTGAAGATAAAGTACAAGATAAATTTTATCTTGAAAAGGAACATTATTGAGTGAGATAAAAATTTACACATGACTTTCTGACTTATGTACTTGACACTTGACATTATTTTCGTTTTAATCTTCAACTCCATCTTCCAAAAAATCCGCCTAAAAAAATATATTTTGATAAAAACTATCTAAACAATTTTATTTTTAATTTACTTACCTCCCAACTTTCATCCATTTTATTTAATTAATTTTTTATTGGTAAATATTATAGAAATTATTTTAGTTTTCTGATTTTTGATGAAAAACAAACTTTAAACAACAAACAACAAACGTCAAATTCTTTTTACACGACCTAATGTCAAAATTTATCTTGAAAAAAATGTTCAAAACATTCTTTGCAAGATAAATTTTTGAAATAAAATTGATTTGAGTGAAAATATTTTCATACAATTTTTACTCAGATAAATTTCCATTTATCTTCAGTTGGGTACCGATAAATTAAATTCACTCAGATAAAATTTATCTCAGATAAAATTTTATATGAAAAAGTTGATTTTATCTCCAGTTGAATACCGGCCTTTATCTAACAACTAAAATTTATTTTTCAAAATAGGTAGGTCCGGTGAAATAAAGATTACCTGCCGAAAATTTTTTGGGCAGTGACCTACGGTTAGGTCGTGCCGGCTCAAAATATGTTAAAAAAAATTTTTTCCTCCGATCAAATAATTAGATTACCTGACCAAAAATTTTGGATACGGAGCTACAGTTAGAGTCTTCCCGCCTCAAAATATACCAAAATAATTTTTTTTTTTTAAATAGGTAGCTCGGGTGAGAAATAAAGATTACCTGCCCAAAAAAAAGGAAGGAAGTGAGGGCGGCAGTAAGGGCTGAAGAGAGGGCGGCAGTAAGGGCTGAAGAGAGGTCGGAAGGGAGGGCGGAAGGGAGGGCGGAACGGAGTACAGAAGTTAGGGCGGAAGTTAGGGCGGAAGTTAGGGCGGAAGTGAGGGCGGAAGTTAGGGCGGAAGTGAGGGCGGAAGTGAGGGAGGAAGTGAGGGTGGAAGTGAGGGCGGAAGTGAGGGCGGAAGTGAGGGCGGAAGTGAGGGCGGAAGTGAGGGCGGAAGTGAGGGCGGAAGTGAGGGCAGAAGTGAGGGCAGAAGTGAGGGCGGAAGTGAGGGCGGAAGTGAGGGCGGAAGTGAGGGCGGAAGTGAGGGCGGAAGTGAGGGCGGAAGTGAGGGCGGAAGTGAGGGCGGAAGTGAGGGCGGAAGTGAGGGCGGAAGTGAGGGCGGAAGTGAGGGCGGAAGTGAGGGCGGAAGTGAGGTCGGAAGTGAGGGCGGAAGTGAGGGCGGAAGTGAGGGCGGAAGTGAGGGCGGAAGTGAGGGCGGAAGTGAGGGCGGAAGTGAGGGCGGAAGTGAGGGCAGAAGTGAGGGCAGAAGTGAGGGCGGAAGTGAGGGCAGAAGTGAGGGCGGAAGTGAGGGCGGAAGTGAGGGCGGAAGTGAGGGCGGAAGTGAGGGCGGAAGTGAGGGCGGAAGTGAGGGCGGAAGTGAGGACGGAAGTGAGGACGGAAGTGAGGACGGAAGTGAGGGCGGAAGTGAGGTTGGAAGTAAGGACGGAAGGGCGGGCGGAAGGGAGGGCGGAACGGAGGACAGAAGTTAGGGCGGAAGTTAGGGCGGAAGTTAGGGCGGAAGTTAGGGCGGAAGTAAGGGCGGAAGTTAGGGCGGAAGTGAGGGCGGAAGTGAGGGAGGAAGTGAGGGTGGAAGTGCGGGCGGAAGTGAGGACGGAAGTGAGGGCGGAAGTGAGGGTGGAAGTGAGGGCGGAAGTGAGGGCGGAAGTGAGGGCGGAAGTGAGGGCGGAAGTGAGGCGGAAGTGAGGCGGAAGTGAGGGCGGAAGTGAGGGCGGAAGTGAGGGCGGAAGTGCGGGCGGAAGTGAGGGCGGAAGTGAGGGCGGAAGTGAGGGCGGAAGTGAGGGCGTAAGTGAGGGCAGAAATGAGGGCAGAAGTGAGGGCGGAAGTGAGGGCGGAAGTGAGGGCGGAAGTGAGGGCGGAAGTGAGGGCGGAAGTGAGGGCGGAAGTGAGGGCGGAAGTGAGGGCGGAAGTGAGGGCGGAAGTGAGGTCGGAAGTGAGGGCGGAAGTGAGGGCGGAAGTGAGGGCGGAAGTGAGGGCGGAAGTGAGGGCGGAAGTGAGGGCGGAAGTGAGGGCGGAAGTGAGGGCAGAAGTGAGGGCAGAAGTGAGGGCGGAAGTGAGGGCAGAAGTGAGGGCGGAAGTGAGGGCGGAAGTGAGGGCGGAAGTGAGGGCGGAAGTGAGGGCGGAAGTGAGGGCGGAAGTGAGGGCGGAAGTGAGGGCGGAAGTGAGGACGGAAGTGAGGACGGAAGTGAGGACGGAAGTGAGGGCGGAAGTGAGGTTGGAAGTGAGGACGGAAGGGCGGGCGGAAGGGAGGGCGGAACGGAGGACAGAAGTTAGGGCGGAAGTTAGGGCGGAAGTAAGGGCGGAAGTTAGGGCGGAAGTGAGGGCGGAAGTGAGGGAGGAAGTGAGGGTGGAAGTGCGGGCGGAAGTGAGGACGGAAGTGAGGGCGGAAGTGAGGGTGGAAGTGAGGGCGGAAGTGAGGGCGGAAGTGAGGGCGGAAGTGAGGCGGAAGTGAGGCGGAAGTGAGGGCGGAAGTGAGGGCGGAAGTGAGGGCGGAAGTGAGAGAGGAAGTGAGGGCGGAAGCGAGGGTGGTAGTGAGGGCGGAAATCAGGGTGGAAATCAGGACGGAAGTGAGGGCGGAAGAGAGGTTGGTAGTTAGGGCAGAAGTGAGGACGGAAGTGAGGGCGGAAGTGAGGGCGGAAGTGCGGGCGGAAGTGAGGGCGGAAGTGAGGGCGGAAGTGAGGGCGGAAGTGAGGGCGGAAGTGAGGGCGTAAGTGAGGGCAGAAATGAGGGCAGAAGTGAGGGCGGAAGTGAGGGCGGAAGTGAGGGCGGAAGTGAGGGCGGAAGTGAGGGCGGAAGTGAGGGCGGAAGTAAGGGCGGAAGTGAGGGCGGAAGTGAGGGCGGAAGTGAGAGCGGAAGTGATGGCGGAAGTGAGGGCGGAAGTGAGGGCGGAAGTGTGGGCGGAAGTGAGGGCGGAAGTGAGGGCGGAAGTGAGGGCGGAAGTTTGGGCGGAAGTGAGGGCGGAAATGAGGGCGGAAGTGAGGGCGGAAGTGAGGGCGGAAGTGAGTGCGGAAGTGAGGGCGGAAGCGAGGGTGGTAGTGAGGGCGGAAATCAGGTTGGTAGGGCGGAATCAGGTTGGTAGTTAGGGCAGAAGTGAGGGCGGAAGTGAGGGCGGAAGTGAGGGCGGAAGTGAGGGTGGAATTACCTGACCAAAAATTTTGGAGAGGGAGCTATGGTTAGGGTCTTCCCTGCTTAAAATATGCAAAAAAAAATGTTTTTTAAATAGGTAGCGCCGGTGAAATAAAGATTACCTGCCCAAAAGTTTTGGGTAGTTAGCTACTTTTAGAGTCGTCCTGGCTCAAAATATAAAAAAAAACACACGAAGCAGTCATAGGAACTGCCGAAAGAAGTTTATACTTAAAGCTTTAAACTATGAAATAACAGTGGCTATAAATGATGGGCTGCTCAGTACAAAATGTAAATTAAAATAAAAATCAGTCCAGCAGTCCAAAAGCAGTCCATTATTTGTAGTCATTGTTATTTCATAGTTTAAAGCTTTAAGTATAAACTTCTTTCGGCAGTTCCTATGACTGCTTCGTGTGTTTTTTATTTAGTTCCAATTGCTAGGTAGTATTTGTAAAAATATTCGTTTTGCATTTACAAATGGTCACATATAACTTATAACTTATTCTAATTCTAACTTCTAAGAGTACAATATATATGACAGGGAATCAGAAAAAATATTTTAATATCTGACAAGACAAAAAGAACACAAATATTTGAGGAAGACATAATTAAGTCAACTAATAGAATGTAGTAGAAGTTTATAGTGAAACGTTTATAGAAAAACCGTCTAAGTTTTCTCCTGTCCAATCTTTGGTTTATTAATTATTTTTTTGTTATTATCTTTCAATAATAGTATAACTTTAGATTTTGATTAGAATAAAGAGTTCGGCTTTATTTAAAATTATCTTTTCGATGTGAAGAAAGATCCAAGATGTACTATCAGGATTCTTAAAAATATAGAAAATATTTGTAGGTACATTATTTTCTATCGATTTTACAAATTTTAATCTTAATGTTCATCGTTCATCTTAATATCTTTATACTGCATATACATCTTCTTAATATCTTTATACTCCATATACATAAACCTAAATATACGACATTATAATTATTTTATTATGTTCATTGTATTAAATTCTTATTTCCTTAATATATATATATATATATCTAAGATTAAGAATTCCTTCCTAATTATGTTATTATGTTAAAACTTGATATTAATATAACGTGAAAAATAAAAATATTCAGAAGCAATTCATGCAATAATCTGATGGCAAGCAACATAAAATTATGTTCAGACATTTTTTTTGTCTATGTTATTTCAGTATCATAATTAAATAATACCAATTTCCCATCAATCAAAATGGAATTAAATTTACATGTTGTATAGGCACTAGGCTTACACGCTTTCATTATATATAATAAATATAAAATGGATATTAATATATAATTTAATTTTCGTATTTTATTTTATTTTTTTTACATATTTAACATAATATTTAACATAATATAATACAAGAAAAATATAATATATAATAATGAGTAAATAAATATATATATGTATATTTAAAAGAATTCTTAAAACGTTTTCGATTTAATTTTTCTCCTTGTGGCTATATGTACATTAATTTGCCCCAACAAAGAATATATTTTAAATAAAATTAAAAATATGAGAACAAGAAAATTATCATTTCAGGTAACATAAACTCGTGTCATCAGATTATAAGCCCACCCTAAAGTCAAAATAGATAAAAATCTTTCACTTCCGTTTTACTTGAATAGTTTAGCTTATATATACAGAATTTTTGGTTTCTCCATTAATAGAAAGAAAAAATATTACAAAATAAGTGACAAAATATTGTAATTTCAAGTGTTATTTTTAAAATCCGTGTTATTCTTTTATTTGTTGATGTAAGAAGAAATAACACATTTCGTTGGGAAAATTATTATATTATGTCGTCTGCTGAGAAATGAAACAACGTATAATGAAAAGTATAGTTTCGAGTAATTTGAATTTAAAGATTTGAAAATTAAAAAAAATGTATGAAAAAAAATCAAGTAACGTACAATTTTCATCTCAAAAAAAACACATTTTAATCAATATTAAGAATATTGCAAAGTAGTTGTACTTATAAAATCGAGTACGAGGAATCAATGTTCGAGCAAAAGACCCAAATAAATGAAGATCATGAAATGAAAGTTTTTAAAGTCAAACTTAATAATTACAAAATTATAAAATTAAGATTACAAAAATTACAGGATAGTTCTATCTCTTACCTTTAATAAATGCGTCCACACTATATTAATTTACGCTAGTTAAAAAAAATTGTAAACAAACAAAAATATTTAAAATTGAATTTTAAAAACAATAACAAAAACCACATTTATTTTAATTTAACGAAAAATATTTAATAATTAGAAAAAAAAATTAATAACAAATCTTAAAATAACAATGAAAATCGAAAAAAAAAAAAAATAAATACAAATTATTGTATGGAATTATTTTTGATTTTTTTTATTATTTGTTTACTTTTTGCAATACCTCTATGCAATACCTCTGAATTAAAAAAAAACTCACTCAAACAACAAAAACAACAATGTCAGATACCTCTATGTAAATACAAAAATTCAGTCCCAACCCTGAGTATGAACTAGCTTTTTTGTAAAAGCTAGTTATTTTTATCCTTTTTTTTATTGAACACGTTAGTTTATAGGTTAGTACATAGGTCATTCGAGCTAAATGTTAGTTTAAAGGTCTAAGTGGAGCTCGCTTATAGGATAACTAAGATACTATGCTATTGATGGAGAAATCTATCCCAGAAACAACTGACTGGACTATGTTTTTTGCTGACTTATAATAGTTATACCAAATGTGGGAGAAATTATGTCAAGTAACTTTGAAGACTGCAAGCCAAAGTGAAAATATTGAAAAAAGCGTAAGTGAAAATGCGCCAATTCGCACTAAAGTATTTGAAACCCACTCAACAGAAATTTATTCTATACCGCACAAAAGAATATCTTAACGATATTTTTTTTTTACATTGGCAAAGAAAGTTAATGTGAAATAATTTTGTCATGTTTATAAAAGTGAGTAAAATGTGGGTGGGAAAAGTTACTACCCTTACAGGTAATAAAAGTGTCAACTAAACAAAATAAAGACAAACAAAAACTGACAACAGTTGTTAATAAATTTATGTAAAAAGAATATAACAAAACGGTAGGAAAAAAAAAAAAAAACGAGAAATTAAGTTTATTTAAAAAATAAAGAAATTTTTTATATATACATAGGTACATATATATAACATTTCGTCTTTATTTAAATAAAAATAGATATAAAAAAAAAAATACGAATAAATTATGACCAAAAGGGAAGCACTTTATTTATTACTGTTTACATAATTAATCAAGAATTTATTTACAAAAAAAAAAAATTTCGAAGAATATTTTTATTTTTTTAAGATTTATTTTGTGTTCTTATTTTGTTGTAGTCTGCAGCATAGCAGAGAGTTTCCACAGAATTTCTAATAAAAAACAAAAATTTTCTTTTTCTTTTTGATTTTGATTTAAAAAAAATAAATAAAAAGGCGAAATGTATGTCAAATTAACAACAAAATATTTTATATAAATAACTTGTGTTGTTTTTTTTTTTTTTTTCGGCGAGTAAATTTACTTTTTTTTTCACCATCAAGGTGTCCTTTAATAAAAAAATTAAAATATTATGAATATCAAGGGGATAATGTCATCGTAGTTGTTAATTGACACAAAAAAAAATTAAATTTATAGTTGATTTACTGATTTTTAACTTCTCTGGTCTCAAAATAGAGGGTTTTCTACAAAAAGGAATAATAATTTACTAATTTTAAATTGATTTGCTTCCAAACCATTTATGTTAACATGTTCAGTGAGAGCTTGTTTGTAAACAATTATATGAAAAAGAAAACTTTTAGATGTTTTTAGATAAAATTTTCGATTGAAGAAAGGAAAAAACTGTGAAATCAGTTTAAAATCTCTCGTTGAGACGAATATTTTAATATATATAACTCTATTTTTTATTCAAAAAATGGAATTAATAACGTTTTGATTTTAGTTGACACATATTTTGACATGTCAGGCATAATTAATTGCGTACTATATTCTATATGTGCTTACTTTCAAGCAAACTTAAAAATTGATCTGAAAATAAAATATATATGTTAGGTATATTATACTACATACATAATTTTTTTTGTGTCACATTTAAATAAGATAAAAAAAAAATTTAAATTAGATTTTTCTGTGCAAAAAAATTGTGGTAAATAAACTTTTCATTCATACGAAACCAAAAATTGGTTTATGGTTTAATCGAATGAAAGTTTCTTTACCGTATATATTTATATATATATATATATATATATATATATATATATATATATATATATATATATATATATATATATATATATATATATATATATATATTCAAATAAGGTTCAATTTTATTATTGCTCCATTCTATAAGAATACATTATTTGTCATAATTTAACATCAATATTTATAGTATGTTCTTGGAATATTTAATATGTAGAACAATAGATTGTTTAAGTAAATTTTGTTCCAAAAATTTGTTATTTTATTGTACGTTGTGTGTCATATATTTACAGAATGGGATATATTACATTCTAGACATTTTTCACAAATCGCAAAAAACTTATTAAATTTTAAATAAAGATATTATGTGATATTACTAAGGATTAAAAAGAACTTCAATATATATCAAATTCAGAAAGATCCCCCGATACTTATATTTAATGTTTTTAGGTAAAATAAAATGGACATAACTAAAAAGTTTTTTTTATCCATTTACTGGAATAGGAAAGCTATGAAATAATGACGTTTACCTATATTATAGTCATAATTAAAAAATTTAAAATTATTTAAAATTCATTAAATATTTTTAGTTTTTAGGTTTACTCGTATTTTTATTCCAATTGTGCAATATCATTAAACATAACATAAATATCCCAAAATAAAAATCATACTGATTGTGTCAGATCAAATTTTTCAAAATAACTAAATTTTTTAACAAATAATTCTATTAAAAAGGGAAACATTTTCAACATATTGTAGCTTCGGAACAGAAATTTCGGTTGTGAATATCTCATTTTATTTATTTTTTGGATATATCCCTTTCTGCCAATAAGCCACAAATATACACATTAATATACAACATTATATATTTTATTTTAAAGTAATTTATTTATAAAGTATAGACAATAATATTGATAGAAAATAATTTTATTTTATATAAATTTTACAACAAATTTCTATGGGAATGTAATATAATAATAATAATCCTTCCGTCTTTTATATCTAACTTATGCATAATACACTCTTCCATTTAATAGCAAAAAAAAAAATATTCTAAAAATAATTTCATCAGAGGATTTAAAATTTTTCCCTTCTGTTTATTATAAATATAAAATAATCAACAGCAAACAATAAAAAAATAAAAATAAACAAGAGGAGGTATATTTTGATGTATACTATATATATACAATATGTGTTTTATATTTATTTAATGTACAATAAATATAAATATATATACATATTGTTACATTAAATGTATTTTAATCTATCATAATTAAATAAAATTCTATTATATTATTAAGAATACTTTTTCAAGAAGTACTTTACATTCATTTTAAAATTAAATTAAAATTTATTTTATCTGAAGTGTTTAAAAAAAAAGATATATTAGGTATAAAGTATATAAATAATAATTTTGAAAAGAAAATAATTTTAACTTTTTTCTTTAATTTTTTCCAGAAGGTGAAACCTTATTAGTCTTAGTTAATGGTTCAGCTAATATTAAATGTGATGTTTCATCAAACTTACCAAATGATCAAGTTTTATTAGTTGTTTGGTACAAAAATAATCTTCCAATATATAGGTAAGAATTTTTAATTTTTTTTCGCTTCAAAATAAAATTATATCAGGTTTAATGAGTTTCCTTAAAAAAAAATCTTTAAATTCCAAAAATTTTCAATCGTTGTTTTAGAAAGTTTACATATAAAATTCACTAATTCCGTTTTCACTATAATGAAAATAATTCTTTATAAATATATTTTCTAGAGTATTTTCAGATATTTTTCAATTCTATTTTACCTCAAAATCAAATAAATTAAATAAAAAAAAATCAAATGATAAACATTCTAATCAATCGTTATCGAATATATTTTAATTGTTAAATATATTTTCAATATACTTTCAGTTATGATACTAGAGGTGCCCATGCTGGCACACCTTCACATTGGAGGGATGAAGAAATTTTAGAAAATAGAGCAACATTTAGAACAATTAGAGAACCAGCCGAATTGATAATTAATCCTGTTAAGGAAAAAGATGCAGGGAATTTTCGATGTAGAGTAGATTTTAAATTATCACAAACTAGGAATAGTAATGTAAATTTACAAGTAGTAGGTAAGTTAAATTACGGACTTTAAGTACATTCAATCTTAAAAGATGTTTTGCCACACACGGAAGCAATTTAAAAAAAATTTTCCATTTATGGTATTATTTAAGAAAAAATTAATAAAAATCCTAATAATTCTCACAGAAACGTTTTTTAATGATAGCTTACCTTAGTTGATTTATAATTCATATGGAATTTATTTTTTTTTAATGATAAGACTGAGTTTGTTACAATAATTTTATAGAAAACATATATTTAAAAAATTTTTTTGAAATTATAACTTTTTGATATTGCTTTTAAATTCAAACATATTAATAATTTAAAATCTTGTTTACAGTTCCATCACATCATTTAATATTAATTATTATATTAAAAATTAATATATAGTTCCACGGAAATAAACATTATACCAAGAAAATTTTTAAATATAAAATTCTGCTGTTAAATGTATATATATAAAACTTTAACCAAGGCAATATCACCAAACCATTAATCTAAAAAAAAAACAATAAATAAAAATCAATAAATTCCACTAGGTTGTTTTCGTATCAGTTATAAAAAATTTATAACATTTTTTTCGTGCTTTTTGTTTTTATTTTATTTCATTAAACTCTTCATGTCCTATACTGAAAGTAAAATTCTACAAAAAACCCAGCAAAAAATTCATCTAATTATGTGAAAAACTGGACATGTACAATGTATCTTACAATAAAAATTCTTTATTTTATAATAAATCAATTTCAAAAGCGAAACTGAATGTTTTCTAACGATAATCTACATCTTTAGATACATTTCTTTAAAATATCTCGTTCACTTATCATGTTTACAATTCATAATAATGCATGAATTTATTAATTTATTCTCGAGTTTCAAATTCACTTGTGGATAAGGAATAAAAATAATATTCGAGATTAAAAGTAAAAATAAGTACATACTAAAAATGTTGTGACAGAAATATAAAGAACTATAACCTTACTAGTTTTCAGCATATAAATTTTTTTTGTAAGAAAACCTATGTAAAATAAACCAAAAATAAAATCATTTTCATTGTACCTCTTTATGTTATTCTCAACTTCAACGTAATAAACATTGCCAAAAATTAATAAATAAACGTAATTAAAAACTGTCCGAACCTTTTTTATTGTTCAGAAAATCATGAATAAAAAAAAAAATTCACATTGTCTCAGTTTGTGTATTTTATTAAAAATTACCAAAAACACACAATTGCAACCAAAACCAATAATTTTAACACAAGAGCTGACAATTTTTTGTCGATATACAAGTTAATACATCCATAACTTGTATGAATGCACTTTTCTGGTGAGATTAAAAAGTTTTTGTCTTCGAATTTTTGCTTAAATGATTTTATGATTTTTCAATTCGTTATATTATATTTTAATATTAAAGCTTGACATGTTAAATGAAAATTACACGCTACATATAACTTTTTTTTTTATATCCAAATTCAAAGATATTTTCTTCGTTTATTATTATTATAATAATAATATTGCAGTAACTAATATAGTAATTATCCAATCGATATAGAATTTTCTAACAATTTTATTTTCTTAATTTTTATGTTATTGTCTTGTCTCTATTATTATCGAATAAAAATTACACACTAGAATGAATTTTCTGAAAGTGAAAAATATGATTAGTTTGAACTTTTGCTGTGCACCCTTAAAGGTATAATTATCTTTCAGTCATAAATATTCATATCTAATAATAAATAACAATTTTCCTGCAATTTAAGAATATTTGCATGCAAGTTTTTTTTTTATGATTTGTTATTGTTAATAAAATTTATGTGTGATAAAAGTCTTATAATGGAAAAATTAAATATACACCTAAATAGAAAAAATGGTTTGAATTTCATTTTAAAATATTTCTTATATATTAAAGTTATAAGATGTTTAGTTGGCTTGAACTATCAGTGAGACTTCCCAGGTTCTTAAAATAACTATAATTAAATTCAAATGTTTGATTGTTTAATGTTTATGGTCAATTCTGAATAATCAAATGAAAAAAATATTAAAACCTATCTATTTATGACAAAATAAAAACTGAATTATAGTCGCGCAAAATTCGAAAATAAACCCATATACTTAAGAAAATCAAACTATTACAAATATTTCAATATTAAATTTTCAATACTTACTACTATAAATACTTTATGTTATGATAACTGACCTATGAAACTGGAACAGAAATTATACTAAGCTAGGTTCGATTTCTGTCGAATGGTTCGATTTCTGTCGATTAGAAAGGATTTTGAAAATTTCCCGTAGTTGCCAAGTACATACCCTCGACGACTAGTGATAAATAATTCCCTTACTAATTTTAATAACTTGATCATAGGAAGCAAATTAATTTGCATACATAAATTTAGATCAGACTTCTAACTAAATCACTAATAATTCATTAAAATTACTTGAAACATTGACAATCCAAAAATGTTCAGTAATTCAAATCTCATTAAGAATATATTCGGCAAGTTTATTATAATTCTGTTTCCAAATCTTACTCAAGAGTTACATCGACGAAAAAATTACAAATATTAGATAAAAATTAAAAAAAAAAACAAAAACGAAATATATCATTGAAAAATTATGAAACATGAAATTTAATAAAAGAAGTGAACAACCCTAATTATTTTTCACAACATATTGATTAAATGAATCGTTCATATGGACTATGTGTAGCAAACACATAGCTAATTCGTTTTTGAATTCATTGCAAAAATTAAAGATAAAGTTTCATTTCTTTGTTTTTTTTAAAGAACAAAACATAATACTATATATGAACTGTAAACATACAAGTATCCACATAATTACATTTACATCTAATCGTATATCTACCTAATCAAAAAAAAAATTTCTACGTACATATACTAGCCATATATAACTACTTTAGAATTATCAGAAGAAGAAAAAAATTATATTCTCAGTTTTACTATAATTTCCGATTAATATTTTCTCTTTTTTATGCTCTTTGTGGTGCTGAAGGTTCAAATAAATAAATTGGTTTTTTTTTTATCGGGTGTTATGCTTTTTTTGTAGATATATACTTTTTTTCATATTCACTTTATTATTAAATAGCTTAACTCTATCTCTGTGATGTGAAAATTTATACTATTTTCTTTCCTTTTTCATATACATACAAAAAATTAAACATTATAATAAAAAATAAGGTCTACCAAATGAGTTTCTTACTGTGTTTTCAAGTTTTAAAGCTGCACCAATAATTATTATACTATTCAAAATCGCGGTCGCGCATTTAATTGTTAGGCCTTCTTAGTTTAACAATTTTTTTAAGTTTTGAAGATATTTCGTGCACTTAGCCTTAAATGATTCCAAAAAGTTTAATACAATTTTAAAGTATGAAACAGTCCGGAGTTGTGAATGAAATTGTTTTTCTAAATTGAACTTTAAAATAATTTAAAACGACTTTTCAATCAAATTTTGGGGCAAAAATGTTTGGGACGGAGCAAGTCGTCTCAACATCAAAATTTTCAAAAAGATTTAAACATTATATTATGCTTGTGTTTGATATCAATTAAGTTGAATGCATAGTTTCTTATGATTCAGACCTCGTTGTCTTTATTTCTTTTTCTTTTTTTTGGTATATTATTTCAAGAACAAAATATATGATACTAATATGGGTATTCAAGGGAGCACTTATTTCAAATTTAAATAATTTGCAATAGTTAGTTCAATTTTATATAAAAATTATGACCAGCGCCAGATCAACTTAAATATTAAATTAAAACCATTAAATAAATCGATTTTGACGATAATATTTTAATATAAAACAGACATGGCATTCATATAATAAATTGAAATAGCACAAAGATATTAATTTTGTGTAATTTAATTTATTATGAATGAATTCAATGTTATTATTTTTATACTTACCTAATTTATTAGGATTCTAAAAGAGTGTGTTCAGAAATTACCAAGTATGAATTTCAAAATTTAAATTGGATTTGGACAGAAAAAATCATTTAAGTATAATTACACACTTAGTTAAATTGCTTAGTCGCGTCTATATTCAAACCAAAAAAACGAAAAAGAGTTAAATTTTTAAATACTTAATCAAACTTTGAACAAACAAAAATAAATTAAATCGATGTAAGTACAATATTCAAAAATTATTAAATTCCTTGATAAGAATTAACTTTTAGCTTTTAATAAAAAAGGACAATTCGACAAAAATTCAGCATGTGTTTTTTTGCCACAGAAGTGCCTTTAGAGGCCACAAAAACGGATACGGTCAACAATATTGACGCTGTTCTAAATATGTAATTATTTCAAAAAGTAGACTTTTAAAACTAACCTCGTTCTTGTTGAGTAAGGCAGGTCTGGTCAGTCCAACCACCACTAAAATACATATTATTTTGTATTTAACTAAGGCCGATTTCTGTCAAATAAGCGCTATCTTATTCACTTTCATTGAACCAAAAGATGATTCTAAGATTGATTTCGATGAATTGATATATACATTGATACTTGATAGAAGCCAAAAAAGGCTTAAGTATTTTAAATTAGAGAACCAACTGCGAGTTAGAGAATTAATTAGCAAAGAAAACTTTGTACGTTTTATAAAAGCGTAACGACGTAGATTGGCAGGGCATTATACCAGAATGAAAGAAAATCGAGCAAAATACAGATCGTTTATCAGTGCTATCGATAACATCAGAGCTAGAGGTAGACCAAGAACACTGTTTAAAATGATACACGAGTTTTGCAAATACGAAATTGGAAAACAAAGACCAAAAACAAGACGGATAGAAGGCAAATATTGAAGAAGACCAAAGCTCTTTATAGAGCTGTAGCGCTTAATGATGATGATGATTTTAAATTAAAATATAGAAATCTTCCGTGTGTGTAATAAAGAAAAGTTTTGCAAAATAAAATGCGTGCAACAAAAATTACATAATTTCATTTTATTATCATAATATATTATTTCAATAAATTTTCTGTTATGATATAAATTAAAAAAAAAAGAAAATTAAAAATTTTATGATAAATTATCAAGCGACTTCATTCTTCATCATGAGGATCTAATTAAAAAAAAAAATTTTTTTTTTTGCTTTAAGTATATATTCTTCTCTTGTTCCTTTCCTTTAATTATTATGAATATGAAAATCAGTTAAAAAAAAAAATGTTTTTTTTTTTCTCTTTTAATAAAAACAAGAAAAACAAAATGTATTATTATGATGTGAAAATTGTTAGGCGTGTTCATCTAAGATAATGAAAGTTTTCCTTGCTTAATTTTCCTTTTTCTTCTTGTTTTTCTTTTATAATGAAAGACAAAAAAAAAATTGTTTATTCTCTTCATTAAGGTCATGTTACTTAATTTTCTCATTTTCCATATTATAAGAGAACTCAGCCTTGAAATAAATTTTCGCACCCATTAAAATCTCAATTATATAAAAAAAAAATTATTAAAATTAAAATTTAAGAAAATAGTCTATATAAATATAAAATCTATGGACCATAATAGAAAGAGCCAATCTCTATTGTACAGACAAAAAAATTATTTTTGTTAATTTTTTAGCATTAGCGGCATAACTTTAGGCAATTTCTAGCTACAGAATCTAGTTATTAGTTTTCTGAAAATTGCTTCAAAATTTTGTTAAAAAAAATTTTTGATTTTCGAAAACCAAAATATATATTTGATTACAAAATTGGTTATTTCTGTTTCAAACTACAGACATATACATATATGTACACAAACATGCATTGCATTTTACTACCTTAGAGGTTTTATGTTTTTTATATAAATATTTTATGGGAAAAAAAAATTCTTATCCGTTAGTTTTTCAAGGAAAATTATTTTACACGAAATTTTCTTCATGCACTTTTAATTTCTAAAAAAAAACTGAAAATAGCTTAAAGCTTATAAAAATGCAGATAATTAAAAAAAAAAAAAACTTGCGTATGACATATAAAATATTTTTGTCTTAAATTTATATAATTATAATTTTTAGGAAACAACTTAAAAGTTATGATGGCCAAAGAACTTACAATTCTATATGATCTGACATTCTTACTTCGTTATACATTGATTTATAAAGTTGTATGTCTAGTTTTCACTTTATTCTGGGCAAAACTTAAGTTTGATAATAGAAAAGGGTTGATTTTAAACAATTTAATAGATTTTATTCATTATATACAATTTTTGTCAATATTTCTCACTTTATCGTTATAGTTCCACCGCAATTACCACAAATAATAAATGATCGTGGTGAATATATTAATTCAAGGGCAGGTCCTTATGAAGAAGGTGGTGATTTACAATTATTATGTATAGTTATTGGAGGTAAGTAATTTCTAATATATTTTACTATTTATATAGTTATTATTGTATAAACGCTGTACAAAAATTTAGTACAAAAAATTTGCCATTCAATATAATAAATTGAAATTTGTAAATCTATGGCCGGGTATTGGCATAAAAAGACGGCAGGCTTAGAATTAATTTCAAACAAGCAAAATAACTTTGATTTACATTGATTTGAAACGAAATAAGATTTTAAATAAAGATACACTAATTAATAATTAATGAAAAAAAAAATATCTACTGACAAATTCTTTCAAAATTCTTAAAAAATCGTTAAGTTATGTTTTTTTTTTTTCATGTACGCAACATAAATTATTTGGGAACAATAAATGTTGCAAAAAATTGTTTTTTAATAAATTAATCATAATAACTTTAGTATTATACCTACTAAGCTTAATTGAGTTAATAAAAAAAAATTTTTTTTCATTAATCACCCGAAATTCGTATGGTTTTATGATTCAGGGGAAAAAGTCTAAGAAGTGTAAGCAAAGCAAATAAAAATATTTGTTTAAAGGGAATTATTTTAATCTTAATCGACATACATTCATTTTTAATACACGCACTCGTTTGTGCATATAGATATTTTGTAATAATAATTGGCTAACTTCAGTGTAATAAACATTTGCCATTTATGTAGAATATATACTGCGAAAATTAAGTTACTTTTATTCGAACTCTTAAATTGCATCTTAAAACTTTTTCATTATTTCATTTTTATCGTTAAAACATTAATCAAATCAACACACATTTTATACATGCATATATATATACATTTAGTATGGTTTGCCCCAAATACTAAAAAATGGTTTAATTTTGAAATATTATTCCGTTCTTATAATATTTATGAAAAGCTTTTGCATAATAAAAAACTTTCAAAATTTAATTCATACATACACACAATATTTTGCAAACATGTAGGAATATATATACCAACCATTGATACATACATATCGTCGGCTGAGAAATGAAACAACGTATAATGAAAAGTATAGTTTCGAATAATTTGAATTTAAAGATTTGAAAATTAAAAAAAACCTATGAAAAATTATCAAGTAGCGTACAATTTTCATCTAAAAAACACATTTTAATCAACATTAAGAATATTTTGCAAAGTAGTTGTACTTATAAAATCGAGTACGAGGAATCGAATGGTGCTATTGTCAAATAATGACGTATAAATGTCATACGTTGTTTCATTTCTCAGCAGACGATATATACTATGTATAGACAGCGTAATTTTGTTCACATACTTATTTCTTCTATTCAAATTTACACTAAATTAATTCATTTCCTATTTATTTTTTTTTCCTCAAAAATAATAAAAAGCTTAATTTATTTTTATTAATATTAAAATTATCATTTTATCTCTATGAATGAATATATATTTAAAAAAAAAAGGGAGAAAAAGCTGAAAAAATCCCGCCATTATTTTAAATAGTTCAATTAACTGAATTAATCGCGTCAAAAAGGAGGAATTTAGAATTTTCTTTTTTTATTTTTTTTATTTTTGTTTCATAGCATTCAGTTTTTCTTTTCAAACACATTATAACAACAGAAAAATAAAAAATCCCAGCAAACCTTTAAACAGAAAAAAAAAAAAATTAATTGAAAATGTTTTTCATCCCAAAAAAACAAAAAAAAAGTTAATTTGCCTAATTTTTCACATTTTTCTACGTTAAATTCCTTCCCCTGGAAAATTTTTGTGCGTCGTCATTTTCTCTTATTCAGTTTTCCGTTTCGACTTTTGTTTCTTCAACAGTTTACTTCCTAATTAAAAAAAAAAAAATGTATAAAAAAAAAATAACAATATATTTACAGGATTTTCATTTTTTTTTTTTTTTTTTTCATTTTTTTATTATTATGTGCTTTCGGAAGTTTTTAAGTTTAATTTTTTTTAATAAAATTTTCCTGAAAATTGCTAAGGATTATTTTTTTTATTTTATTTTTTTTATTTTATACCTGAAAAAAAATATTTAATGAATTTATATTTTTTACTTTTATGCCCTCTGAACAATATCGATTAGGACAAAATATTAATTAAGAGTGGAAAATAAGTTCTGGTTAGAAAAAAAAAATAAAAATAAATAATTACGATAACTGACGTTTTAATCCAAGTTTTATTTCTGAAAAAAAATCTATAAGTCAATTCTAACTAATATTGTTTTTCTTAATACAAAAGCTTAGATTTTCTTAATACACTTGATATTTTCTCCAAATATCACTGTACATCCAGCGGTCGGGAACCTTTTTCTACTTAAGAGCCAAAAATATAAAAAAATAAAATTTACGCATGGCTATGTACTATATATTTTCAAAGTATGTTTAAAAAAAAAAAAAAATGTGAACAAAGTTTTTAGTTTATAATTATATAAAAAAATATATATATATTATTATGTAATTTCTAGAATTAAACAAACACTGTATTTTCTCCAAATATCACTGTACATCCAGCGGTCGGGAACCTCTTTCTACCTAAGAGCCAAAAATATAAAAAAAAAAATTGGAAATGCAGCTTTTTTACCAGCTTTTTGCTATTTCCCTAAGATAATACGAAACTTGCTTCTGCCTTGTTGAATCAGTTTTTTTTTTTTTCAATTCGCCAACAACATTTTTTCTGGTTTCGCCTTTAGGATATTTTTGCCTAAAATTTGTATGCTTTCCTTCAAAATACAGTTCAACATTGCTTTCTTTATTATTCTGAAGTTGTATAAGACATATTCAGAACTGTGGATTACCATTAACTTTTTCAAAATCTCAGTTCACAATTTATTAAAACTTCTGTTTTCATCTGCGATTTTTATTCTTTTTTTTTAACTCATTATAATTTGAGTTGAGAAAAAAATAAAATAATAAAGACACGAGTTATACGTTTTAGGTTCTTCTAAATATAATTAAATACTAAAACTAAAACTTTTCCAATATCGAATTTATTTCCAAATAAGTTGGTTGCAATAGAAACGAAAAATTGATTTTTTAAATATTTAAGAGAGCCTTATTTTGTCGAGGTAAGAGCCGAATGGAGTTCCGGAGTCACTGGTTCCCAACTCCTGCTCTACATGAATTCTTTTTTTAATCTACATTATTGTTGTGTATATACATAAATCAGTTTGCGATTCTCGATTAAAAACAAAAATATATATAAAAAGCCAACATTCCATTATCAAAAATCCTGTGTTTTCATAAAAGGAAATTATACTTCCTTGTTTTACTTATATTATACGTACATAAATAAAGTAAATTTCATTAAAGGAACTGTCAAAAAAAAAAGTGAATTGTTACATTTAATCATAGCAATAAAAACATAAACTTTAAGCTACATAAAAAAAACCAAAAAAACAATTGAAATTAACCTATTGAAGCTTTCGAAAATTCATTTAAATGGAATTCAAGAAAAGTATAAAAAAATAATAAAATTATAGTACGTATAGTGGAAAACATATTAACGGAGATTAAATATAGCGTGACAGATTGTAATATCAGTAATTTTATGATTTCTTTTATGTTTTTAACTTAATGCGCCACGGCGTACTATTAACTCTTGCAATTTATTTTTTTTTTTTTTTTAATAACAACGTTCTATATTAAAGCTAAAAATTTCCTTTTAAAAATTCATTAATATTTTATACGCTAGTTATATTAAAGTTCACTTTATTTTATACGTATTTATATGTATATGGAAATAAAACTAAAAAATTACGATTAAGTTCTTGTATAAAAATAAAATAAACGATTTCTATTTATATACATATATATTTTTATGAATTCCGTTAAAAAAAAAAATATATATATATATTTTTTTTAATAAGATTATATTAACATTAAAAGTAAATTCATAAGTTTGGTGTACCTATTTAGGGCGGATCGAAATAAAAAACTTTCGATTTCTCACATGCCCGGGGGGCGAATCGAAGCGATTAGATATAAAAACAATATGCGGAAAGTTTCAAGTTGATCGGATTTTATTTTCTGCCTCCAACTTTCGTTTGAAATTCCCCTAACAAAAACATTAATTTTTGTATGAAATAAAAAGTGCAGACTCTAACTTTTCATTAAGTAGGTTATTATGTTGTAATTTTGTAATCTACATTATATTATAGTAGATTAGGGTAAAAATCTTCAAAAAGAAATAGTTCGTGAATGTTTCCAATTTTTTTTTGATTTTCCCATATATGGCTTCTCCCAAATTTTCAAAGGTAAGTTGGAGGCAGAAGATGAACTCCGATTGAGCTAAAATTTTTCAGACATTAGTTTTAGGCCCATTCGCAACTTTTAGGACCCCGGGCGTTTTCAAATTTAAAAAAAAAAAAATTTTAGTACTAAATCGATCCACACTAACCTATATCAAAGAAAATTCGCCATCTTCGCATTTTAGATTTGGCTTACCTTCTCAAAAACTAATAAGCACACTACACTGCTTGTTTATTTACAACGTTGAAAATTTTGAAATATCATATTCATCGAATTAGAGAAAACTGCCGTAAGCAAAATTATTTATCAAAAGTCAGGTTCACGAATGATTAATAAATTATTTGCATTCACGAATCGCGCATAAGGTTACAAAGCTGTATATAAAGAAAAAATAGTTAAGAAAACTATGCTATAATGGAAACTGCAATCATTATATATAAAATATGTATTATGTTATATTATATTAGTAGATATTCGGTTTTAGCTTCAGGTATATAATGTAATTTTAGTTTCCTGGGAAATTCATTTTGAAAACAATTTCATAAAGTCGTTATAACTGGAGTAAAAAAAAAAAGAAAATGTATGGTTGTATATTAAGAAAAGGAGCTTATATATACATGTATATTTTCAATGAAATAATTAAGTTTTTTTTTTTTGTTTTTTATTAAAATTAAGGATGTTATTTTTTCATTGTTAGATTATAAAATAATATGTTAGAACTTATAACTAAATTACCTAATTTAAAATCTAGGAATAAATATTATATACGTGTATACATTTTTATGTATAAAGAAAAATATTTGTGTGATTTTCTTATAAAACTTTATAAGAAAAGATTTTATTTCAATAGCGAAAGTATATTATGCACAATTTATACATTATATAGATAGGGAGCATATTTATGTTATAAAGTTTTTTTGGACTATTTTATTTAATTTTATATCGAATTCTTTAAAGATACCTTTATTATTGATATTGACAACAATAAATTTATATTTTTCTTATGTTTTTTTTTTTAATTAGGAAATCCACCTCCATCTGTAACGTGGTCAATGAATGGACATACAATGCAAAGTATGATAGATTATTCAAATCCACAGGCAATTAATAGTAAATTAATAGTAAAAAATTTATCACGAATACATCAACATGCTGTTTACAAGTGTGAAGCTAGTAATTTCCCTAAAAAAGTTATGGTTACAAATGTCACCATTGAGTTATATTGTAAGTTATATATATAGAACAATATTTTAATCATATTTTGTTTTTTTTTTTTAATTTTTAAAAAGTAAATTAAAATAATTGAAATAGGAACACCTGTAATAATTCAATAATTATTTTTAGTGCGACCTCTTGAAGTTGAAATCACATTTGATAATCAACCAATGTCAGCTGATAGAAAATATGAAATTGAGTGCCAAGCAATAGGTTCTAGGCCGCCAGCGAAAATTTCGTGGTGGATGGATAATATGGAATTAATAGCACATCAAAAGGTAAATTTCTACGAACTAAAAAAAAATCTTATTATCTATTTTTCAATTGGAGACTTATAAATTTTCATAGCTAAAACTAAACCAAAAGTAAAAGACTTTAAAATTTCTTAAATATTTAATATTTGAACTAAAAGCAATAAGCTTTAAATATTATATTAATAACATTTCCATATTAAAAAAATTTATCATCACATATAGTCAAATCTGATCTAATTTTCAATTATATTATGATCTTAATATTTTTTATCGTCTGAATTCTTTATAACGACTATATAAAATTATTAATATATGTATTAAAAAAAACCAAAATCTTATTCATATCATGCGAAAAAATCATAAAAAAAATTTTGTAAATTTTAATAGCTCTATTATATTTATTGCGCTACATATATGGTTTTATAACTTTATTTTGCCCTCTGTTTTTTTTGTATGACATAGGTATCAGTTGATGGTAACGTAACATTATCAACGTTAAGTTTAACACCGGCACGTGAAGATAACGAAAAAGTATTAACGTGTCGAGCAACAAATGAGCTAGTCAAACACGGAATTAAAGAAAATTCATTAAAATTAAATGTTTTTTGTGAGTATTATATAATTATAAATTTTATTTTTTTTATTTTTATCGTATATTTTAATTATAATACTTTTTTTTACTAAATATAAAAAACATTTGGTATTTATCTTTCAATTTTATCATGTAAACATAACATAAGAGAACTTTTGAATTATAATCGTCTAAAAAAAATTAAAATTTGAGAAATAGAATCCTGCAAATATTTCCAGTTCAATTGCCAATTTTTTAGCTTTCTCAATGAATGCTGCAAATTCTGTATCAGAGCGATAATGGCTTGGAGAATATTTGATAGCGTTTAAATGGTCCAAAGACAAGTCTAAAGTCTGTAATTGCAGCATTTTGCTGCCAATGTTAATTTGAAATAAAATGTCATATCATGCACCACCGATATTAACTTAAGAAAACACTGCCGCTCTCGTCGACGTCGCCTACACCTAGAACCGGGCCTGAGAATAATGAGTAGATAATTTGAGCAGTTAAATTTTGTTCTATATATTTCACATACATACTTCTTGTGTTTATTTTTATGATGGAGAATAGAATATATTTTGATTATTTATACAACACCAATATACTTACAATAATTATGTATCAATTCTGAGTTCTAAAAATTTTGAAATTTGAGACCAGTTATATCAAACATTTAATTCATAGACTTATTATTTTATTTCTAAAACAAAAAAAAAATTATTATTAAATGTGTAATTTTTTTTAAACCTAATATAATTTTAACTATATATTTTATGTATTCAAAAATAGTGATTTTAGTTTAAAATTTACGCATGACTATGTACTATATATTTTCAAAGTATGTTTAAAAAAAAAATTGTAATTTCTAGAATTAAAGAAACACAAAGTTGTACAAAAATATATATTTATAGTATGCATGTACTACATACAGATTTTCTTTTATATAGCTGTTTTTGTAAATTTTTATTTCAATTTTTCCTTTGTTTGAAGCAATTAAAAAAATTTAAAAAAAAAATTTTTTTTTTTTTTCCTCTAACATACTTCAGTATAAGTGGGAGAAGAATTCTTCTTTTTTCTTTTTTTTTTTTGTGAAATTTTCACTTAGAAAAAACTTTAAATGAGTATAAATAAAAGAAGTATATGTATGTATAATAAAAATTTAGTTTTATCTGATTCCGGACTTTTTAATTTCATGTTTTTTTTTTTAAATCTAGTCAAATGTCAAAATTTCAAAACTTCTCTTGAATATTTCCCTTCCGAATATTATATTAAGTTTCTGTGTATATACTTTTTTAATTTTTAAATTTTTTAATTTTATTATGCCGGAGAAACTTTTCTAATAACTGCCTTGAATAGAAAGCAGCGGAAAATTCAATGATTTTATTCTATGTGTAAATAAAATACATATTTACTAAATTTTTTTTCTAAACATTATTTTCTTTCCTATACACTATATATATTATGCTGAATGAGTTTCGGTATATCAAAATCTGCCCAGAACCTTTAAAAGAATTTTATTTATTTCGTTTAAATGAAAATATTATAATAAACTTAAATTCTAAAAAAAAGTTTAATTATTACTCTAAATAGTACTATCTTAAAAATTTTAAAGTACCCTTAGACAAAGAGAAACCAATTACAAACCAATTTATTGCTTATGTTCTGTGGTTTGATTGTATAGAGTGAGTTTTGTTGCAAAGGCATTGAACTTATCGAAAATTAACTCGTTTGAAGATAAATAGCGAATTCAATTTATTGCAGATGGCTCGTGATATGAATATACGATCAGCTACTATCGTCTTTTGGTTAATAACAAGTTCATTAAACTGTCTTCAATCAATTTTTGTACAAATATTCTATGTCGTTTATGTGAAGATTGATCATAATTGAGTAACTATGGGGTTCAGAATAAAAGGATCCCAAAATTCATGGGACCATCTTTTATAACTCAATTTTTTTTTTTTTAATAAAATGACATTTCGTCATATAATGTCGCATTATCACATTCCTGGCATATGTATCAGGTTAATTCGATTATCGCAATCATTATTGAAATTTAAACACATAAAGTGTTAATTTTTCTTTTCTTTTTCGAAACGAAGATGAATTGAAAATGCATTAGAAAAAATCTTTTTTTCATCATACTTTTTCCTCTTAATTTTTTATTTTTCATTTTTCTTTTTTTTTTCTTTTTTTTGTTCTTTGTAAGTACCTACCAAAACAAACAAAAAATATTCTAAACATTAAAGTTTTTCGTATAACAACCAACGTCAAACAAAATAAAAACAAAAAAATAAAATTAAAGTTTTCGGGGCAAAACAACTTTACTTCAGAAAAATGTTTGTTTTAATTAAAACAAAAGAAAACTCAAAATAGATAAATCTAGGAAAATGTGATATTTATGTACGTACAATTTGATCATAAATTTATGAAAATATTTTTTAAAAATAAAATTATAATTACAAAAAATTATTTGGACTTAGGCTTTAACAATAAAATTACTGCACTTAGCTAAAAAAGAGGTCAATGTTTTTATAGATCCAGTAGGTAAAAAAAGTACGCCAAGAAGAATTGTAAATAAACAACATTGTATTTTGCCTTCAACAATATGAATTTCTGAACTTGTTTTTTTATTCCATATATATAAAGCATTTACTCCAGTATGTTGAAATAAAACAACCATAATATGAAAACATATAACTTTTGATATTGAATTAAAATATAAATATTCGTCTATAATACCAAAGAAAGTATTTAATATGTATATCTAAAAATTTTCATAAAGGCAATGAACTTTTTAATAACAAGTTTAATGGATGAAAATCATTAGACTTTTGTGTTGCAGTTTTTTAGAATTCATTCTAAGTACAGATTGTTAACGTCCAAACTATTCAAGGTTTATTTATTTAGAGAATACATATATTCAAATAATATATTAAATACATACAACATAATTTTTAAGTTTTTATTTTTCACATACTTTTTTATATGTTATTTATAAACCCAATTAAATATTTCCATAATCAATAGAATTAACTAGAATTTTTGATAAAATTTAACTTCCAATTCACTAAAATTTTCCTCCGTTCTCTCAAAAATGTGTTAATGTTATGCCTTGTTTATAGCTACCACAGTAAAGTAATTTTTGGAGGAATGTTCCGGAAACCTATTCACAGCTAATTTTATCTAAAAGTAGAAAATCAACTGCAAAAAATATAAAAAAAAAAAAAATTTTGACAGGAAAAGGTATCTGAAAAAAAAATTCAGATAGGAAGGAAGCGTAATGAAAAAGAAACAAAAAAATAATTTTGTGAAGTAATGAAATTTTTCAGATAGCAAAAAAAAAATTAATTCAATTTTCTTATTCATTTGAAAATATTTTTAAAAAATTCTTTTTACGAAAAATAGATAAAATTAATATCTTCATTTTCAGTAAAATTGCTTAAATATAAATAGAATAATAACATAGAAAATCGATTTTTACGTTAGAATTTTTTCAGATAGGTAAATTAGCTACAAACAAGGCATTAATAAGTTATTTTCCATAAGACATCCTCAATATATTTTTGATCGACGATTTTGATTGAAATAACTCGTTCTTTGGAGCAAACGTCTTGCTTTCCCATGACTTTATCTCCTATTTGACTTTATTTCCTATTTGTCCAATTTGCCTGAATGTACAAATGATAAGAGAAATTATCGTCAATTATTTTTAATTTATAGGCTAAAAACTTAGTATAACAATTACTTTAATTTAAATATAGGTGTATATTAGGTAACATTCAAAGATTTTTCTACGTAAATTCTTTATAAAAAAAAAACAAAATTTCGCAGAAGCAAGTCATTATAAATCTTAAGATCATAATTTTTTTTTATATCTTCAAATGTTAAAAAAAATTTAATCCATAAGTACTCTGATATTCAATAATATATTTCTATAGAAATTGTATTGAATATACTATATACCTATATAATATGTAACAAAATAAGCTAAATTAAGCTAATTTCGTTTTAAATGTCATGAAAATACACACATACAGAGAACACCTGTACGTAAATAAGACTTCTATTTTTTATTCACATGAAATTAAATTATAACAAAGAATAGATTAAGAATAATACTACTTTTCAATTCAAAGAATCTTAATGAGGAAGAAAATTAGATAAATTATATCTTGGAATTATATACTGAGTAAACATTATATAAATCTTTAATTCATTTCATTCTATTCTTTTTAATCAATTGAAATTTTGCCAGAAATTAAATTCTTATTATATACATACGGAGATAATATATAACTTTATTTCAAATGAACACGTTAGATATAAATAGGTATCTACATACATATATATCTATTATTATGTGTATACGTATGTATTTCTTATTTTATTATTTTTAAAAACAATACTGATATTTGAACTCTAGAAAATTATTTTAAATCTACAGTGAAAATTTAAGGCTTCTTAATATTAATTTTAATCAGCATAAATATAACTTGTACACTATAAAATTGAAGTTATCGATTTCATATAATAAGTTAATATTGATAACTGGTAGTTTTAATAACAGATTTGTTTGATTTTTTAGAAAACTATTTACCGAATAGATACATTGAGATAGATATAGTATAGTATAGATCCTATAATATTGTATAAAAAAATCCGGCCTTCTGTTATTAAAGGAAAATTAGTTAAAATCTGTTACACAAGAAATATTCAAGAAATAGTTCTGTTTTTTTCTTGAACTTTCCAATTAACTTAGTATGTTAACAATATTTCCGATTAAGTTATGATTCCAATATACACTATTTTGTTCATTATTATTGTGTTTTATTGTACAAAAAAATTTTATAAGAAAGAAATTGATTAATATGAAAATTTCTTATTTACTGAATAAGTATATGAAGGTTAAATACAATACATACATATGTATATTGAAAATTTATTCTTGAACTTTGGGGAACACTTATAGAGATAGCCCTTTATTATACAGTATATAAATATAATATATATACACCAGCAATTTAAAAATAAAGCAAATTGAGTGTATTAAAATAAATATAGAATGATTATAATTATGCGCATTATTAACAATAATATTGAGATTAATTTTTAAACATTAAGATAACAAATAATTTTTTGCAAAGTTTTTTCTTCTCTGGATAATGGAATGAAAAATAAAACAATTTTTTTAATCATATGATAAATAAATTCTATCAGATGAATCATTTAATTTCTAAATACACTTAAAATATATACTTTCAAAGGCCAGTAACAATTCATCCAGAAGTGAAAATATGGTATTTCGTATATTTTACACCTCATTACTCCATCATCAGGGAAAACTGAAGTTTATATTTTTGTAAATTTTCATATACTGGTATGAAAGAAAACCAAAAGTAAATATATAAGTGGATAAGGATACAAAAATTGATTATATGAGAAAATTTTCCAAAAAAAAAAATTTTTTTTTTTTTTTTTATTTTTTAAGAAAAACAAAAATAATAATAAAAAAAGAAATATAATAAAAATATTTTCTACTTCAATAATTTAGAGCAGAAACATAATATTTTCAAATTTTATTTCATATTTTATTCAAACATAAATAAATTTGTTTTTATATTAAATTAGATATAATTTTTCTTCAAATTTAATGTATGTTATAAATTTTCATTGTTTTCATCTTTTTTTTTCTTTATAAAAGAGAAAAAAAAAAGAATTTTTTTTTTTTGGTTCTTGTTATGTTTACTTTACATTAAGACAAATAATTTTACTTATGCGTTTATTTTAAAACATAAATTTTCTTCTTCTATATATGTTGTATATATAATATGTACTACATACATTATGTTTTCTTTATTATATTTAAGTGTACACACTGTATACACGCAACATAAGTATATTTATTTATACATACTTAAATATAAGAATAATACATACATAGATTAAGTAAAACTTTTATATATAGAATAATAGTTTATTGTAAACACTTTTTCCAGTCAATATTTCTTAAGGTAGATAAAATTTATTTAAATAAATTTAATAAATTAAGTTAATTTATATATAAATGAATTTTTGTTTGTGCAACTATTTTAAGAAAATTTATTTTTTTGTTTTTAATTTTCTATCTTCTTTAACAGTATAGTAGATCGCCTGCTCAGCAATGAAACAACGTATAATGAAAAGTATAGTTTCGAGTAATTTGAATTTAAAGATTTGAAAATTAAAAAAAACGTATGAAAAAACATCAAGTAGCGTACAATTTTCATCTAAAAAACACATTTTAATCAACATTAAGAATATTGCAAAGTAGTTGTACTTATAAAATCGAGTACGAGGAATCGAATGGTGCTATTGTCAAATAATGACGTATAAATGTCATACGTTGTTTCATTTTTGAGCAGACGAGATATACTATGTATAGTATGCAAAACATGTACATACATATCTTGTTTATAGTTTTTAGTGTGATACAAGGGGAATTTCTAACATCATAATTAAATGAAATTTGACTCTTTCAGTTATTTATTATAAAAAAGATAAATTTTAAATTATCTTGAATAAGTTATAAGTTATTCCTCTACTTAATTACTTAACAATCACCACGACAATTTACATTCATGCTGTCATTGTGTGCATAAAATAGAAATATGTGACTATTTGACTATATAGTTGCTACTTTGCATTTTACATTAAATTAGAGAAAGAAACCTTCTATCATCAATCAATAAATTTGAATTGCGTTAAAAAAAAATGAAGTAAAAACCATAGCAAAGAGTGTAAAACAAGATTAAATTTGGGTATTTTTTTTTTCTGTTCTTAACACAGTGAATTACAAATATGTGCTGTATGTAATAATAAGAAGATGTTAACATTAAAGAACAGTGATTAATTTTGATAAACATTCTTCAAAAACAAAAAAAATAAAAAGGGATTTTTTTGTTTAATAAAAAAAAAAAAGGAAATGTAGAAACATATAAATAACTAAAGTAATATGAATATGTATATAATGTATAGTTTAATTTCGTGTTCTTCCGACTATATATATGATTTTTTTTTGTTCTATCTACTTCATATATACACAGAAGAAAATTTATATTATGTGCTCAATTCTTAAGAACATGCGAAAATTCATTTATTAAATATATGTATAAATAAAAAAAATGAACACACTAATCTTTTGCTAATGAATTCTTATGGTCTGTTTTTGTACGATATAAATGACGGCGCTTTTTTTATTCGTATTCTCAAAACAAAACAAAAAAAACCAATTTTCCCATACTTTTTTCCTGCTTTTTTGACCATATAACACTTTAATAAATTATTTAACAGTGTCCGAAATTAAAACAAATGTTCTTGTAGCTAATTTAGTTTTTTTTTTTTTTTCAACAATAAATTCAAGTTAACCTATTAAAAGCATATCTATTTAAATTCGTGAAGCCAAATGCGTCGTATATATAGTTCAATTTATTCATTATTATTAAGGAGATGAAAATTTTTTTTTTTTTTTAATTTAATATCTCAGGCCGTTAGATATGAATATATAGAGACATTAAAATATCTATACGAAAACACACTTTATTAAAATACTAGAAAAAAGCCTGCACAGAAAAAATAGTGCAGGCCCTAGCCTAGTAACTATGCCCTGTTTTTAGTCATTTCGAAACGAATGCTTTATTTTTTTATTGATAAAGTACGCCTTGGTTTTTTTGTTTACATTTTAAAGTTTTTATCAAAGTACGCCTTGCATTCAGTGTTGCATAGCCATTCGGTTATTTTATTTATTATGTACGTTCAAAAAAATAAATAGAGGAGTGCCAACACTGTCAAGGTCGTTTAAGAGGTGAGTTCACCTTTTATTATATTAGATATTCTTATTACAAATATTACATTTATGTAATGCATGGTAATAAATTTTTGAAGATTAATAGTATAATTTTAATTTACAAGTTAGAAAGTGCAGGAGAATAGAATGCACGCACACTATATTTTATATATTAAAAAAAAAAAAAACTTTCCTCAGTACCAATATTCAGACACAATTCGACGGGACGGCTTTGAAGAGTACTATTAAGATACGACAGAAACTATGCCTTATATTAAAAATAATTCACCTCACTCATATCTATGACATTGAGTCATACTGAAGTTATTTTATAATATTTTTTTATAAATATTTTTTTATAAATATTTTTATTGTAAGTAGAATCGACGTACGAGCTTAATTGTATTATATATTTATATCAGAGCTTCGAACCGCAATTTATTTTGTTCCGGTTTTCGGTTTCGTTCTTAAAATTTTATCGTTTCGGGTTACGTTTCGGTTTTGAAAATTTAAATTTCGTTCCGGTTACGGTTCAATTTTTTTTTCGGTTCAAAACCGCTTTTTTTTCGGTTCAAATTTTTTTTTGAGTAGCACTTTTTGTGCTTGTCCGTTAATTGCAAAAAGAAATGGAGTTGAAACTTTTGTGCAATAAAAATATTTCCTATATTAAAAATAAAAACACACATACATATATGTAACACAAATACAAACATAAAAAAAATAGAAATTTTGTGTTAAATTTTTTTATTTTTTATCTTGTTTAAGGAACGATAAAGGAACGAAAAAAAACAAAAAAACCGAAATGAAATTTCGTTCCGGTTAAGTTAGCGGTTTTTTGTATTTAGAATATTTGGGTTCGGTTACGTTTACGGTTTGGTCATAAATTACGGTTTTTTCCGGTTTTCGGTTTACGATTCGGTTCCGGTTCGAAGCTCTGATTTATATACAAGCCCACTTTCCATGAGTCAAAAATTGTAAATGAAAATACGATCAGTAAAAAATAAAAAAAATATTTTCTTATCCTTAATTAAGATACGATACGAACCGTACTTAAAAAGTCAAACTTAAGATATTAAACGGTCGAAAGAAAATTAGCTATTATCGTACATCCTTTTAGGCAATGTTAGTAAATTAAGCGATTATTGAAAAAACTAAAAAAGGAAAAATTTGTTCGTAATTTTCCAATTTTCCAATAAATTTTAATTGTTAAAAATAAAATATAATTTTTTTCAGAAAACCATGTAAAAAAAAATTAACCTCTTGAAGAAAAATTTTAAAACAAACAGTTTTTTTTGCTTCCTTGTACTCTTCGGAGCCATCGAATTATTCAATAATAAAATATTCTCCTATAAAACTCTTACTAAGTAGAATCACTCATAAACTTAAAAACAAAAAAAAAACCAATTATCTTGTAAACGAAATAATTATATTTTTACAAAAAAAAAACAAAAATTAATCGTGCAAATTTTTATTAACAAAATCAGATTTCTTTAATGAATTCCAGATCAGAGAGGATAAAAATTCACTATAAGCAGTAAAAAATATGTACTTACAAACACAAAATCACCCCACAAAACTAACTACAAATAATATTGTTATACAAAAGAAAATCCCTATTTTCTTATTAAAAACATACAAAAAGAAAAGAAACTTTAATTCAAATATAATAATTTTTCATCGTATAATCTTCATTCAAGTCCTGAAAATCCTTGCAATGATTAAATTTATTTAATTTAATATCATTTTATCTTTTAATTAAACTTATATCTGAAGTAGTTTATTTAATTAATTTTTATAATAATAATAATAATAATAATAATAATAATAATAATAATGATAATAATAGTAATAATATTTGACAATTTTTATGCTTCGTTTCAGTTATTCCAACATTACAATTAGATTTAGGATCAAATCTTAATCCTGAAGATATTGAAGAAGGCGATGATGTCTATTTTGAGTGCAAAGTTCATGCTAATCCAGCAGCATATAAAGTTGTATGGAAGCATAATGTAAGTTAATTATAAAGAATTTTCTTTATATAATATTTTCTATATTTCTACATCCATATATACAATATACAATTTTTTTTCTTATAATTTTTCATACTTTAGTTTATTATTATATATAATACATATAATACATATTAACAAAGCCTGTTAATACCATGTTGTCTTTTATGAATATAACTTAAAGTAATAGTGATGGCTTTTAAGTCCTTTATTTCTCTTTATATGCCTTTAATATTGAAAAGAGGATTATGTAAAGAATTTTTAATACAGAAATAAATATAATATGGATAATATAATTGAGATAAAAAAGTATTATTTATTATATCTACTTCCTACTTAAATATATTTATGTGCAGAACATACAACATGTATATATTATTCAATTACTAAATTCTGAAATGAAATGTACTTTTTCTATTTTAGACATAAGTTCTTTTAGTCTATGACTTATTTAAGTTAAATTTTGGAACAAAAATCTTTATAATATGTATACCGACTTTATTACTAAATTCACAGTTTTTTTTGTAGGAATTTGGCTATTATTGCTTCTATTTCTAATTTGAATTTCATTCGAACTTCATTTGTAGTATATATACATCTATTGAGGAATTTTCATAGTATCGTTATTATTTATACTCATCGAAGATTTATCAGCTATAGTTAGTCTTATAAGCTTTTAACATATTTTTTGAAATTTTTTCTTTTCCTGTTTGTAATTATGTAAATGTCCGTATTTGTCAAACGATTAGAGTATGACTACTAAACTATATATTGACATACTGTTATTTTGTAAATAGGTTACTGTATATAAATTTAAACACATGTAATTATTTATGTTTATTTTTTTTTTTATTCGTTTTATATGTATAATTCTATATTCATATTAAACAAAAATTTAATAAAGTATGCCAGTGCGATTTAATTATGCCTCCATTAACCAAAATTGTAATTAAATGCCAAATAATTTGGTTTTCAGCAGTTTTATTATTACCAGTATTTTATTGAATTATTTATATATTTTATTTTAAAAAAAAAGAATACCTACTTTATTGAAATGTTCTAAATCGATTAAGGAATAAATAATATAATATTTGCACAAAAAGAAAATTCATAATTATATGAAACGCACGTGTGTCATGAACTCAAATAAATTTCAACATCATTTTATCGTTTTATTATATTAGGGTTGTTTAGTGGAAAACGTAGTTCAATTTATTTCCATTTCAATGAATCAATTTTCGTTAATGTACACTATGTGTACTTACTCTTTTCCATAAAACATTTTTTTTTATTATTTTTTAAAATACTCCTTCACAATTTTATACTATGTATAAAATTGGGTGCTTAAAGAGTTGAAGAATAATCGATTATTATTAAGATGACGAAAACATAAAGAGAGTAAATGTAACCTTCAATTAATATTAGATGTTCAAATTTGGAAAATGAAATCTTGAAATTGCGGTTTTTTTTTTTTTTAACTCGCAGATAGAAAATGGAATTGAAATGTGGGCTAAGGTTTATAATTACTTTATAGATTTATTCAAACACAATCATACAAATTGTCCTTGCAGCATGGACTATGCATTAGAATTTTTTGCACAGCTTTTCTTTATGTCGCTTCATATCTTTACTATACTATCTTTCGAGTACGAATAAAAACAAATCTAAATTCTTCTAAATTTCGTCAACTACAAACTGAAATCCAAATTTAGATACTTCTAGACTAAATTTAAGTATTTTGCAATATAAGTATCACTGACTATACTGAAAAACTATTGCAGTATTTTTCTCGCAATGTAAGTACTGCTCTGCAAAAATAATGGTAAATAATACTGGTACTTAAATTTTCTGCAGTACCAGTATATTGTGTAAAAAAACTGCAATATTTTTGTACTACCAGTCTACTGGTACTACATACTGTATTCAGTACAAAAATACTTAAATTTAGTGAGCTGTGCTTCTAGTATTAATTTTAATTATAAGTTTAATAAAATTTTTATTACAATGATTTAGACTTAATTGGTCACACCCAAAAAAAGCAAATCAATTTTAACCAAATCCAACATCAAAAAGTTTTAGAAAATTCTATCAATAGTAACAAACAAAATAAAATGTTACATGAAAATCCTACAAAGAAAATTCTTTCATCTATTAAATTATATGTACATGTGTGTGATTTTCTTCACCTGAATATACTGACGGAAATATAGATATTTCCAATTTTTTTTTTTTTTTTTTTTGGAATGAATTGGGCATAAATAAAGTGATTTTTCTAACGAGTTAACCCCATGGAATGTTTAATTATGAATGGAAGAATTCATGTAGAGAATAATCACTAGATTACTTGCTGTGCATAATCCACGGACCTGTCATTTACCAAATCATATTTCAATTAATTTATTTATTCATCATGGCTATTATTGTATATATATAGTAGAAGATTAACATTATGATTGTAAACATTTTTTATATTAATTTTATTTTTATTATTTAATTTTTAGTCTCTTCAAGTTTTCTATAAAATAAAAACTCTGAAATTTAATAAAAAGTTAAAACATTTTTCTTGGAAGCTGTGAAATTTTAATTTCATTAATGCCTTCAAATTTCATCCGTATGTTTTTTCATAATAATCTTGTTAAAATTATTGAATATAGTTTTTTTTTTGTTTTTTTTTTAATTAATATTAATATTGTGCTTAATGATTCCGGGAAATATTATTTAAATACACAAACAGAAGGTATTATGTTAAACTGAAAATTTGAAGAAATGAATTAAATTTAAAAGTAATTTTTATCTGTTTGTGGGGAATTAAATTTAAAAATTAATATACAGGCATACCTCGTTTAGCGCTCATGATGCGTTCCTGAAAATTGCTGAAAATTGAGCGTTAACAGAAACAGCGTTAAAAGAGGTGCTATTTACAGGAAAATATATGGTTACGTTCCTGATCAATTTTTTTTTTGGTACTTTATGAAGTCAAAAATAAAAAAAATTGTATTTGTTTTTGAAATTTTTTTTTAATTCATTTATACTTTTCTTAAAAATTAGAAACTAAATTAGAATTCAATACATAGGTATAACAAAACAATAAAACTATTTGTATCACTATTTCGAATGAACAATTAATACATAATTCCACATTAGGATTCCCCGAATTATAATTATTATTTGATGATTTTTGATATTTAGGATTTCCCGAATCATAATTATTTTTGAAATTTTGAAAAAGAGGGATTCCAAGAATTATAAATATCAAATTTGAAAAATAAAACGTTTAAAAAAATATTTTAAAGTTGAAAAAAAATTTTTTTTTCACAAAATCAAAAGAGCGCTATAGCGAAACAGCGCTAAAAGAGGTAGCGTTAATCGAGGTATGCCTGTATTTGAATTTATTATTTTTAATAATTTAATTGATTACGCAAAAGTTATTATTAATACCAATGTTAATTATTCTTCATAAATTTCTGATTATGACTTAAAGACTAATGATCTTAAAATAATCTTCAAATATAAATTAACTATGAATAACAAAAATTACAAATTTACGAATTTTCGTGGAACTCAATGTTTTTGTTTTTATTTCGCATTAGGCAAGTTAATAAATATAAAATAGAATCTATTGTATTTATATGCACATCTACATCCTAGATATCAGAAATAAATACATTTTTTATTAATTAAGTTTACTTCCAAATTAAAGAAAAAGAAAATCTATAAAATTCTAATGTTATGCATTACAACTTTTTTTTTTGTACTAATTTTTTACTTATATTAGTGGAGAAAAACAAAATTCTTACTACTAACAAATTTTATTTAAAACTTTTTCAATTGACCTAATAAATATATTCATGCAATAAAAATAGAATAGTATTTTCCTTTCTCAACAAATATATATATGTACATACAGCTATATAATATTTTGTTCATTATTATGATTTTCTCAACATATTTGTCGTCAATGATAACATTAAAATATAAAGGACAAATTTCTGTAAAAAGCTAAAAAAAAAAAAAACAAACATTATTTGTAATTATTCGTTAATGATGATAAGCACTTAATTGTAAACATGTTTTACAAAATGTTAGTATAATCTTACATAATACTTATATAATGTTGTCGTAGGACTAAGCTTAATGTTGGTACAGAAAACGAAACTCTGTGTGTAAGAGATTTAAACACAATATAAAAATTTTGATAAATAAATTTAATTTAATAATTTTTTTAATTAGTATTTTGTTTGCTCTTTTAACATTATGTAGCCATGAAGGAAAACTTTATAAAAGCATATAATGAAAAATTTTCTCACAATATTATATTATGTTAGACCACAATATTATTCAGTTTATGAATTTAAAAAAAAAAACAGATTCGTGTTTCATGTTTATTAATAAGTTTTATTAAAAATCATGCATTTTATAAAAAATTGTTTATGCATATTAATAAATTCAATTTATATATATTAACTTTAATATTAAAAATTAATGATTAGTTATACGCTTGAGTTTTTAATAAGTCGATCAGACTTGAATTTGTATTTTTGCGCACCAAACAATTGGTAATATGGAAGTTCTAAATCAGGAACAACTTGACTAAAAGTCAATTGTGAAAATATAATTAATCAAAGAATTTAAATAATATACGAAATAGTTTGATATATTTAGTTCTATATGGTTTTCAATAAACTTATTAATCCAAAAAACAAAATATATATGTTCTTCATATTCATTACATTTTCCCTTCTTTTGTTTTGGCGCACATATTTATTATTATTATTAAAGTATACCTGTACATAAACATAATTATATAATAATTGAAACTAATTGTGTTCAAATCTCTAATCGCAATTATATACATAAAGTATACTTACTTAAATTTTTGTTCTTTTTCTTTATTCTTTCTCTGTATGATTAATTAGGGGTTAATGCCTATATTTTATTTCCTGTTTAATTACAATAAGTGAAATTATAATCAAGTTTTTAAACTTAAAAAGAAACCAAATTTTTCAAATATGAAAAACTTAAAGGGATGTTCATTTTGTTTCAAAAAATATATTGTTTCTAGATCGTTGCATGAGTCAAAATCGCAAACTTTCCAATTATTATTATGAATAAAATAGAATCTTAAATTTTAAAATTTCTTTTTCTATATATAATCTTTCTTAATTCAGTTAATTAATTTTTTTTGTATTTTAATATATTTTAATATCGTAATTTAAAGAACTAAAATGTCGTCATTGATAACATTGTCGTTTGGAATTTATATATTTTTTTAAGATACTTAATACTTTTATTGTAACAATCTTTAATACAATTTAATATAATTTTTGCTTAATTATTATCAATGGTATATATATTATTTCCCAAACTGAACTAATGAAATTAAAAAAATAAATTTCTTTTATACCATATCTCATAATGATTTTATTATAAAATTTATTTTAATGCTCATTTTCATTCATAATAAAAGATTTTTTTTTATTTTTTTTTTTTTGTCCATGATTATTATTCGAGATCATTAAATTTAAACATACATAAAATACAACCTTTATTATTTCTTACTGAGATGAATTTTATCTGGAAAACAAATAAGAAAAATTGTAGAAAATAAAAAAAAAAATATCATTTTCATTTTGTTCAATTTAATATTATATTATTTCTAGTTTTTTTTTTATTAATAATGTACAATTTTGATATAGATATGTAATATAATGTATAATTTATAATATAGAATAATATATATTATGTACCTATACTTGTGAATATAAAATCCGCATCAATTTATCACATAAAAAACAATGGGAATAAAAATAATATAAATAAGTTCTTCATTATTATTATTTCTTTTTTTTTCGAATTTTATTGATTTCCCAGTAATATATTATTGTTTGTTTTTAATTTGTTTGTGGTTATATTATATGGTTGTATATAAAATTTATAATAATGTACATTTTATATCTTATTACTGTACAGAATCAACTTATTCAACATAATCAGAGAGCTGGTGTAATTGTAAGTAGTGGCGATTTAGCATTACAAGGCGTAACAAGGCATCAGGCTGGAAATTATACGTGTACAGCATCAAATGTTGAAGGAGATGGTGACAGTAATATTGTTGAATTAAAAGTAATGTGTAAGTATTATAAAAAATAAAAAAAATTATAATAATAAAAATGACCTAAATTTTTTTACACACAATTTTTAATTATTATTTTTTTTAATTGAAATTTGCTAAATTGATTCATTTGAGAGGATTAAGGATTTATAAGTTCTATATTAAAACTTGATATTTTTCTCAATCAGATGGGCAACTTTTGTTTGCCATTTAAATTGTGTTTTTTTTTGAGAATCTTCATTTTTAGCATTTTAATTAGGCTTTGATAAAATTAACTAGAAAAGACATAATTGAAGGTGCAAAGATCAAATGTGCAAAAATCAGTCAGTTTGAAATACTAAAATTATGTCAACGGATTTGAGAGAAAAAAAAAAAAAAACTATTATTAATTGTCATTAAAAAATTAGAAACTGAACAATTATAACTTAAAATTCAGTGTCAGTCAGAATTCATTTTAACTTTTTAACATATACATATGACCCAACTACTTGTCTAGGATAATTGCTAATAGTCAAATATTTTATCAGAAATATACAAAAAATAATATGTGTGAATGTATATATAAATGTTTTTTTTTATCATTTATATAAATATGTGTACAATGTACACACTTCTATATTGACGCACATAATCTGTCCCAGTAGTCTTAAAACCTTTTACAATATTTTCGTACTAAATTACACTTGAAAAAGGTATATTACTGGTTTTTTTTTTCTCCACACACATATATATGGTCCCTTTTGTAATTTTCTATAGTATGTAGAATATACAAAAAAAAAAAAAGAGAAGGATTTAAAGAATATTTTTTCAGTTTTTCTTCTTTTTTTTTTTGAAAATATTTTTTTTTAGAAGATGAAACGGACCAAAAAAACTGGGTTAATCCTAAAAATAAACAATAGAAAATAAAAATTCTGAAAATACAAGAGAAGTTTACATAAAAAAAAAAAATATGGAAAAAAAAATATAAGACACCATAATGGAAAAAATTGTATCACACTGATGGAAAAAGTTATAAAGTGAAACAAGTTAAAAAAGTTAAAGGAATAAAATATCACAAGCACCATTTTTGAAATTAAAATTGTAATTAACTTAATCCCAATTGATATTACAACCATAATCATTTGTACTAACATTCTTTTTTAAGTATTAAGTTCAGGTAGAGCTGTTTTCGAGATTTCGTGCTCTAAAGCCAATTACATAAAATTTCAACTCAAACATATATGTCAAACCTAACAAAATCAATATTATTAATTTCTATTCAAGTATAAAATGAATCAAAGAAACCCTTCATGTAGTTAAATATGATTATTGTTTAGTTATATATGTATATTTGCCAATAGCACGATTTAAAATAATATCATATTGAACATTCAAAATATTTTACTAATAAAGAACATAATTATGTAATAGACAAAAGTTTTCTAAAATGGGTTTTTCTTTTTCAGTCACATAATTATTAACAAATCAAATGAAATAGAATCATGAAAAAAAAAAAAATTCCATACATATAACATAAACATAATGTTAAAATGAGCTCCGAAAATATAAATTTTATTTCAAGAATTATTTTTGTTTTACAAAAAATGAATGCAAAGTACGATTTGTGTTATATATAAATAAGTATTATTATTATACTGCTCGCAGTGTATACACTTCTACAAATGAGAGCTAGAATAGTAAAGGACATAAGCAATATAAAATATAAAACAATATAAAACAAAAGTTCCCCAGAGTGTCATAGAAAAAAACCATTTCTTTTTGCTCATAAACAAAAACTTGTTTTCTCTACATACCTACTATATATATATATAGGAAAATTTTTATGTTTTAAAAAATTTATAAACATTCATTATAAAGTACATATACATAATATATATATTATAATACCTATAGTCTATATTTATTTACATGTATAGTACATATACTACATATTCCCGGTAACTTTAACAAAATTATACAATGTGAAAATTTAATACAATTTGATTGCAAAATAAGAGGAAAAAAAATAAAAATCAATTTAAAAATCATCGATTTTTGTTCATGACTTATAAAATTATTAGTTTTTTTTTTTTTTTTTTCATAGAATTTTTAAATTTCGATTAAGCAAGAGAAAAGTATAATGTAATCCTCTTTAAACTGATTTTTCTTCGTATTTTTTATTTATTAATATTTATTATCGACATTTTAAATCGACATAAAAAAAAATTTGTTCTATTCAAGTGAAATCAACATAGAAAGTTTTCGATGTAGTTAAATAATTCAAGAAATTCAATATTTCAAATCGTATTTTTACAACTCGGAATTGTTAAAATAGCCAATAAGAATAATACTTTAAATGTGGGAGTTAGAAACAAAAGTTCCCACGAGAACAGTTTCAAGATAAACGCAAAAAACTTCTACCAAGTTTATTAGTGCAAACTTAGATTTTTTGTTATTATTTTATTATTATAATTTTTATTTAGATTCAAAATATTTCTATTTAGGGTTAAGGGACTGAATTTTGAAAATTAATAATTTTTGAATAGGCTAAATGTTTAAAATAACATTGATTTTCTCATTAATTTTTTTTTTTACATAATTTAAACGAGTTTTCTAAGTCACTTGACATGAAAATAATTGTTAATAATGTTGACCTAAATTATATATTCGTTCTTATCTTAAAATTTATCAAAAGCGGAATATGAATACTTTAGTTTCTAAATCTCACTCACATTTATCTTTTAAAAGCTTTAATTTATTTTTTATATTTAAATTTTAAGTTTTAATCTTAATAATTTTTAAAAAAATGTTTACTCTTTGAAACTTTAAAATCCTAATATCGTTTATTAGAAAGGTTCAAATTGTTCAACTTTAATGTTAATTCAATTTTTTTTGTTTTTTTTTTAATCTCAAAACCAGTTATAGGTTAACACAAAATTTACAATTTTCCATGTCCACATAGTTTAACAATTCTGTGTTCAAAAGCCAAAACGTCTTAAATGATGATAACATAAAAATTGAGAAAATATTAGAAAGTTGCTTCTTTATTTAAGTTGTTTATTTTCATCCTTACCCTTATTCTTCTATTGAAATTCGTTAAGAAGTAATAGACATTGGACAAACGTCCTAAGTTTATTTTTTTTTTATTGTACTTTTGGAAAATAATTTTAAGTTAACTACGAAAAACGTCTTATTTGTTTCTAATTCAAATAATAGAAGTTTAAAGGAATAATTTGATATACTTTATAAACAAAAAACTGAAACCAAATTTATTCTGAAAACTTTTCTAAAAAAAAATTTCAATTTTTTAACAAATCGATTTTTTGTAATTTAGAAAAAAAAGTTTTATTTCGCTCTAACTCAAAGCTAAATTTTTGCAGATAACACGTTCTGGCTTTTGAACACAGAATTATCAATCATATTTTTGTTTTTTCAAATTTATAATGTACTGGAAAAATTTAACGAATTTGTACGAAAAACAGTGCGGTACATTAACATTGTATTTGTATCTGTTTTATCACAAACAAAAAAAAATTAAAAATTAGTAAAATCGACCATAACAAAAAATTAAATTATATTATCCTCAATTTCATTATTCGAAAATAAAATTATATATTTTTTTTTTCTGCTTCTTTATATAAATGTCAAAACATTTCAATCCATCAAACCTTAAAGCATTTTTTTTTTTTTCAATTTTTTATTTCAAACTAATTTCAAAAGGACTTATCTCATTGACATTAGACAAAAAATAAATATAGTTCTATATGTATGTATGTAATGTTTATGAATTAAAGCTTTCAAAAGAAATTAAAAATAGATTTTAATGTGAAATTATGTTTAATATATAGTACATATTGTATATGTATAAATTGTATTATGTAACATATTCAAATGTATGTACTGTAGGTACACATAATAAAAAAAAAACTTATATTTAGGTACAAATATATATTTTTTTTTTGCAAAAATAAAAACCTTAATTTTATTTCGAATTTTATTAAAAAAAAAAAAAAAAAATTCTAGTCATGGCGATAGCAAAAAGCAATTTGCAAAATTGTAAATCGTTACGTTTTTTTTTTTTCGTTCATTCATGAAAGAAAAACAACAACATAAAATATATCTATGTACTACACACAGTAGAACAGGGCGAAAAAAAAAATATTAAATTGAGAAAATTACCAGGGTGGATTTTTATTTTACGTATATATACTTACTATACCCATAATTGAAAGAAGATAAAAAAAAAAAAAGAATTTGAAATGGCCAAAGTATACCCAAAAAAAGGAAAAAAAAAAAAAATTAGATATAAAATCATTAAGATGTAAAAAAAAATAATATATATATATAATATATATATATAAATAAATTATTCTTAATGAATGTTTTTAAAGGCTCTAAATTACGAACAGATAAAAAAAAAAAACAGGTTTGATACCTTTTTTTTTTCTTTTGGTTCACATTTAAATTATAAAGTTTTCACTTTTTTTTTTCACTTTTTTTTATCAATGTCCTCCTTCGGAACTAATGAATCATTTTTAGACTCACGGTAGTATATGGAAAAAAAAAGGAAAAAAAAATTATAATAATAATAATGAAAATCTTAATTGCTTCCCTTTTTTTCTTGTTTTTTTTTTTTTCATATTATTATAACATAATTATTATACTAATTGTGTAATTGTAATTTCAATTTTACAATGAGAATTTTCAATTTCACAACAATTAAAAATATATGATTGTGTATATATATATATATATACATATATTTTTTCTCCATATTTTTCAGATAAGCCAATATGTCGACCGGATCAAAAGAAAATTTATGGTGTTGCAAGAAATGAAGCAGCTGAAATATTATGTGAAGTAGATGCATTTCCACCGCCAGAATCATTTAAATGGTCATTTAATAATACCGCAGATACATTTGATATGCCACAAAGTGTATTTCGTTCACATTCAGCACAAGGTTCTGCTTTAACTTATACACCAGTTAAGGTAAATTAGGATTCTAAAATCATATTTTATATGGAAGTCTATATTATAGAAAAATGAATATAAGAGAAAATTGTATATTATTTATAGATATTAAATTTTTATTGTTGATTTGCGGTTTAACGTCGTATCTTACTTATATTAAATTACTATATATTGGTTATATGTATTATTATATTAAACACATTTGATTTCAATCAAATGTCTTATTAAAAAATATTGTGATTACTTTTACTCATTGATTTCCATTTAACATTGATATTAAAGATGAAAAAAAATAAAATAAAATTGAAATTTTAATTGAAAATAAATAGATATTATGTGTATGTATAGATACAGATATTATTTTGTCAATCAATTTTAGCTTGAAGATATATAAAAATAAAACTACGTAAGAAAATGTAAAATTTCATAAAAAATTTATTTTTATTTCTGTCTACAGTTTGTCGAATAAGGTATTCCAAACCTTATTTATTCAAGTTTCGTTAATATTGATTCAACTCTATGCGAGATTATATGAATTTCGACTATAATTTATATAAAACTAGTTTATTTTAATCAAAATTATTGAGACGATAAATTAAGGTCACAATGCAAACAAAAAATACTTTAATGGTTTAAATTTCAAACTTGAATAAAAATCTTCAAAATTTACATTAATTTGGTAATCCTAATTGAGCTATCATCCTTGGTCGATTGAGAGCTTTCGTGAACATGAACAAAGTTGTGCATGTTTTGGCAATCAAACAATTTAATTCATCTATAGTCCTTTTTTTTTATTTTTTAATAATTCAAAACCTGATAGATTTATTCTCACTATTTCCAAATATAAAGACAAAAAGCCAAATTTCAAACATCATGAAATTGTTTTGATTTTTTTTTTTTGTCGTTTTATTATAATTATTTGGATTTCGGAATCTGTGTGTTTATCGTATATATTGATAACTATGTTATAATTTATTATAAGAAAAAATTAAATTTCTAAAATCTGTTTAATAAAACATTTTGCCGCTATTAAAAATTAAAACACTTCACCTTTATATATATTTTTAATGATTAACTGAAGCATGAAAAAGCTCCATAATATAGGTTATGAATTTAATTCCTTCAAGATTTGTTTGTGCGAAAAAAAAAATTAAAAAATAAAAACTTACAAATGATGATTTTTTCAACAACAAAAAAATTTTCTTCAGAAATACTTACCCTTCAACTTCAAAGGAAAAAATCCATATTACACATAAGAATCAAAATACTTTTAAAAAACTAAGAGAGAACTTAATCAAGTTTGTTTTTTTTTTTGATAAGTTTTCCTTAGAAATAAAAATAATAATATTTTTCTTTGAAGAATAAAAATTTTCTTTTTTTGAAAATATGTTTAAGTATAAAATTCGCACTTTAAAAGAAATAACAAAACCTAATCTTGATTATACATATAACAAAGCACGAGATTGAGACATGCAAAAAAAAACTGTACGGATGGAAAATTTCAAATTACTGAATCTTAAAAAGTTATATCGTTAATATATTATTTATAGGCAAAATATTCAACAATGATTTTTAAAACTCCTCGTATACAATATTTCAGTTGTATAGAATTTTATACTTTATTCAAATTTAATTAGATAAATACTTTAAGTATGTACGAATAATTAGAAATAATTTTTAAAAAGACTCGACAAACAAACAAAAATTTATATAGCATCTCATTAATGAAGTACTTAATTAGAAAAGCTTCTCATTGAAGTAAAATTTTGTTAATTTCCTATAGTTCTGACTTGTTTAATATTTTTAAAATTTATATATTATTTTGTCTATATACTGAAATGGTTTTTATACACAGCATTTTCCAATCCAATACAGCAGCGGTCGGCAAACTTTTTTGGTCGTGGGTAAAATTCGCCTAAAATGAGATTTTTTTAAACTTATAGTGGGGCAGTGGCAATTTTATATGAAAGCAATTTAAAAAAAAATAGTTAAATCAAAAGTTAATTTATTTATTATCTAAGGCTTACAAAAGCAATTGCTGGAAAAACTTTCTATTTTATATGCAAAATATTTTTATATGCAATTGTTGTAAGCAAAAACTATATTCATTGATTTGAGAACTACTTCAAAATTTCGAAGCGGGTAACATGAAATGATGCTTTGGGTCACCCCGTGACCCACGGGTCATAGTTTGCCGACCGCTGCAATACAGTATTTTCTTATATATTATTATAGCCATGTTTATAGTATTGTTAGTTTTAATTAGTACACTGAAAAAACACAATTAATTTTTGTGTATACCCTTTGCTAACGAATGACTTTAGCTATTTGGATTTTATTCTTATAAAATTTTTATAAAGTCGCTGTTACCAAAATGTAAACAATTTATTCAGAAATTCTACCAAAAATTCTGATGGGTTATGCCTTTGACAAACTGCACTCGAAAAACATGTTCTTGAGCACAAAAACATGTTATTAAAATCAACCGAACAGACTACCTTAATGTGTTTCACAAAACAGATAAACATCTGTTTTTTTTTCTCGAGTTTAAAAACAAAAGTAAACAACACAATATACCTACAATTACAAATTCAATTCAAATTCAAAATAAAAAACAATAACAAACTTTTTTTTCATTTGTTTACAAATAAATACGGCATAAAAATGTCAAAGTCAACGTCAAAAATGATACCCCAGTGAACATTAATGGCTTCCACATATATTGCGTTTCCATGCAGAGTTGAAACAGAGTTGAGTGTCGTTGAGTTCAAATTTTTTAAATTTTCAACCCAGGTCGTTTCCATGCATAATAAATCGAGTTGAGTTGAAATGACAGAAATATAATAGTGACATATGTTTGTTTTTTTTTTAATAAAAAAGTAAACAGTAGAGAGATAGATATTCAGTTTTTAAATTTACAAATTATAATTCTGGATATTAAAATTAAATATTAATAAGGAAAATGAATATTATCCAAAAAAAATACCAATATTTTTGCAAACAAATAAAGTAAACAACATTATTTATCTCAACTCAACCCAATTGTTTTCGTTGAGTTCAAATTGGGTTTAACGAATTTTCGACTCAACGACAACTCAACTCTGTTTCAACTCTGCATGGAAACGCAGTAATATTGCCTCACGAAATATTTGTAAAAATTACTCAACCCATCCTTTAATAACAACATGTTTTTGCAAGAACATGTTCTTGTTCTTGTTTTTATTACTATGGGAAAACTACTTCAAAAACATAAAATTAACATGTTCTTGATCAAGAACATGTTAATAGTGTTAGTGTGTCCAAGGCATTAAATTTTATAATTATTTGAGTGGCGATGTTTACAAAGATTTTAAAAGTTTGCGTTCGCTTTTTAAATTAAATCACATGCGACCATTAAATTTTATTCTAGAATTTTCGATATTTTTCGCGATTGCAGCGACGCTTTTTAATTACGGTAGCGACCGTCGGAACTAATCGCCATATTTAATTTTATTTTGCTGAAAATACTTAAGAAACTCTTCAAATCATGATTAAAGTGGTAGAATATTGGATTGTCATCGGGTTCAGAGCTATATTAAAGGTTTCAGAGCTGTAGCTGAAGTCAGAAAATGGTCTAAAATTTGATTGCAAAATTTTACGGACAGACAAACAAATAAACAGACAAGAAGTGACTTAATAAAAACGTTGTAAAGAAAAGTATATACTATAAGTATATAGCATGAAGGAGTGATTCACTATTTGAAATAACTATGAAATGAATTCATCAATTTTCTTTTTGTATTGTATAATGTTTAATTAACTTTTCCAACAAAAATATTGTTATTACGTTCAAATCTTTTATTTTACATATTTTTATTTTTCAATAATCAGATTCATTTTCCTAATTTACAATTTCAATTTATTATCCTTTTCGTTCTGTGTATACCTTACCTAGTTTTCATTTTTTTAAAGTCTTTATCGTGATTTCATATGCACATTATTTTATGGTTCATATCACAATTCTCAGCATAAAAAAAAAAAGCGAACGAAAAAAGAAAAACAATCTCTGTGAAACAAATTATTTATGCATCGTATATTTTTTGCGACCAAAATACCTCTACCAAACTTTTGAAGCACATACATATCGTACATTTAAAATTTTCCTTTAAAATAAAAATGATAAAAAAAAAAATAAAATCAATTTAAAAAAAACATATAGGTATATAAAATATATATTTTTAAACTTACATCACTGTAAACTTTTTAAAATGCATAAAAAAAAAAAACTTTTTTACTTAAAATATTTATATAAAAAACTAAATATAATTTCCAAGTAGGTCAAAGAAAACCCATTTTTCCATTTACAAAATTTCATTTCCTTTGTTGCTGCAAAAAAAAAAATTGTATCGATTGAATCAGTGAATGTTGTTTTTTTCCAACCAAGTTTATATATTTATTTTTTTCGCATATTTAAAGCTACTTGCAAAAAAGAAAAAAAGGAAAAAAAAAAGGACTACCTGGCCAGGAAAAAACTGATCCCTTCAAATGCAATATTCTCTTCGTTCAGTCACTTTTTGCTTTTTTTTTTTTTTTAATTTCATTTTATGTATTCAATCAAATTATTGAGAAAAAAAAATAAAATTTAATTCGCAAAAAAAAATTTTTCATTTTCATCCTTATTGCATAAAATAAATCTGCAATAAAATTTTATGTTCGAATGATATTATGAGCGAGCATTGTCTGAATTGTTATTTAATCTGGTTAAGCCGGCTCAAGATTTTTTCTTTTTTTTTTTATTCTACTCTATATATTCAATAAAGAGATTCGTAACAATTAATAAAATAAATAACTTATTGAATAATTTTGACAGCTATAGATGGGTTTGAAGCATTCAATATTACTTACCTTCTCATTTATTGATTCAGATGGTAATTTGAAGTGCTAGCGTTAACTTGACACTATGGCTTCTTCAGCGTGAATAAATCTTATAAAAATTTAATTTATTTTGTTTTACTAGGAGTCCCAAATAAAGTATAATTTTTTCAAGACATTAAAAAAAAAAAAAAATGTGTGAAATAAAATATTTTTAACAAACTAATCGTATACCATTATTTACTATCGAAAACTACAACAAATCATAAAATAAACATTAAATAGTTTAGTTTCTGTCCCAATTTAAGATTCAATTGATCGATATTCTTCACTAGTTCAACAAATCTAAGTATTTTTATTGTCAAGCGGAAAAAATATATTATCTGTATTAAATGTACATGTATTATATTTTCATACCAAAATAAAACAAATGGGTTTTAAATATACATGTAAAAGCATATCTACATAAATACATGATACCATACCATAGGACTTAATGCCAGAAAGGGACATAAAGTCTCAATCCCGAAATAATCGCTCCATTACAGAGGGACACGCGAAAAAGCTTTTGAGCGCGTAGCCAAAATCAAGTTACGAAAAATCGGGTTGTAAGTCTTGCAAACACCTTTGATCATGTAGCCACAGGATAAGCTGGGAAAAAGGAGGTTTCAATTCCTTTTCCGGACGGATATAAAGCCATAATGGCGTTAAGTCGTATCACCAAAAGCATATACATAAATGATGAAGAAAAAATTTAGAATACGTTATTTACATTCTAACCATTTTACATGTAAAATAACATTAAAAACTATTAATTTTCATACTTTTTAGTGATATTTAAATTTAAAGTAATATATGTTTCCTAAAAACCTAAATAAAAAAAAAATAAAATCGTTCGAATCATGTCCTAAATAACACATTTTCCAATATTGTATAATATAAATATTTATGCAAAAAGTGGAACAATTATTCCCCAAGAGAGAATTAAAAAGCTTATTGCAAAACTTTAAAAGTTAATTTTGTTACAACAATGTTATTACAAAAATATATTATAAGTATATAAAAAGGAAAGAAATCGCTTCAATTTATTGATGTAAAAAAAAAAACAAAAAGCCTTTTACATTTTTTTTATACATATTTTTTATTACAATTTTTATATATAGGAAATGGATTTTGGTACAATAATGTGTTGGGCAGATAATGTAGTTGGACAACAAAAAGAACCATGTGTTTTTCATTTGATTGCTGCTGGAAAACCAGATCAACCAATTAATTGTACTTTAGCAAACCAAACATCGGATTCTTTGGAAGTTTATTGCATTGAAGGTTAGCATTTTATGTTAAAAAAAGAAATATATATATATATATATATATATATATATATATATATATATATATATATATATATAGTATTTATTTATATGTGCATATTTTATGCACATATTTTATATAACAATTAAATAAAATGTTACACATTTTACAATTTTTACAAAAACTGACTGTGTTAAATGAAATAAAATTTTATTTTAACCAACAAAAATATAAGCAATAATCTGAATGCAGAGAATATAAAATAAACCCCACAACAATAATGCAATTCTGTGTATATATGTATTTATCCTCGAACCCTGAACAATAGTATAACAATAATAAAACTTTCATGATACTTTGATAGCAAATAATTTTATACCGTGATAATTGGTTTTTTTTTTTTTTTTTTCATTAAAATGTTATGTCAATCTTTTAAATACATATATAGGTACATATAGAACTTTTGTATTTAACATTGGCATCCAAAAGAATTGTTTTGGTTTCCTATTATGCGGTTCAAATAATAATGTTCCGAAATGAATTCAACATTACGGTGATAGTTACATATACTTACTACACGCATGCAATATACATTTAAGTATTTTTATACATAGTTATTATATACTTAGATTACAAGATATTGCCTCAAAACGATTATTTAAAGTTTTATTGCTGCTATTAAGCAATTAAATGTTTTTTTTCATTGTGTTACATCTTATTTGACTGTAATTTACAGCCTCAGTTAAGTATGAGTCTAACGTAAAAACTAAATAACTATATGTATATATACAATTATATCTCTGCTTATTACGCTGTCCGAAAAAATAATTCATACAATCTAATAATAGATTATTCTTATATAACATTGCACATTTTATGTTCAAATTGTTTAGTTTCTTAACTATAAACATCCTTGTTATACCAAAATCTTGTTACATTATTAAATTAAATCACTGAAACTATAATGTATATTTGACACCACTTACACTTAGTTGAATCATATAGTATGTTTACAGTCATGTTTAAATCCCGAGCGACAGCGGTCGGCTACAAATTGGATTAGAATATTTTTGTCTTCAATATCAAACTCCCAAAATGCAAGAAGTCTGTATTCGTTGTCGGTTTTTTGTTATTTTAGTGATATTTTGCTCATCAGTTCTATTTCGCTATACCTATTCTTTACTAGTGAAATTCCGAAATTAATTTTTGGTCGTGGTCACTATTGACCTAACATGTACTCTCTTAGACTACGTAAAAAGATAATATTCTTTTATATGTATATTTTAATTTTAATTTTTTCATAATTTTGTAGATCCCGGATTCATTGATTTCCTTTACCGTCATTAAATGTAATGATATAAGAATGTACATCAATTTTAATTAGATTTTATTGTAGAAATTTAATTATTCTTTTTTTTCAATAATAGGGATGTGGACTACAATTGTTTAACATACAATTCTCAAATTTAATAAAAAAAAAATTTTAAATCTTTATTGGCTCTGTAATTAAGTTTAACACCGCATGATTGATTTTCAAAAACAAATTAAAGATATAATAAAATATATGTATAATATATATATGTACACATTTATAAATATCATTAATGAAATATTAATTATGTTTTTAAGAAGATATATATATTAAAGAAAAAGATATTAAGAAAAAGGACTTTCATTAACAAATAACTAGTTGAGGCATATCTTTCTATTTCATATCATTAATATTTCATTTTATTATTTTAAATTAATTTTAATAAAGAAAAAAAAACTTATATTCAGGAAACTTATTAAAACGAAATTGAAGAAAAATTTTTGAATTGAATCAGAAATAATGATTTTTTAATAAACCAAAAAAAAAAGAAAGCAAAAAAAAAATCAATATATTTTTGTTATTGTGAATAATTTATAAATATATAAAAGTTAATTAATTTTGTTACACCCAAAGAGAAATATCTCAAAAAATTTTTTCTGCAATTTTTTTTTCTTCTTCTCTTCGCCAAATATATTTAATTTAAAATTACCAGAACGGCGGTTACGAATCATTTCAATTTACGACATTCCAGGTTTTCTTCTTTTACTATAACAAAAGCAAATATTTTCTTTGCTATAACTGAGGTTCCTTTTTTATACCAACAAAAAAGAAAACAATAAAAAGAGAAACCTTATCAGCTGATTTCAAAGTGAATTATAAAACAAATTTTTATTTTTATATAATAATGAGAAATGTAACTAAATGTAAGAAATTGTAAAATTCTTTGTAAATTCAAAGAAAATTGAGAAAAAAATATATTTATTTTTAAATTTGATATTACCAAATTATATAAAACCAATATATTCTAGGTTTTCCTCCCTTATAAATTCTTTTTTTTTTTCTTTTTTAAAATCACCATAGTAGTAATAAATATTTTATAGTAACACTATGTCTATAGTGGAAAATTGTATTATTATAATTAATTATTAAATTATTTATGACGTCAAAAGACAGAAAAATTATTGAATTTTACATTAAGGGTGGAAAAAATAAAATAGGATAATATCAAGTTATCATGCTCAGGTATACAGCTCGCGGTTAATATGCGATATCAATTTCGGTTTAAAATACGTTTGCATTTGGAGATTTTTTAGGTTCCTACCAATTTTCATTGAAATTTATTTTTAGTCCCCATTTTTTCGAAAGCTTGGAAATGGGGTACAAAAAAATATATATCATACATGCATTTATCTAAATCCATTACTAATAAAAATAACCTTTAAAAATATAAAAATGTGTATAGAATAATTTGCATTCTTAGCAAAAAAATTATTATCTACCTGTGTAATTATGTTTATTCATTAAAATAAACTTGAAAGTTTTTTTTTTTATATAATCGAAAGTTTGAAAACTTTGTCATAGTTTTATTTTAAGAAACGTAAACTCGACCTAAAAGCTTCGATCACTCGAGTTTGCGTGCAACCTATTAACTTAAAACTACTGCTACAAACTGTACATAAATTTTTAAACTTAAATATTTGAATGATCATTAAAGAATAAATCAAAGCTTATTTTATATTAAATTAAATTAACCATATAATAGTTCCAATTATATAGAATTTCAACTTATAACTGCGTTCACAAATATGGTAAAAATAAATGTGAAAATTTTGAATCTATTTTTAATTCTAACAGTCAATGTTAAATTCTTTGATTCTTTCTTAAAACAAAAAAAAATATGATAAAATTTTTAAATTTTTCTTTTTTTTTTCTAAAAATGGTTAAAATTAAAAATTAAAATATGTGTACCTTACTACTATCTTTTAAATATTTTATCTTTTACAAAAATATTTTAAGTTTTTTTTTCTTTTTTTTTTAAGAGAAAAGTGCTTCTTTTTTGTATTTTTAGTGTTTTTACATTTTCTTGCTGTATACATATTCTTTCTTTAAATAGAATTAAAAAAGTTTCTTCTTATATACATTATTATTTTTTTTTTCTTTTTAACCCAACAATTTCCAATTTAGAAACTGTATTTAAATTTTCCTTGAAAAATTTTCTTTTGAAAATCTTTTTTTTTTTTGTTTTATTTTTTTTTTTTTTTTATATTTTTCACAGATATGAACACACTGATTTCAAAATTTATTCTGATTTCTAAATTATATGTATAGTGTATACCTATAAATAAAATGTTCGTTATTATTTTATCTCAATGTTTCTGTGATTGATGCATAATATTCCCTACGGAGAACGAACAAAAATTCAAATCACACCTTCTTCGGTCTTATTTCATTTAAAAAAAAAATATTTATATATAAAAAAATAAATTTGTACAATTTAAAAAATTGATAAATAACAGGAAGTCGCTTTAAAAATAAATGTGTTAGTGTTCTAAAAAAAAAAAAAAAAGTCTACAACTGCGGGACTGGTAAAAAAGAATTTCCACTTATTTTCATGAAAATTTCCAAGAAAAAAGGTTTATCTACTAATTTATTTTTTTTTTTTGAATTGCGTTGTCGCCTTTTCTATTTTAAATAATGTACAAAAATCTTTCAGAGTTCATTACGTCATTATTTTTTATTTTTTTAAAGTCTAAAATTAGCTAGAATTTTTGAATTATAGATTAGATTTGGTGTTATGAAAAAAAAAAAGATCCAGTGCTAAAATCCTGAATAATTTATTTAAAAGTATAATTCATGTTTAAATGTTCGTTTATTTTCTGAACAGTAACAATATTTTATATCAAAATCTCCCAGTTTAATTGGAGAAAAAAATATTAGTTTTAGATCAGCCTTAAGGGAGGCCTCAGAAATATTAAGTTGAAGAAGAAAACTATATTACCATGTACTAGTTTGAAATAATATGAAAGATAGAAGCTTTAAATTGTTGAAAATTTCTTTGATTTACATTGCCATTGATGTTTTTTAAATGTTAAACTTAAACTCTCTTTATTCAACTTGTAAATCTCTATAATGTGAAAGTAAAATGAAAATAATAATGTAGTTCTAAAGATCTCATTAATTTATGATTTATAAATAATTCTAAAAACTTGAAAAACATTTCCTTTGTAACAACATTATAATTTTTATTTTGTGTAGATATACATACCTACCTATATAGTTAGTAAATATACAATTTGTAAAAATAATTTTTATTCAGATTTTCTCCCTAATTGAATTTATTTTCATTTAACACAAACCCAATAGCTATACAAAGAAAGAAAAAATATTAATTTTATTTTTCATTTGAATAAAAAAATTTAAAATTAAAGAAATCTCCATTTATTTATTTTTTAAATATATATAGGATTTGATGGTGGCTTGAGACAATGGTTTCTTATAGAAATATTTGATCAATTGACTGGTATTTTACAAGCTAACATAACATCAAAATATCCTATTTTGGGTGTAAATGGTTTAGATGCTGATAAACTTTTGAAAATATTTGTTTATTCAGTAAATATTCGTGGCAGAAGTGATGCGGTTGTTTTAGAAGGACGAACATTAAGGGAGGCTGTTAAACAAACAGGTAAATATTGATTTAAATTTTTGACGATGCAAAAAAATTAAAAAAAAAAAATGGGAAACACAATTTTTTGAATAAAAGTAAACAAATAATTTTTTTTTTTCATTTCTAACGAAAAATACATAAAACCTTAAATGTTATGAAGAATAAAATGAACATTTTGATTTCAGTTTTATAAATGAAAATTTTTGTTAAAGTCTTTAAATTTTTCAGTACAAAATTAAGTATTTTTGTCAGTTAGACTGTCAGCAAAAAGTTCATTATTATTATTTTGAATATTTTTGCAAACTTACCCTTAAAGAAAGTTAGCTGGGGGAGCAAAAATGATTAATAAATTAGCATAACGATTGTTGCTAAGATCGCGCATTATTACATAAATTAAATAGTAGTATTTTTCAATGAATTAAATTCGTTTAAATTACTTCAATTATTTCTTTTTAACACTATAGATTTAAATAATATTAACAATATATCTGTTCTTCGCTGTTTTCTCTAAATTTGCAAAAAAACTCTTATTTATTGCGTGTCTGCTTCAGAAAATAAGCCAAGTCAGAATTTCACTTTTTATAAAATTTATAACATTATCTAGCCATAAGTATTTTCTTTTAATATTAATATGTTTTCCCTAAAATCAAGTTTTTATTTAAATAGCGCAGATTTAAAATTAAAAGACACATATTTTTAATTTGCTTTTATTAGTCAGTAGATATCAGTCACATAATAAATACAAAAAACTTCAAAATTAGTACAATCAAAATTTGGAACACAAATTCTTATGAAAAACTTGTAAAATTTCTAACTAAATATTTCAATTTTTATTAAGAGTCAAAGAATTCCTTTTACGTTATTGTTACACAAGTAAATCTTCAAAACTAAATCACCAAAATTATACAAAAAAAAAAAGATTCGTAGCCTAGTGATCTACTTTTGATATATATACGCATATACAGCAAAATAACAGAAAATTATTTTCTACCCACAATATTTTGGATAGACAGATATACATATAATATTATTTAAACAAAAATATAAACCAAATTGTTAACAAAATTCCTCTTACGTGGGTTGTTGTTGATATCATTGAGCTGTTTCTGGTATTCCCTGAATCTCTGTAGTGTTTTTTTTTTCTATTTTATTTTCATATTTTTCAAATTCATTTATTATTATTTTTCTTTAATGGAATATTTTCTTTTGATGAATTATTAAGTTTTGAAATAGATGAAAAGTACTTTTCAAAAATATATAATATATATAAAATTTAATTTAATTTAAAGTATATAATGTTTTTTTAATAGATGAATATCTGTTTTTCAAAAATTATTTATTTCAATTTTTTTTTTGCCCACAGTCGCATTAACATCATTCAAAGGATCACAAAACAATATTGAATTAACACCAATATTATCGATTGGTATATTTGTTGGTATTTTGGTTGCAATAATTTGCATTGGAATTGGTACAATAGCTGCAATTAAAATTCGTACACACAAACATCAACAGAAATATCACAATCAAAATCAGAAATTCTCAAGACCAGCTAATTTACAAATAAAAGATAAAATTTCACTTCCAATGAGCCATTCAGAAGAAATGTACGATGAAAAGAATCCAGACGTTGTTCCTTATAATGAACGTAAGTTAAATTTAAAATTTTTTTTTTTGCAAAATATATAAAAAATTGTGGATAGTGTGGCTCTGTTAAATGCACCATGTTGAATATTGAGAACAATGAACTTATATATAAGGAAGAGTATTGTATATTATTGTTGCAAGTGAAGCTTTTTTATTTTTTCAAAGTACCGTATTTGCCTATTTGAATTGTCAAAAAAGGAACAAAAAAAAAGAAAAATTCATAAAAACAAAAACAAAAATTTTTCTTTTTTTTTAGTTCCTTTTTTCACAATTGAAATAGGCAAATACGGTATTTTGAAAAGAATAAAAAAGCTTCATTGGCTTTCATAGTAAAATACATAATTTACTCTTCCTTATATTACTCTTCTTTGATTGAGAATCACCCAATTATTTTTTTCTTCCAAGTTATTATATACATTTACAAAATTGTATTTGGCATATTTAACGTAAGAATTTTAGTTGATTTTTATTTTTGTTGCATTAAAAAACATTATTTTCTGTGTTATGGTGATTGGTCTAGTGAAAATTTAAGACAGACTAAGACCACCCTTAATACAAGTTTTATATTTTATCTATTATATAATTGAGATCAACAATCTTTGAACTTTCTGTATATGTTCTGCAAAAAATATTACAGGATTTAAATTAAAACAGCTGATTGAATTTCAAGTAAAAATGCAGATAACCTATGTATTTATTTTCTTTGGGTAAAACTTTAATTATTTGGTATACGAAATCACATTTTATATTCGATTAATCGCACATAAATTCGTTATTGATAAAAAGCAAAAAGAAGAAAAAAAAATTTCAATTTAAAAATGAACTGAATTTTTTTTATACATATCTATGTAAGTAGAAAACAAAAACCCACCTTTAATTAAAAAATTTTATTTGCTGCTTTGAATCACTTTTAAAATCCTTTTAAGTTATATGTATTTTTTTTTTAATATTTTTGACATCTATTTATATACATGAAGTGTGTATGTTATGTATAATGTACAGATATGTAATTTTTTTTTTCACTCTACCTTTTTATTACATTACCTTTTTTTTTCTCTAAATTCTTTTTTTCAGTTGATTCTGAATTTAAATTAAAATCAGCAAATCAAACCCCATCAGGTAATTTATCTCAAATAACTGAACCGGAAGTTTCAACTAATATTGCTGATGAACGTGTTACGTATCAGTGCAACAAGGTAACTAAATAAACTTTTTAAAAAATTTTTTTTGACTAATTTTATTTTTTGTGTTATGCCAAATTTGAATAAGATTCCAATCTTCATATGGAATTTAGTTTTTTTTTTAATAATATAAACGTATGGTCGATAGATAAATAAAAGTACCCATAGTCTTCATATCAACATAATGTTTGCAAGGAATTTTCTTTTTCTAATATCCTTGACTGCTGGCTGCGCCGATCTAAGTGATGAAAAAAATTGTGGCTCATTTACTATGTGGGTAATTTTCTCTAAACTGCAGAATTTCAAAATATTTTTTAAAAAAAATTTTTTTTTTTTTTTTTTTAATTATTTTTATTGCATTTATTCAGTATTTCTAAGCAATAAAATACAGTCAGCAAAACCGGTTTCAAGAAAAAATAAATTTAAAATTTAAGGTAGACAGGGGAATGACAATAGGAGACAGGGGAATGACAATAAGAGACAGAAGAATGAGACAACAAGAGACAGGGGAATGACAATCACATATTTTCCAAACGTTCCTTTAATTTTTTTTTTGCCCCCAGAAATTGAAAAATTTTCTCAGTTTAAAAAAAAAAAATTCCCCAATCTGGCAGCCCTGTTAAATATTCACAGATTGTGAAACTCAATGTTCAATGTCATTCCCCTGTAATATCATGTCATTCCCCTGCCATAGCATGTCATTCCTCTGTCATAGCATGTCATTCCCCTGTCATAGCATGTCATTCCCCTGTCATAGCATGTCATTCCCCTGCCAAGGAAATGACAAGGGAATGACCGACAGGGGAATGACAAAAGGTAAGGTTTCCTTGACTTCTACCAAAACCACATACTTACCAAAATGATCTAATTTTAAAGTTACCTTGGAAACGCAATTAAAACAATATTTAATTTTGAGTTTATGATTTGGTACAATATTAAGGACAATAAGAGACACAGGTTAATGACAGTCAATTAAAATACTTACCAATATACAAAAGGAAATCACAAATCTTCCACGTCCATGGTTGTTTCTGAAAACAAAACAATTCAAGATGGGGTCTCTGGTAACACAAGTGATCATCAGGTGGTAATACTAGCTAATATAAGTGCTGCCACATACATAATATAATAAGTTTTTCTTTACGACAGGGGAATGACAAGAAAACCCAGGGACAACTTTAAATGTTATCTACGGAAAAAACAAATGATGGTATTTCATCAATTGTTAATTTTTTAGGTTTATATGGGCTACATGACATAACCGCGAATGTCATAACCGCGAAACTTTTTTGTCATAACCGCGAAATAAAAAATAAAAGTGTCATAACCGCGAAAAATGTCTTATATTTTTTTTTGTCATAACCGCGAAAAAATATGGCAAAAAATTGAAAAAATTTCGTTTCGCGGTTATAACAAAAATTTTTGTTATTACCGCGAAACACAAAATTTCGATTTTTATCAATTCGTGGTTATAACAAAAATTTTTGTTATAACCGCGAAATGACAAAAATCGAATGTTTGTTTTCACGGTTATAACAAAAATTTTTGTTATAACCGCGAAACACACACATTTCGCGGTTATAACAAAAATTTTTGTTATAACCACGAATTGATAAAAATCGAAATTTTGTGTTTCGCGGTAATAACAAAAATTTTTGTTATAACCGCGAAACGAAATAACCGCGAAACACAAAAATTCTTTTTTTTTTATTTCGCGGTTATAACAAAAATTTTTGTTATAACCGCGAAAATTCGATTTTTGTGTTTCGCGGTTATAACAAAAATTTTTGTTATAACCGCGAAATGAAAAAAATCGAATTTTTGTGTTTCGCGCTTGTAACAAAAATTTTTGTTATAACCGCGAAATGAAAAAAATCGAATTTTTGTGTTTCGCGATTATAACAAAAATTTTTGTTATAACCGCGAAATGACAAAAATCGAATTTTTGTGTTTCGCGGTTATAACAAAAATTTTTGTTATAACCGCGAAACACAAAAATTCGATTTTTATCATTTCGCGGTTATAACAAAAATTTTTGTTATAACCGCGAAACACAAAAATCGAATTTTCGCGGTTATAACAAAAATTTTTGTTATAACCGCGAAACACAAAAACTCGATCATTTTGAAAAATGTAATAAGACCTCGATAAAAAAATGTTGTGAGGTAAGCACACGGAGGGGGGGCAGCAGGGCGGCGGGCGGGCGGTTGGTCAGTGGGATTTGCGGCTGGCGCCGCAAATTCCACTGACCAACCGCCCGCCCGCCGCCCTGCTGCCCCCCCTCCGTTTGCTTATCCCACAACATTTTTTTTTCGAGGTCTGGTAAGCACACGGAAGGGGGGGGCAGCAGGGCGGCGGGCGGGCGGTTATTCAGTGGGATTTGCGGCGCCAGCCGCAAATCCCACTGACCAACCGCCCGCCCGTCGCCCTGCTGCCCCCCCCCCTCCTGTGTGCTTACCACACAACATTTTTTTATCGAGGTCTTATTTCATTTTTCAAAATGATCGAGTTTTTGTGTTTCGCGGTTATAACAAAAATTTTTGTTATAACCGCGAAACTCATACAAATTCTAGTTTCGCGGTTATGACAAAAAATTTTCGCGGTTATGACATTCGCGGTTATATCAGTTCACCTTTATATGACAGTAATTAATAATTTCAATCCCAGGTATCCAAAATATATTGTTTTTAAATTCACTTTTAGAAGCTAGTTTGTGTAGTTTTTGAGCTAGGGACACACAGGGGAATGACATTTCTTAGATAAATTATAAATTCTAAGTGGTCCATATTTATAAAAATTAATTTTTTTCGAGTGCTCTAGACATGCAATTGAAATATTGTTGCATTCGTTTAATTTTTATGCAAGCTTATATGAGTTATTTTTGCCAAGGACATAGAGAGTCGCAGTTAAGAGAAAATTACCCATGTATGTTTTCAATTGTCTGCAAATTGGGGTTTTTAAGAAAAATATATTCTTTTTGCGAATAATTCGGAAGAAAGCCTAACAATTGACATTGATTACGAACTTGTGAATATAATTCCAACACATTGATTTCTACTCGTTATGTAAAGCTAGAAGGGAATGGCTTTAATAAGACATATATAGTTAATACTTTTAATTCTAACTCTTATCATTTTATTTTTCACAAATCATATATTTGAACAACATCGCAAACATATTGAATTTTTTATAACTTTAAAAATTCTGCATTTTTGACATAACACCAGCAATATATACCTACATATGTATATTTATTTTTTTGTTAAACTACACAATATTTTGAAAAATTCTACAAAAATAAATAAATAAATTGAACAACTGTTATCTGTAAGAGGATTTGTTATTTTAGAGATTTCCGTATTTTATTATTTTCATATCTCATATTACTATTTTTTTGTTGTTGTTGTTTTTTAAACCCATCTATAGTTTTCATATACAAACCTGCAACTTTAATATAAACCGATAAAACAATCTCTTGAATAGCATGCAATATCTTTTTTTTATTGCATTCATTGAAAAAAAACAAAAAAATTATACTTTTTGTTCTGTTGCACTCATTTTTCTCACCTACCAATATAGCAATCCTCTGATGAATTGCACTATGCTGAATTATCTATGCCAAACATTGATTGCTCAACAACAACAACATCAGCAGCAGCAGTAGCAGCAACTGTAGCTGCCGCGAAACATCAGCAACAACAACAACAACAACAACAACAACAACAACAACAACAACTACAACTACAACAACAACAACAACAGCAAAACTGTATAGTAACTGGTGGTGGTACTTTGCAAAGAAAACAACCACCATCGTATGATTACTTCGAAGAACCAACAATATATGCACAAATAGATCATTATAAAACGACAGGCTTAGGAGTGCCACAGCCAGGATCAATATCACAATTTCCTACATGCATATCACCGGCATCAGCAACATTGCCAGGAATACCATCACATCCATCTAGTATTATAATTCAGCAATGTAATACGTTACCACATCCGGTGAATTTGTATACACCAGGTAGTGGAAGTCATCATACTTTACCACATAATCATAGTAATAGTAATCACTATTTACAACAACATCATTTACATAATCATACATTGCCACCACCACCTCCACCGCCATGTGGTGGAATTCCTATTAAACAACAACAAATACCATCTAGCAGTAGTGGTGGTGCAATATCAGTTTCAGCAACAACAAATCCAGCAGCATCTGCTGCATATTCACGGGAAATTGTCACTGTTAGAACTCCACTTATGTATACACAACAAGAGAGCTGTGTTTAATTTTTGTTTTAATATTTTTTTATTTGGTTTTTTCAATTTTACTTTTTTTTAACTGAAATTAAAAAATTTAACCATTCCAAAATAATCAAGTATTGTTTAAAAAAAATCCGAAGCACCATTAATTGTAATAATGCTGTAAATTTTAGTTAACGAGGAATGATTTAAGAAAATATACAAAAACCTCAAGTGATGCGATAATTATTAAAAAAAAATCGGATTATTTGAATGCTCAATTCATTGACTTTTCATAACTTATAAAATTTTTTCATCACTATTGTACAAAAATATTAATCAGAGTTAATAATATTCTAAATCAGCGTTCAGCAAACTATGACCCTTTGGTCACGCGGTGACTCAAAGCATCATTTTATGTTACCCGCTTCGAAATTGTAATGTAGTTTCCAAATCAATAAATACAATTTTTTGTTTACAACAATTGCATATAAAATTTCTTTGCTTACAACAATTGCATATAAAATTTAAAGTTTTTCCAGCAATTGTTTTTGTAAGTCCTAGTTTGCTATGGATAATAAATGAACTAACTTTTGAATTAACTTTTTTTTTTTAAATTGCTTTCATATAAAATTTCCACTGACTTACTAAAAGTTTAATAAAATCTTATCTTAGACGAATTTTACCCACGACCAAAAAAGTTTTCCGACCGTTGTTCTAAACATTTCATACTTCTAGGGTCAACAATAAACTTACAACTTTACTTCAAAGTTATCAGTTTCAAGTAAGTGTTACATAAAAATGTTGTTTTCAGGTACAATAATTTTTACATATCTTTCGGAATTTGATTATAAAAATTTTTCAAAAAATATTATTCATTCAAAATTTTATACTAAATAAATCTGGAATGGCCGAATTTTTTATTTCAGATGCAAAAAATATTGTAATAAAATGGAAACAAAAAAAAACAAGGATTTTCATAAATACAATAAAGATAAATTGCAAAAAAGATAGCAAGCACAAAAAAGAGCCATTCATGATAAAAACTGGATTTTTTTTTAATATTCAATTTATTTATGGGATTAATTTTTTTTTTTTGTTTTTTTTTTATTATTTAAATTTAGATACTCTGTTTGAAAAAAAAAGAAAGAAAAAAGAATTAATAATGCATTCAGATTTTCTCACTTTGTAAAAAGGGAAATAATTTAACCACGAAATCTGAAATCAGTTTCACTCAGATAAAAGAACTTAATAATAAAAAATTAAATAACACAAGTGATATAGTTTCAAGTTAAATTTTCTATATTATTGCCTATAGTAAATATAAATACATTCCACATTAGATTTTCAAGCAAACCTGGTTTTATCAAGCCACAATCAATTCAATTAATTATTTAAATGAAAAAAAAATATGTAATTCAAATTATAAACAAAATTATAAACAACGTCTATTTTCTTTAATACTTTTCAACATTTAATAATATTTTGAAAATCATTTGAAAGTGAACCCATAATGTTTTTAGTTCTTTTTATTAAAAGAAAAATAAAGGCGGCAAATTATTTCGTTTCACAGAAAAAGTTTTGACTCTGCACTGGTGAACGAGCCTGACTAAATGCTGAATTAATTTTTTTAAACATATTACTATTTCAAAAACATTAATTTTGGAATATGAATAAAACATTTTCAGATTTTTTAAAGCACATTATTTTTCAATAATTTTTCTCATGTTTTAATAAATAAATAAAATATTCAGATTTTTTAAATTATTTTATTTAAATATCTTTTATCAACAATATATTATTTTTTAACTATTTAATTTGAAAGTCATTATCATTAGTGATATTAATGATTTGAATGTCATGTTAATGCTTAGTAATTGAAATTGATAGTCGCGGCTGATAGTTAGTTCAAGATTATTTTAATTTTACATAACTAGTTTTAGTGCTTTGAAAAACAAAGTTATTTGTAGTATTCCCATTTATATTTAATACCAAAATTAATAAACGATTTTTGCGGCGCAGGGTTGAAAACATTCTTTTTTTTTAATTTATTTTTTTTAAATATGAGTAAGTCAAGTCTGATAAACTATAATATTATAATAAAAGCATATTATTAAAGCAAAAAAAAACATAATTTACACATTATGTTGTTTATGAGTGCCCATAAAAAAATCCATTTTTCTGATAACATGAATATACTATCTTTTTATTTATTTTTTATTTTTAATATTATTATAATAGCAATTTAATAAAAATTAATTTTTAATTTATATTTTATGTAAAAGAAATATATTATGTAATTTTTTTTTTTAAAAACAAAATAAAAATGAGACTTTAGGACATAAAAAATAGTATAGCTAAAATTAAATAAAAAAAAAAAAATAATTATACAAAATATAAATTTTTAAAACATATTTTTTTATTTCACTAAAAAATCCATAATAATGTAAATAAATTGAAAATGATTTAAGCATATATTTAAAAAAAAAATGTAAATTTTAATTAATTGTAAATAAAAAATTTATATATAATATTTAGGTATATATATAATAAGAAAAACAATATGATAAACGAAAATTTAATTATATTAAATTTTTTTTTTTATATAAGATACTATATAGTTATAATTACATTATATATTAGATATTAATTAAAATCAAATATTTATCAAAAGCAAAAAAAAAATAATTTTTTTTTGTATAAAAGAATAAATTAGGTAGAATAAATTAAATTAAATTAATTATTTTAATAAATGAATTATTTCATTATATTTCAAATAATTTGAATTAAATCAATAATATTTATTATTATTATTATTATTATTAAATGCATTTTCTTTTTCTTTATACATTGTTTGTGTATATATTATAAGTATGTTTGTAATTAATGAGCTAATTAAAATTTAATTGTTTTCTTCAAAAACATTACCCCTTAACTTATTATAATCAAATTCTGTAAATTTGTTACATGTAAATACAATTGTGAAGCCACTTATTATGCAGGTTTATACTAATTTGTGGAATCGTATTTTTCTTGAAATTGTGAAACCATATATACAACAACACTCCTTTTTATTCCTTCTTCCTATTATTCAAAATTTCATCAGAATTTAATTAATACAATATAAATAAATTATTTCTCCATAAAATTAATGTAACTAATGATTTTTTTTTTTCATTAATATATCCAATAATTGATTTTGAAACTTGTTATTTGAAATATTTTGCAAATATTCTACAATGAAATCTTATATATAAATATTGTTAAAAGAAAATTAAATAATTTTAGTTGTTTTTACTAAATCTAAAATATATTCATATATAATAAAATATATATTTAAAATATTTGAATTTTTATCTAAAGAAAATTTTTGTCAATTATTTTTGTTATATTGTAATATTAAATATCTATTTTTATTTGTTTAAGCTCTCATCGGAAAAAATTATAATTTACAAATACTGATTTTTTTTTTAATGTAAATTTCAAATATTTGTTGGTTTAAAGACTACGTATAAGTAATAAAAATGTTTTAATGTTACGAACTCACGTTTGTTACGATTTATGTTTTATTATTAACTTTTTATATCATTATAACAATGTTTGCTATTAAGCTACGAGCCCTGCATCATAAGACCTCGTACGGGTTTTTTTTTTTTGAGTTTGTTCTACTTTTTTTCAGTTTTCTCCAGTTTTGTATTTTTTTCGTTTAAACCAACCTTTTTTAGGAGTTTTTGGTCTTTATAAAAAAAAAATTTTTTTAAGTTAAATTTTGAGAAAAAAATTATTTTCCAAAAGTCTACTTTTTCAACTTTTTTTAAGGGCATCGCAGAAATTTTCGAAAGATGCATTTTGAAGGGCATTTGGGAGTAGTTAATTTTAGCTTTTTGGGTTTTGTCGATAAAATAAAGGAGAGAGTCAAAAAACGCCTTTGAAAATCCAAAAAACAGGTCAAAAACGCGAAAAATAGCAATTTTGGCCTGTTTTTTGGAATTTCAAAGGCGTTTTTTGGCTCTCTCCTTTATTTTATCGCCAAAACCTAAAAAGCTAAAATTAACTACTCCCAAATGCCCTTCAAAATGCATCTTTCGAAAATTTCTGCGATGCCCACAAAAAAAGTTGAAAAAGTAGACTTTTGGAAAATAATTTTTTTCTCAAAATTTAACTTAAAAAAATTTTTTTTTTATAAAGACCAAAAACTCCTAAAAAAGGTTGGTTTAAACGAAAAAAATACAAAACTGGAGAAAACTGAAAAAAAGTAGAACAAACTCAAAAAAAAAAACCCGTACGAGGTCTTATGATGCAGGGCTCGTATATATTTCAGAAAGTATTATTTATAACTATTAATAATAAAGTATCTCAAATCTCCTCACTTTCAAATATATGTATATTATTTATGATTTTTATAAATATAAATTTACTTTAAATAACAATTAAAATTCCGATGAGAATAAAATTATTCACTCACATTGAGAAATTAGCAAATTTAGTTAAATTTGTTAAAAGTTTAAATACATTATGTATATAGCAAAACAAAAACTAACAACCTAAATTTGCACAATTTTTTTCTCTGAAAAATTTATATTAAAACTTCCTGTGTGGAATTGATTTTTTATATTAAAATATTAATATTTTTAGTTTAATTTTATTAAATAATATTATACATGTATATGGACTGCCAATATCAATTCAAATAAGTTTATTTTTTTTTAACTCTAAACTGCCTGAATTTTCCTATCTTAAAGAAATAATAATAATGAAAAACTAAATAATTTTAAATCAAAAAATTAAAATTTAGTTTTATTTTTTTTTTTTTGTCAAAAGAATAACTAAAAAGAACAAAAATATAGATACATATATAATGTTGATGACTACGAAGTGTGGTATAATGAGAAACGACATTTATCTCCGCGGTATTAAAATCTTGGAAGTTGTACGATTTGCGTGGCGTTGAAATTTTATGAAGGATTGATTCAATGATAAAACTTAACGAGATAAAACTAAAAGAATAAATAAAGTTTTTCGAAATCTCGTTTAATATTCGAGGGAAATCGAAGCTTAAAGATAAAACGCATCAAAATTTAATATTGAATTATTGTTTGGTTATTTAATTAGGCACTCTTGAAGAATATTTGCAGAATACATCAAATTTTTGCAATCCTAATGAAAACTTAATATTGTTTATATTTACAATAACAATCCTCCGAGTCGTTGATATGTTACAATGTACAAGTAAGTACATATACTTTACTTGTTTGTATAAAAATATTACAAAAAATCTATTTGTCCAAAAAAAATGTTAATTATTTATTACAGGGTGACCAACATAACTATTTTTTAAAAAACATGTTCCGTTTTTTGAGGCAGATCTATTATTCCCTTCAATTTGTTGGCAATTGTTCACTTTTTTGAAGATATCTCTTTTTTATTCACTTTTTTATGTTTTTAGCTCTTTTTCTTTTGTAGATTAAAATCATTAATAATCATATCAAATTTTTTTTATTGATTTATGTTTATTACTGTTGTGACTGACTGAACTAGGCTCTATTATTTAAAGGCGTTTAACATTGCAACAAAAATGTATGTCAGTTTTTTTTATCACCCTCTTTACAATTATTACTGATAACCAGAGACCGCAAGTTAATGTAAATACATGTAAATACATACTCTGTTAACTTGAGAAATAAATCAAATATCTGTGCGAATTATAAAATTTTAACAAAAATTACATCGATCTGTTAGATCATATATTTGCATATTTCCCTAATAAATGCATATAATTGCATATTTTTCTGTCATAAATGCATATTTTTGCATTTTTTCGAAATATTTTCGAATCAAAAAACATTTCAGTGAATTGATTGGTTAAAAAAAATATACAATAAATTTAACTAAGTAAGTATGTCCAAAGTAGAAAATACAGGAGTGACCGAAATGAGATAATGGTCTAATTAATTTATTAAGAGATAAAAATATCAATAATCTTCAATTATGAACTTTAAATATTCAGTGTTTACTCTATTATGTGCAAGTGGAAAATTACCAAGTACTTTGGAATAAAAGAAATGTTCTCTTAACAAATCACTTACTCCATTCTTTGGTAAAATTCTGTAGTACATCTACATTGTAAACGAATGCTAATATATTTTATTTTAAAAAATAATATTGTCGAATTCGAACAGTAACAAATTATAGAATTGACACAAATTCCAGTCCGATATGAAAATCGAACCCACTACCCAACACGCCGTAGGGCATATTTCTTAAGATTTTTAGAAGCCTGAACTTCCGGTCTAATAATGATTCGAACTAAGAATTTCCATTTGCACAATAAATTTGGTTCAATAATATTGCCATTTTTTTTTACTTTTTTTTAACAAATCTAATTATAATTGAAATATAATTTATTTTGTAACCTTTCAAAAAATGTATACTTAAACCGCATTTCAACCCAAAATTAAAAATATTAAAAAAAAAACACCAAAATAATTATTTCCTTTCATAAAAATTTTTAAAAGCCAGAACGTCTTATCTGCAAAAACTTAGTTTTGAGTTAGAGCGGAATAAAATTTTTTTTTTAAATAACAAAAAATTTATTTGTTGAAAAATTTTATTTGTTTAGAAAAGTTTTGAGAACAAATTTGATTTCAGTTTTTTTTTTATAAATTATTAAATTATTCCTTTAAACTTCTGTTATATTTGAATAAGAAACAAATAAGACGTCTTACATAATTAACTTAAAATTATTTTCCAAAAGCACAATAAAAAAACTGAACTTAGGACGTTTGTCCAATGCAAAAACCTTCTCAACGGATTTTCATTGAAGAATAAGTCCAATAAGGGTAAGGATGAAAATAAACAACTTAAATAAAGAAGAAACTTTCTAATATTTTCTCAATTTTTATTTTATCATCATTTAAGACGTTTTGGCTTTTGAACACAGAAATATATTTAAAAATCCTTTATTTTTACTGTGTGCGAAAACATAAAGATTCTTTTTCTTCCTTTTAGTTTTTTTTTTTTTTTGAAATTTAAATTTTTATCTCTCTGCTGTTTTTTTTTTTTTTATTAATTCTCTATATATGTATATATTTAAAAAAAAAATAAAAAATAAAATAAGTACTGAAATTATTTTCATTTTCCAACAATAACAACAAAACAAAACAAAAAAAAAAGGAAAACGAAATAATTATTATAATAAGAATATTTTTCTTAAGACTTTTTTGGTTTTTTTTTTGTTTTTTGTTTTTTAAATTAAAAATATAAATTTTGTAAGCAATATTATAAATTCAAAAAAAAAAAAAAAAAAACACAAAAAAAAAATATGCAAATTTTTTTTATAAATTACATTTTTATTTACAAAAAAAAAAGGAAAATTAAAAAAAAAAAAAAAGATTATGAATTTTTATGAAATAAAAATATGACGGAGTTCAATGTTCCTTCCTTATACTAAGGTGAAAAAAAAAAAAAAAAAAAAACAAAACACACAAAATTATATATTGAATTAATTAAAACAAGAAAATTATTCAAAGTATTTTTTTTCTTGATTTTTATACATGACATATATACATGTATATATTTATTATGTATTTCTGAGAACTGAATATGAAAATAAAATAAAAATAAAAACAACACATTCAACCAAAAAAAAAAAAAAATACAAAATACAAAATAAAAATGAACAAAACAAAAAACCATAAATTAATAAAAATTCTAAGTTCGTCCCATTTGTAACTCAGAAATAAAAATAAAAAAAATAATTTCATTTCGAATATACAATAATTGTAATTGTTTTTATTCTCTTTTTAGCTCTTTTTAATAAAAACACATAAAAAAAAATGAGAAAAATAATTTATACGCAAAAAAATAAATCAAAGTCAAATTATATAAATTTTATGCTGCGGTCTAAATTTCTAGTTATACACCTTTTTTTTAATCACTTTTTATTATTACATAGGCCCAAATTATAGGAACGACAAAAAGAAAATTACACTTTCAGTAAAAATATTTAATTTTAGAAAATTAAATTTTTAAGATGTACTATCTAAACCAAAATTAGCTTGAACCTAGCTACTATAAGATAGTTTGAAATCTAGCTTCTAAAATTTGCCTATATTTCAGTTTAAAACTAGGCTTCTTAGGTAGCAAGGCTAGAACTTCCGTTAATTTACGATTGATCTTGTTTATTAAACCTAACTAATCTAACTGAAATCTAGTATCAATAATTGAAATCTAGCAAGAAGAAATAGATAATAATTGCAAAAACTAGATTTTATTAATTCTTAAAATTGGCATAAAACTATTTTAAAACTATATTCTACTTTTGAAGTTTCATCAAAGATTTGAGATAGATTCTATTTTGAGAACTGAATTTTTACGTCAATTATAGCTTTTGAAACTAATAAACTATTTTTAGTAATTAAATTCCCCAACTTAAAACATGTTACTAGAAAATAACTAGGGATTCTAGTCAATTTTGGTTAAGACAGTAAACTCAAGCTACAAATGACTGTCGTTGTCGCCGCATGTGAGGATGAACACATTTGGAACTATCATGCTGGCAGGTACAATAGTTTTGAAATTGTTAAATTTTAGAAAGTCAAAAATGAAATTTATTATAAAAAATTAACTGGATCCCGTAGTTGCCGAATTGTTCTCTTCAAGATTATGCTATTTTATTACAATGCCAATTTCATAGAACTTTGAAACTCACTTCTTTAAAGTTCAGAATTTTGTATCGGAAATGCTAATGTCGTAATCGTTAGTTCTTTTATATTTATTTTAGAAATTTGCAGCAGCTTAAGTCTCCCTTACTACAGGAATTACTTTAATATTTAATAACAAATAAGCTATTATAGCTGGATTTAAATTATAAATTAAAACAAAATCGTTTATTGCATGCACTACCTAATAAACTATGAAACTGGTACACAAAGTTAATCAAAAATTACTCCATTCTAAATTAGATTTTTTTTTTGAAGTACCTGAGAACTAATAATTTATTTATTTTCTTAAAATATAATAATTCTTAAAAGTTTCCAATTAAAAATAAAAATATTCGATAATGAACGTTGCATGACTAGAACTTACTGAAATTAAATATTCATTTATGTTTCTATTAAGCTAATTGAAAAAAAATATCATATATGTGAATATTTTGCTTTCATATACGTCAAAAAATTATTGATAATTTAAACTTCAATTCTTTTCATGGTTTTAACCACAAAAACTACAATGAAACCGATAAAAATCATTTCACTGGATTATTTTCTATCAATAACATATATTTACCAGTTTTTTTGTCGCTTTTTTATTATTGCTAACAAAACAATTACTGAAGTTTAATATTCTTTGAATAGTCAATAAAAACGTCACAGTATCTATATGATTATCATTATTGTGCAACCACGATTTTTAATATACTTATTTCAGTATTAGATCGTATACATAACTAACTAACTACACGATTTTTTAATGAATTAGTTCATTATCGCTTTTGATTAGTGTAGGTTAGGTTAAGGTGGCGAGTCAACCGGCCTCACGTAGACCCACAGGGTCCATAGTAGTACCTTTCTTCCTGAATGTTTAAGGTTGTGGAGTAGATTTTGTTGTATTACCAATTCAAGTCCTTTGCTCAAATTTAAGTAGACTTTTAAGTTCGATTCTCGTAGCCTCGCTTAAGTCTTTGACGTGATAGCTATCTAGCAGGTTCCTGCTGGATGAGTATAAGTTCGTGATGAATTAATTCATAGAGTCTCATAAATACAATGCAACATCAGATAAATACATAAATACAGAATTTTATTTAATATACTCATTTTATAGCCTAGCTTTCGAACAATCCACGCACAAATCAAGTTTATAACAATTAGCACTCTTGCAAATTATGTTTGAATCTGAGTTACAAAATTAATCAAAATTATTCAAAAAAAAAAATACAAAAAAGTAAATTACTAGAATTAACAAAACAAGAATATCTTTATCACAAATAGATAAAAAAAAAATTCAAGGAAGTAGAAAAACAAATTAAGAAAACAACTCAACTTATATAGTCTCTCCAATGTTAAGTAAAAATATAAATAATAATAATAAAAAACAAATTATAGAATTAAATTTGTAAATAAAAATACTATAAAACGAAATAAAATAAAATGTAATTTTTTTACTCCTGTACCCTTATAAACTAATAAATAAAAAAATTAATAAATTAAATTTTATCAAAGAAAAAAACATAAATTTATGTTTTACATATTTTTTAATTGAGCTAAATTTTAATTTTAATTTATTTTTTTTTTTTTTTCAGTATTGAAAAGAGACTCAAAAAAACAACTCACTCATTAGGACGTCTTCGCACTATAAACTAAAGCATTAAAACTCAATTTGGAAGTATTTTAAACATAAATTTATATATGTTTTCTGTGATTCTTATTAATTAATATACATAGTATAAAATTAAAAACAACCAAAAAAACTTTCAAAAAATAAATTTATATTAAAATGGTTTTTATTTGTTGAAAACAAAAAAATTAAAAAAAAATTTTTAATAGTTTTTATTTAAAATCAAAAACAACTAGAGATCAATGTAAAAATAAAAAATAAATTAAACAAAAAATAAATAAATAAATAAAAATGAGGAAGATGATATTTAAATTTATTTATTAAAATTTGTCTGTAAGAAAAAAAAATCAAATAAAAAAAAATCAATTAAAAAAAAATGATCTTTCTTGAGTGATTTATATTAAAAAAAAAATAAAAAATAAAAATAAATAAAAACAAGATCTTATTGTGAAAGAAAAAAATATTATATGTTATTAATAAAAAAAAAAAAGATTAAATTATTAAAAAAAAAATGCCTTTTCATTATTTTGTTTTAAGTTCTTTTCAAACTTTCAAAGACAGATTGAGTGAAATAATTTCATTTTTCGTAAGGATTGTCTGCCACTCAAGTTAACAAACTGAAATATTTGAATACTTTTAAATATTTTAATCAAATTACAAAGTTTTGTCGAATAATTTTCCCTTCAAAAAGATGGTTTAATATTCTTCCTTGTCTCTATCATATTGCATATTACAAATAAAACTCAATCACGATTTTGTCGTACTTTCAATGCACCCTACCCTGAAAACGTAGCCCAACCAAATTTGTTATTATGTAAAAAATACTACTTGTTTACAACGAGTGAAGTTATTATATATAAGTAAAAAGTAAAGTTGTTCAATAGAAAACATGTAAGATAAATATTTCTAGATATGAGTTAAGTTTTCTGTATATACGCGTATTTAAAATAGTAAAATAAAAATTATGTCTAGAAGAGTATAAAGAATGACTGTACAACTGTGAAAAAGCATCTTGTCCTAGAACTCCAGTAACAAACCAGTTTCGAAATTCAAAAACTTACTCTGATCAATCACAATGGTTATTAATACGACCTTTTATTTAATAAATTTTCTATTTCTTATTATTGATCCCTGGGTGAATTCTTTCACAATTAAAAAAAAATTGCCAAGATTATTAATTTATAATTTATATTATAAACCATGTAAAATAATTTCACACTTTGGATTTTCTTAGTATAACCAATTCCATTTTTTTTTTAAGTAATCAGATTAACTAATCGAAACCCGTGAAATATTCACGGATATTAAATAAATTTAAAATTTATGAAACACAAATTTTTATTATATTTTCGAACTTTTGCTTTGTCTTGACTTCTAATTTTTAACCAATTTTTAAAAATTAAACAAATTGCAGATTTGCAATAGATGTCTCTATACTTACCTTATATACACTTTTTTAATTTTAATTCCAATTGTTTAATTTTAACTTCTTTTTACTTACCTCTCTCTATATGGTTACTCTATCTCACTCACAAAATGAGATATTTTTTGAAATATATTTTATGAAACTTTTGACTTACAAAATTGAAAAAAAAAAAATATACATACATATAGATACATGGTCGAATTAATATATGATTATCTTTAACTCGTTGAGACCTAATACGGATTTTAAATAATTGATCTGGAAAAATTTTGAATAATGCACAATTAAAGTTTCTAAAAAAAAGAAATTATACAATTTAAATAATTTTGATTTTTTTGTCCCAAGAGTACATCTGAAAATAAAATACTTTCACAGTTGAATAAATATTTTGTTAATAATTTTTGGTGAGTTTTAAATAGATTTTCTTTCCTTTGTTTCATATATTTTTTGGTCTATTAGTTTAGAACTTATATTATTTTTGAATCTTAAAATAAAATAATTCATGTCAACTCAATTTTTTGCTATAAATAAAAATTATTAAAGTGTATTTTATTTATTGAACGTTAATTAAGATTGACATACGTAGTAATGATAATTCTCATCGTTCTATAAAAATAACCACATATTCCAAGTCAGTTTAGTTCAAAATGATTGATACTTTACATAATTATCTGTTAAAAAAACTAAAAAACTATGTAATTATTAATTACATAAAGATATATATTTACCAATTTTATTAGCAAATATTTATAACAAATTTACTTAAACACTCTAAAACTTCGATCTTATAATAAATATAAACTGCCACCAAAAGCCCTCATCAAAATGGAATATAATAATAGGGGCTATGAAAAGTTTGATATCATCTAATTGTTTCTAAAATATTTTGAATAAATTATCATTGTATCAAATCAACTATCCGTTGGATGCACTTTAATTGCAATCGTAAATTTAAAACTTTTCCCAATGTAGGTATTGTCACCAGAAAAAGGACAAAGACTTAAAAAACTTAAAAAAAAAATTCTGAAATGGATTTAAATTTTAGTATAAGCTGCTAAGTTAAAAACTATCTATGAAATTCAATTCCAAAAGTTTCTTTATTAGCTTATACATTCTTACATTCTACTATCTAATTAACGATTAAGATAAACTTTAAGTTCAAATGCAATTTTTATTTTTTTTTCTTATGTTACTATTAACTTTACTAATCCCAGCATTTTATTAATTTTATTCATGTTATTGGAAAATGCATCATCTACCAAAAATTTAAAAACTTCGGGATAACTAAATGCTTCAAAAAATAACCGCTGGTGTAAATTGAAAGCTACAGAATTGACACTAATGTAGCGAGGAATATTAAAATACTTCGTAAATGTGTGGTAGTGAGAAATCTTGACGTCAACTTCAACGTTTGTGTAAACATTTTAATTTTGCATCATGCCTGTCGCTTCGGTCTCGATTAGTTCAGAGGTAAAGACAGATTGCCTAACATCAACCTTATATTCTACTTTAAAACTTGTCCAATAGAGAAAAAAAAATTAATTTTTTAAAATTTTAGTTAAGACAAATTTGGTATATTTTATTTAAATTTTTTGAAAGTGGGCGAGGCAAAATAAAATTTAACATAATACCATACACTGTTGTTAACATAGATTAGATATTAGATACTTTAAAATTAAAGTTAAAAATAACACAAAACATTTGTTAAAATATTACAATAATTTTCTGTATATATATATACAAGTACTGTATTTAAAATTTGTAGTACATTTTGGCATTTTACATTAAATATCTTAGAATTTTCTTCTTAAAATATCTGCAGTAAGTATCACATGATAAAAATAAAAAAAAATATTCCTTACAAGGTGTTCTATTTTTATTCCTAGAATTTCCCATCCAAGCGCTTTAAGTGCTTTAAAATTTAATTTGTCGTATGAGAAGCTAACTACAAACAATTTTTTTCAACGGTAACTCTTTATTTGATGGATAATAACATATAAACTCCAATTCAGAAAACATAAAAAATTTTCCTAAAAAAAATAATAATAATTACTTTACCCGTTCTACTTACTAATTAATTAATCAGTAGCTATAATAAAAAATTTCGAGCCAAAAACTTTAGTTGTTAGTCTTGTAGAATTTAGTTTATTTACACATAGTATTATTGTAATAATCTAAATATAAAATAATTAATAATAATACAAATAATAATAATAATGACAATATTGTAATAAAGCTTTTTACGTTTTTCAGGATTGACATTGTCAGAGAAAATATATTGACTTTAAATAGAGTGATTTTAAATTGAAACCTTATCCACGGAAAGTATTTTAATGTATAAGAACACATAAAGATTCATAAATTCCTAAATACTATCAATCTTAACATAGATAATTGCTTCCTTATTAATTTATTAGAAATGATAATATTGCCTCATAAAAACCCTGTACAAAAAACTTACAGGATAAACCTCAATGACACAAGAATATCTAAAAACTTCTCTTTTCTGAAAATTTGTAAAATAAGAAAAAAAAAACCAAAATTATGTAAATTCTGTCCTGTACAAGTGCCCTGATTTTACTTTATACTCTATTTCTCTAACTTGGTACACAAAAAAAAATATATCCAATTGAACTTACAAGAAAAATTTAACGGATTACTAAACATGCAAAATATTAAATTTACGATCCAAATTCTTGAAAAAAAAAGACATAAGTATATAAATATATATATAATTTTATCTTAATATTACATCTTGGCCTCATGGTTTTTATTTATTTAAAAAATATTCTATACTTTAATTAAACTTAGATCCAAAACTTATTTATATGCGTTTGTATGGACTATAATGTTTGGAAGTACCTGGAATACAAAATTTTCGATTTATATTTGCAGCTTCATAATAATATTTTATTATTCGAGGCTATTTTGTGTTTCAAGTATGCAGGTAAATTTTAATACTCATATAAAGAAAAATTTTGAAACTTGAATATATTTGGAAAATATTAAGAAAATATTGGAGCAATTAATATGTTTGTGCGTAATTCGTCATTATAGTTAAAACACCTGATATTTTAATATTTTATTTTACAAGCATAATGTCTAGAAATGTCTTTATTTTCAAAATTTTTGAAATAGGTAATTAATTATTAAATAGCTTAGACCATAGATTAAGAATACATAAAGATTTATAGCTTCATACAACATTTTTTCACTCTTTTTTGGTATTTTTATGTGAAGGTGTTAGTAAAACTAAATAAAATTCTTTTCATATATTGATAATTATCACGTATTTTATTTTGTTTTACTAACACATTCACATAAAAATACCAAAAATAATGTTGTATGAAGCTAATAATCTATGTATATTCTTAATCTATACTTAGACAGATGTAGTGCGCCCTTAGAGTATGACACTCTTCACTCATAGAATATTAATTAAATATAATTTGAGTGATGAGTGACATCGGCTGTGGGATACTCTCACTCTCTCTTCTCATTAATATAAATTATAACATATTAGTATTAAGCAGAGAGTTGTAAATTAGAAGTCATAGAATAAAGTCGTATAAATAATCTGTTCACTTGTGTTTCAATTAATAATAATACCGGTAGGTATTACACAGACAATAAACGCTATACCTTCTGAAAATTATGTAAAAATTTCAACTACAAGTCTAGTTCAAATACTGCATTTGTACTGCAAAAAGGTTCATTTCATGTAATGCAATATTATTCTTATTTTCTGTTTAAGATCTATGCACAACGTATATACATTAATATTTTATAAATATACTTTTCTGTTTGTGTGTTATATTATACAATGTATTGTAGGTTTGTTATATTTAAATGAAATGTTTTCAAACTTATTTATAATATTTTAAGCATTTTACAACGTGTTTCGATGATTTTTATTTTATTTTTTTTTATATTTAAGTTTCACATTTAAGTTTCACAATATTTTTCTTCAACACAGTTATGTTCATTGCATCAATTTGTTGGTTCTGGATTACATGTAGATATGTACATTCAGAAGTGTATAATATTAGATGTCAATATAATCGCTAGACGCTTGTATAATAAATGTAGGTTATGTTTAGAATGACTCAGGCCGACCCTCCTGGCACTACGGCCTGTTGGTCCATTATATTACTATTGTAGAACATAATAGCTGTAATGAGTTATAAGTTTTTAAACATTTAAGCGTATGCTTTGTTAGGCACTGAGAAAAATATGTAAACACGTTGAAAATATACATGTCATTCATTAGATGAATTAAAAATTTATAAGCTTTGTAAGGTTTCAAATTGATTTAGTATGAATTATTAATTTCCTAAATTAAAACAATATAGAAAATAGAACACTCTGTAACAATAATGTTGGTTACTTTTTTAATAAAATTAATTGGAATTTTTTTTTTCTTAAAAATCTACATTATTCCAATATTTTCCTTGTATAAAGTCAATTTTCTACCATAATATACAAAATATTATCAAGTCAAATGCTACATTTTATTATTAAAACAAAATATTCATGATGCTACTACCTACCATTATTATAGAGTTAACATAATTTTGTAATATATAGAGAAATATTAAAAAAAAATTAAGAAAAGAATTGACATTATTTTAATTCCTTATGTTATCTGGAAGTATTTTGTATTTTATTTTTTTTTTGAATATTCAATTCCCGTGAAACGAATTTTTTGATAGATGAACAGTTCATTTATACATCATGTAGATATCCAATTTTTGTACAAAAATGATTTATTAACTCGTCTCAAAAATGTCAATTTATTACATATTCAACATTTTAGAAATATTTGCATATTTTTAGTCATTTTGGAATATGTGAATTTTTTACTACAGAATGGTTCCATAAATTTTACAGAGAGAAAAATGAAAAACCTAATGAATAATGATTGTGAATTCAAGGGACTGTTCTATCTTTGACTGTTACTTATTCTTCTTTAATGCATTTGATTGAATTTAATTTTTCTTTTTAAATAACTTTTTTTCCAGTTTGACTAATAGGCTAGGTTAGGTTAGCATGAATCTAAAGAGTCTAAAAAGATATAAATGGAAAAAAATAAAATTTTCATAATGATAACCTTTTTGGAATGATTATACGGAGACCAAAAAAGCAACTTTCGTATTTTAAATGTTTTAGTAGTGGTACTTTATTTTTAACGTATTTAATTACAAAAAAAAATAGTCTAAAAAATATTCAAAGAATTTTAAATGCAATTACTATTTGGGAAAAATACTCACTTCTTTTAAAATACAAATACTTTGTATTTAGTTAATTTACAAATGCTTTTTAAAAACAACACAAGCACTTAAAGAGAAAATGGACAACGGAAAAAACTCCAGCCTGAGAAGGAAAACAAACTCATAATCGAACACGTCTCGCCATAAGATATTGACAATACTACTACACCATGACTGACGACAATTTTCGAACCCAGTATCTTTCTGAAAAAGTTCTGTGATGATACAGTTTTTAAATATTTAAATATTTCCAAGCCCTGAGTAAAAACTTTTTATAACTTTTCTCAAAAAGAAATGAATCCGCATAAATCCGAAAATATTAGGGTTTTTTTTTATATAGATTTTACTTTAAAAATTTCAATGCTTACCTAAAGTAAAGTTTAAAATTTTTTTGAAATTTAATCGAATTTTAAAATAATAATTTTTATAAAATTTATACTAAACATCTGTCTTTAAAATAATTATACAGTTCTAAATATAATAATATGCTTAATTTCAAGTTCAATTAACTTTAAAGAACATATAAATAATTTCATATATTTTTCTTTGCAATTCAAAATATCAATGTCTCTCAATATTTATATACAGGAAAAATTATATACACAATAAATTTTTATATCAAATTGATTATTATTAAATTAAATTGCATATTTGTAATATAGGTAGGTATACATACAATTTTTTTTTCTTGGAAAAAAACGAAAAAAAAAAATCAATTACCATTTTATCGCATAAAAAATTATAATATTTTTTATAACATAATAAGAATTGCTTATTTTTTCCCATAAACATAAAAATATTTTTAACTTAAAGCTAAAATTATTCATGTACATACATATTACTTCTTCATTTTCCTTGTTCTCGATTTTTGACAAAAAAAAATTTTTCTTTTTTCGCTTTTCGGAAAATTCACTTTTTTTTTCATTAATAATGTTGAAAATTTCTTTCGCCTCTTATAATTTTTTGTACATTATTCTCTTCCAATATATTGCGCCAAAATAGAGGGTTCTAATAATCTTTCGACTCCAGCTTATATTTAGAATTAAAAAAATTTAAAGTTGATGTGAAGTTTTTACAAATCATTTAAAAGTATTTTCATCGACGATACTAAATTTATTTGCCTTGAATTGATGTTTTGAAATATTTTATACTATATCATAAATTATGAAAACGTATATAAGAAGTACCTACCTTACACATATAAGTAGTAACTTCGTTATATATGTTTATGTATATATATAAGTATTAACGAACTTTTTTTCAGAATCTAATAATAATATATAATTTTTAAATTAAACTTTGTTTTTTAAGATTTAATTATTAACTGCATATTTATAAAAAAAAATAGAAAAGACATAAATTCCAAATTATTATTTAATTTTGACATTTTTGTTCTGTTAATTTTTTTTTTTAACCCATAATGTTTATCTCAGGAAGTAGAAAAATCGATATTAAATAGCTGAAGGTGTAAGGTTTTATAATTTAATCATGCCCTCAAATCGTATCACATCGTTTATTTTCTCATCTTGTTGACATCATATTTAAGTTCCACATAAATTTTCTTTCCAAACAAAATTTAAAAAGAAAAAAAAATTAAATACAAAAAATTTTTGAAATGAAAAGAATCGTTCAATCGATTTCTCTTTAATGGCATGATTTCCCTATATATTATTATGTTATAAAAGTATGTTTTATTGAATATTTATGTTTAACTGTATGTATAGTCTATGAATTAAAAATAAAATAGATATTCGAATATATACATTAACGTGCACCTTACAGATGCGATTATTGTGCAAAAAAGCGATATTCTTATAGTCACTCTAAGTATTTAAAGTCGTATCGGATTAGGGTTATTTTTGGAAAGTTTTCACTTGACACTACACCTTTTAATTGGTTTCGTTAACGGGAATTTTAAAGATTCTAATTTTTTTATTTATTAATTATTTGAATAATTAGGAATACTATCAATATTAAGTAGAAACTCGAAGTATCAAAAGGTTGAAATTAAGATTCTTTAGTTATTTATTTTTATATTTACCTAAAACTTTTGTAAAAAATATTAAATTTTTATCAAAAGCAGAAAAAAAAGTTCATATAAATAATGTATAGATGTACACCAATGAATCAAATAAAATAGTTTTATGTTTCTAAAAATAGTATATAGGTCCACACCAATATACAAAACAAATATTCAGTTCAACTGTTCAATATAAAAAGTTTATATTGTTTTGTATAACTCTTTTTCTTTTATATCTCGCAGGTAAAATAAATATCAATCAGGAAAATGTTAAGTAAAATATACCAAAGGCATAGAAAATGTATATCTAAAATTTAACTTAAGATTTTATTGTGAAGTGCATATATAGAAAATATCTTAAATGCAGATTTCGAAATAATGTTGAAAATTTTATTAATTTTTTGACAAAATATAAAATAAAGATGTTGTGTTGAACTTATCATGATTTGGCAAAGTGTAAATTAAAAAGTAAATATATTTAAATAAATCATTCTAAATAGAATTAACTTCCGTAACAATTATAAAAGGGTTTTTATATAAATTAAAATCTAGATATTGAAATATGTTTTAGAGGTCGTATGCTGAAACGTTGAGTCGTTACAAAATAATATATTTATTTATCATTTCCTAAAGTAAATATTTAAGGAAGATGCGAAAATTTAAGATTAAAATATAACTTCTTAAATATCATAGTTGACTAGAACAGAAATAATTAAAATGTTTTATAGTTTAATATACATATAATGATTGTTATTAAAGAAAACATCAAATCTTTAAAAATTATTGGTTTTTCCGATTCAACTATTTATTATTTTGTCTTTCTGTTTATACTTTCTGATTTTTTATAGAAGAAAAAAAAACAAACGAAATTTCTTGTTATCAAAAGAAGATGATATTGAGAGTTATGTTAATATTAAATAGATTTTATATTTTTTTTTTTTCGAAGATGTTAAAAATATTTTCGCAAGGATAATGTAAGATAAATTTTTTTTTTAAATTAATATACATACATAAGATGAGAATACCTTAAAATATATAAGTATAATTTTTGCAGGTGTGTTATACTTTGATTTTGTATTTATACATATTGATTATATGTACATCGTATTTACTATTGACTTGTGACATGTAAATGAAATTGAAAATTATCCAATTCAATGAATAAGACTTTCATTTTTTTTTTTATTTATCTGCTCACTATTGCATATATACATTTATGTATATAATAAGAATCAAGGGAGAATTTATTTCAAGATGATTTTTTTTTATACTACTCCTATATATATTTATGATATTTTTTCATTTTCGAACAGATTTTATTATTAAAAAAGATTTTTAAAATGATGAATAAATGTGTCTCATAATAAATTTAAAAAAAATAAATCCAAGTATAATAATTATAATATACGTATACATACATTTATAATTATTTACATAAATTTGTAACATATAAAAATTATATGTCAGTCACTGACATCAGATTTGCATACATGAAAAATATTATTACATACTATTTTTTATTTAATTCATTGTATGTATGTAACATAATAGTAGATTATTGTATATGTAAACTAAATTTGTTATTAATTAAGAGTTCTGTATTCACAAAAATACATTGACACGAGTCAATACTTATATCACGAGACCGAAGGTCGAGTGATATAAATTGACAAGTGTCAATGTATTTTTGTGTAAATACAGAACGAGTTGTATAACAAATTTTGTTTACATATCCAATATACTGTTTTAATGCGTAGGGGAGAGGTAGTTGCAAAAGGAGAATATTTTTTCTTCTCATTTTTTCTCATTTTTTTTTTGTATTTGGCTGTATTGAAATATTGTGAGAGATATTATTACGTAATATTCAATACAAAACATCTAAATGATTTCATTATTTACGCTGATGCATCTAAATTTTTTCATTATATACGCTGATGCATCTAAATTTTTTCATTATTTACGCAGATGCATCTAAATGATTGCATGTGTGTTGATGCATATAATACTCCATTAAGTGATCTAAATTCTATAGCACTGAATACAACATAACGATCCCCAACGCATTAAAATATTTTAAAATTTGAAAAGAAAAAAAATTGTTTCAATTTCAGTTCAATACTTTGTGAGAGGTGTAAAATGTAACACATTAAATCAAAATATTGAATGAAATAGTTTTTTTTTTTATTTATTTTATTTTTTGCATAAAATGTGTGTAAATGATTGAATACATTGAACTGGTAATAAAACAAAACATAGAGGTACTAAAAGGCTATAATATAGATAATACGTATGCAGATACATAATTTTAGATGTTTACTAAAAATACATAAATATTTAAAAATAAATTATAGCATTTTTAAGTATGTACAAACAACTTACTTTAAGTTCTAATTGACCATTCCTTATTTATTCATATCTATCAAAAAACTTAAAATTATTTCCGTGATGCTAACAAATTTAATAAAAAAAAATATAGAAATACATATTACAGAATAAGTAAAACCAGAACAAAATTGCTATCGATCCGTACTTTTTCTACATTTACATAACTCTTTTTAATAAAGACTAGGCCACCGCGAAACAACGTTCGCGCTGATAGATACCATGTGAATTATTCTGATAAGCCCTCAGTTTGATACCAGGACGAATAATTCATTAATCATTGACTAATTTCAACTAAAAGTAATCTCAATTACTAAGAAAGAATTAGATTCGTAAGTTTGATATGTGAGTATAAATAATTACTTTCAAGTTAAATTAACCGCTCGAAATGAAAAAAAAAATAAATTCTGACAGCTTAGTTAATAAAATCATTCTAAAAAATAAAGTGTAATTTTTCATAAATAATTCTCCCGCTCGTACAAAAATAAAATATATTTCACTGTGAATATAATACAGAGGGCACAATACCTTTTTTATTTAACTGCAAACTCCAAAATAAAAACTTACAAAATATGCAATTTAATTTTTTTTTTCCTTTTTTTTATAATTCAATTCTAAAATTGGATTTAAAGATGAGAAATTGTACCAAAAAAAAAAAACTAAGATAATTTTGGCATTACCAATATGAAAATTTTATTAAAATAAGACGTATAATTTTCTATTTTTTTTTTGTAGTCTGGGTAAAATTATTTTAAAATTCAGCAAAATTTGTTTGTTAAATTTATTCATCCAAAAAAGAAAATGTATCTTAATATGCATTTTGTAAGAAAAAAAAACACACACAAAAAAAGTTTATTTAGCAATTGGCGTACTTCCAAGGATATATGCAAAAAAAATAAACTACGTATATATATATATATATATATGCAAAAAAGGCAAAGTACTTTTACACTAGTTGGACCGCTTAAGTCATACAAATGTTACAAAATGATCGCAAAATAAATTATAAGAAAAACACAAAGTCTACAAATTCTCGACGAAATAAAACTATTTTAACATGAACTTAATATGAAATAATTCGATTTGGATTCCATTCAATTAAATAACTATTCATTATTATAAAAATAATGATAATGAAAGTATATACGAGCCCTGCATCATAAGACCTCGTACGGGTTTTTTTTTTGAGTTTGTTCTACTTTTTTCCAGTTTTCTCCAGTTTTGTATTTTTTTCGTTTAAACCAACCTTTTTTAGGAGTTTTTGGTCTTTATAAAAAAAAAAATTTTTTAAGTTAAATTTTGAGAAAAGAATTATTTTCTAAAAGTCTACTTTTTCAACTTTTTTTATAGGCATCGCAGAAATTTTCGAAAGATGCATTTTGAAGGGCATTTGGGAGTAGTTAATTTTAGCTTTTTGGGTTTTGTCGATAAATTAAAGGAGAGAGTCAAAAAACGCCTTTGAAAATCCAAAAAACAGGTCAAAAACGCGAAAAATAGCAATTTCTCCTTTATTTTATCGCCAAAACCTAAAAAGCTAAAATTAACTACTCCCAAATGCCCTTCAAAATGCATCTTTCGAAAATTTCTGCGATGCCCATAAAAAAAGTTGAAAAAGTAGACTTTTAGAAAATAATTTTTTTCTCAAAATTTAACTTAAAAAAATTTTTTTTTTATAAAGACCAAAAACTCCTAAAAAAGGTTGGTTTAAACGAAAAAAATACAAAACTGTAGAAAACTGGAAAAAAGTAGAACAAACTCAAAAAAAAAACCCGTACGAGGTCTTATGATGCAGGGCTCGTATAAGGGTAATGCTTGCATAAGCCAGTTAAGAGCCCTCACTGTGAAAACACATCTTTGATTGTATGTTAATTTCGACTGAATTGATTTTTTTAAATGTTAGAGAATATATAACCAGCTCCAGGGTGAGTGAGCCAAATTTTTTTAATTAAGAGTTTTTTTGGCTCAAATTGTCCTTTGAAAAACTTGCTCATATTTGCTGAGATTGTGAAGTAAAGGAAACAGATAATAAAAAAAAAATCAAACGCAGAAATAAAACTAAAATATCCATAGCTAGGGCTGTTGATGTCGAATTTTTCAATTTATTTAATTTTCGAAACAATTTTTAATTAATTTTATTGCACAGAAATAAAATTCAAATATAGTTTTGTGAAATTCCGCTAGAGGTGTTTTTGATACAATTTTTGGCTCATTTTTCAGAGCCATTTGTTTTCCAACTCCAAAAATAGAAAACAGAAAAAATTTTTACAATGCGAGGGCTCATCATAACGATCTATAGAATTCGCGTCGCCGATTGGTTAAATATAAAAAAAAACATATTTTTAAGGCACAAACATTTAGAAAAATAAAATTAAAATATTTTTTGACATTGTATTTCAAGGTTAGGTATGTTCTTCATTGGCGTATACAAATTCCATGTTTTTTCAACCAATTGTTTTCATATTCAATTATAATGTGTACATATTTAGAATTAGAACTCATTACTCATTCTGATAATAATTTCCCTAACATAGAAGAAGTTAAATTAAAAAAAAAAACTAAAAAAATAAAAAAATCTTTTTATGCATTCATCTTGTATGTGGTTTATGCATGAACAATTCCAAAAACACAAATTCAAAAATAAAAAAAATAAAATTCGGTATATTATGCAAAAAAAAAAAAAAAACTAATTTTGTGTTTTTCTTCATCCTATCCAAAATTTTTTTTTTTTTTTGTTCTGTTACATAAAATAACGATTTTAATTTGTAGATTTTTTTTTTAAGTTATTTTTTAAAAAATCTGTTTCTCTTCAAATTTCTAGAAAAAAAAATATTAAATTGAAATATTAATAATAAAAAAAAAATCCAAATTCGTCTAGTCATAAAAACGAAAATAATAATTTGTTATCCAAAATGCTGGACTTGCCAAAAAAAAAAAAAAAAACTAATAAATGTTATATTGTTCAACACACACAAAAAGCAAAACTCCTTCCAAATGAAAATAATATTCCAATGGGAGCGGTCCTTTTCGCAAATTTCATATTGCAAAATTTCGTTTAGCTGAATGCAACCTATCAAATTATTTCGTTTCGGAAATATCCACTTCGAAAAAATTCTTTAAAGCCCTCAAAATTGGTCTTGGTTTTGCTTTGATTGTAGGGTTAATATACAATCTCGATGGAAGTGATTTTTTGACATGTTAGAGAGTGTTGTTTAGAAAATTAAAGAAATTCCAAATTCCCCGTCCCCAATCACCAACCCTGGAGAGTGACATTTTAGCTTTATTTTTGCGTTTGATTTTTTTTATTATCTGTTTCCTTTACTTCACAATCTCAGCTGATATGTTCAAAAGCCAATTCGAGCTAAAAAACTGAAAATTTAAAAAATCCGGCTCACTCACCTTGGAGCCAGTTATAAACTCTCTAACCTAACATATTAAAAAATCACTTCAGTCGAAATTGTATTAACCCTACAATCAAAGCAAAATCAAGACCAATTTTACACAGTTAGGGTTCTGCACAAATAAATCTCAGTTTGACCTAATGGGACATTTCGCAAAAAGATATTTCACATTTATTATAATTGGAATATTTTGCAAATAGTTTTATAATTTTTTTTTTAATTATACATATTGTATTTAATAAGCTGAATAGAATATTGAAAGTTTTTTTTTCAACGGTAATGATATAAAATTTTTTATTATCTGCAGATAAAAGCATCTGTTCTGTATATAATTTATTTCTAGTTCAATTTAATTGTTGAAGGTAATTATAAGGAAAGAAATTAATTAAAAGTAAAAGTGTTTTTTTTAAAATAAAAAAATTAATTGAACTAAATTATCTAAAAAGATACAATTTTATAAAGTTTTTGAATAATTTATAATTTTTAATATGTTTAAAAAAAAGTGAATAAATTTTCTGATTCAAAAGTTTTTTCATACACTTTAGGGCCGTTTGCACCGATTAAACTTAAAAGTTACACTTAACTAAATTATATTTAAATTTAAGTTAAACTTAAATTTAAGTAAGTTGCTTTGAAAAAATTATGATAAACTTAACTAAGAGTCTGTTCACTTATTAGCGTTTATTGAAAAAATTTAAATCGGATTTAATATTCCAGGTTTTTTAATTTGTGAACGACACGAATTTACTGGTGTTTTTTAAAAAAATTAAATAATTTTGTCCTAAAGCCGTTCACAAATTCAATTTTACTTTTTTAAATTCTGCAAAGGGAAATTTTAAATTTCCCATAACAAACTAAATTTGTAGGTCTACTTTTAAGTGAATTCAAAAACTAAAATTGTATAGAAAAGAAAAAAGCGGCAAAAATGGGTAAGAAAATTCGGTCGGTCATGTATTATTATAAGTTTTTGATTTCAGTCAGCCAAATATTATTTTATAAGTAGTTGATTTTAGCAGATTATACAGAATGCAGAAAATTACGTCCTCAATTTAAAAATTGTGACATTTGTTTCACAGAAAAGGGACATTTCTTTTTTTTCAATCGTTTAATAAGTGAAAAGATTCTAAGAGCCCGTTCCCAAACTGAGACTATTTTAGAAACTGAAAAATTATTTTAGTTTCTAGAATTTCTAGTTTTGGAACGACACGATTTTACAGCTGTTATTTTACAATTATTTTACAAATTAAGATTTTTTGACGTAAAAATCGTTCCGAAATCTGAAAAGGGAAATTTTAAATTTCCCATAACAATCTCAGTTTATAGGTGTACTTTTAAGTGCACCTCATTTTAAAAAAAAAACAAAAAATTGAAAATTTAAGCAGACGTTGCAGATGATACAGATTAAATGTCAAGCCTATTTCAATTTCTCAAAAAAAGGAATTTCTTTAGCAGAAAAGGAATATTTCACGATTTAAAATAGTCTTAGTTTGGAGCCCGTTTACTTAATTAAATTTCCCATGAATTTCCCTGTGAAATAAAAAAAAAATAATGTTTCAAAAATAAATAAATAATTTTTTTTTTTATTTTGGGTTTAAATTTAGTTTAAATTATACAAATTAATTTTTAAAAAAATGCAAAAAATTATTGCTAATTAAAATAAGAAGGTAAGTAAGTATCGGCAAAAAAAAGAAAAAAAAATGAAAGTGTCCAAATTTGACATAGAAAAAAAAAATTGATTTGTTGTCAACAAAAAAATATTTTGTTGTAATTTTAGGTTTAGATCTAGTAATTTTACTAGGTATTTGTTCCTAAAAGAATATTTTTTCATACAAATATGTAATATAACTAGAACTTAAAATCTATCACTTAATTTAAATTAAACTTAAGCAATTTTAAGAGGAACTTTAAATTTGGTGCAAGTAGCTAAGTGTTACTTTGATAGTTAACTAAAACTTAAATATTTAAGTTTAATCGGGGCAAACGGCCCTATAGATATTTAGGTATTTAAAAAAGAAAAAAAAAATTTAATAAATTTTCTTAGAAATAAAAAAAACATTATTTAATTCAATAATATGCATTTCACAATTCATTGCATTTTCTGCATACTTAATTATACATTTCGCAACTATACCATTTTTGGTATAATTCACATTTCGCACAGAGAGTTGCTAAGTTTCTCATTAGGAATCAAGATAACTGTCCGGTATGCTAAAATAATTTTTTTGCGAAGTGTCTTTTTGGCCAAATGTTATATTAGTCTTTTTGCGAAATTCATTTTGGAGAATTGTTTAACACCAATTTCAATAAAAATCTCTAAGAATTGGTATTATGTTCAACTCTGTAGAGTGGCTTATAAATGGAATGTTGCAATTAATCATGTTTTTTTCTTTGCTCTAAGGAAACAGCATAAGCTGTACTAATTCCCAATTATTACATCCTTTTGAGAGTCAAGTTCTCTATGATTATTTATATTGGATAAAAAAAAATCCAAATCTGATAGGAATTCCTAAAACTGTCCAGTTACTTTTAATATGAATTTGTATTTAATATCGTACAAAATTCGAAAACTTAAAAATTTACATTAACACTTATTTAAGTTATATCTATACCTAACCTAGTATATAAGAATGTATTTTTAGTGTGTAAATTAATAATTATTATTTATAATATTTAATAAATTAAAATAATAATATATTTTGAAAAAGAAAAAAAAAATCCAACAGTTTCAAATTTATTTTTATTTCATTTAATTTTGTCTTTATTTATTATTTTTTTTTTATTATTTTTCAGCCGTGTTGTAATACAAACAACTTTGTAATAATAATAATTCGCTGAATTTGGAGTATTATATTTCATATAAATTTATAAGGCAAAAAAAAAATAAAAAATAAAAATTCATTTTGTATGAGAATGATTCACAAATATATTTTTTATTTTCAAATAAACAGCAAAAATATATTTATGTTTCCCTCGAGAACAATAAAATTGCGAGTCCATCAAAAAAATTGATTATACTTTTTACAGCCAGTTATAAATAATATTTATCTTTTTCGTTATCCTTTATGTACAATATATATGTGTGTACATATGTATATACCATATTTATAATTTTTTGAAAGAAAAGCTAAAAACTCAACAAAAATGTTTAAAAAAAAAACTTTTCCCTTTTCTTTTATTTTTTTTATTTTTTCGTTTAAAAAAAATCTTATGATTTTTAGGAAAAAAAAAAGTAATATTTTCAATCCGAGATTTATTATTAAATTTTTTATTGTATAAAGGAAAATAATAAAAAAATCAATATAATATACGCTTGTACTTATGCAATTGCAATTTTGATGGTCAGATTTCAGTATTTTCCATTATATTATATTTTAGGTATATGTCTATACTGACTTCATAAAGAAAAGCTAAAAACTCTATATTAACTAAACTATTTTCTTTGTAATAGTGTTTTCTGAAGATTTTTCGTGTCGCAGTAGGCGGTGGTATCAAGTCAAGAGATAAACTGTGGGATTTGACTAAATATAGGTTTGTTCGAAAAAATTTGTAGAAAATTAAACACCACAAGCAAAAATTATTTTAACTCCTGTGACGATTTTTTCAGTTATTCAGAATTATTAAACAAATTTTGAAAATCACTGACACAATTTGAATTTTTTTCTTTCAAGGACAGGAAATGGATATGCACCCACATGGAAAAACTTTGATTTACTTATATAACAAACAAAAACTAGTAAATTTTTGATTTGTATTTTAAAAAGATCCTTCAATTAAGCTTTCAATTCAAAAAAAAATCGCTTTTCTTCTTCCCTTTTCTATTTTTTTTAAATTAAACATACATTTTACTCAATTGTGCAAAAATTATTTTTTAAAGAAAATTTTTTACAATTAAGATTAAATTTCGCAAAAATCAATTCCTTTTTTGTCTTAAATTCAGTTTTTTTTTAATTAGATAAATTTTACAACAAATAAAGGATTTATACTTTCAATTTCAATTTCAGACTGATATTTCGATCAATTTTTTTTCCCCATTATTCATTAACGCTCCTAGCAATATATATTTTACTTTACAATAATTTGTCGTTATTTAATTAACGATAACAACTCAATTAACAAAAATTAGCGCATCAATAATCCAAATATCTTAATATTTATGTAGGTGTATTACTGTGTCTTCACCTTTTGTAGAAATTGAAGTGACATTGCGTTTCTCTAACATTTTTATTTTCGTTATTATGTTAAAAATAAAAATCAATTTGTAAATTAAAAAAAATAAATAAAAAAAATACATAATCAATTTAGCGATATATGTATCTACTTATGTGTGAAATATGGAACTACATACTATATTCATTTGTAACGATAGGAAATGTTTATTAATGTAAAAGGAATTCATATAATGCAATCTCGACATTAAAATCAGGAAAAGGAAATTAATAATTCTGATTAATATGAAATTTTTAGTAAAGCGTATAATATTGTCCGTGACTAAAAAAAAAACTCCATATTTTATGCATATACAGATATATAATAAATTATTGATTTAAATTTAAAAATATAATATGCAATCATACTACATATGAATGTGCTATGTACATACATACGTGTATTTTAGTTTGTGCATACATTTATATTCCAGATGAGTAAAAATAGATTAAATTTTTAAAAACTTATATATACAATTTTATGCTTTTTATATATTCTTCTAATTAAAAATAAAGTTTATCGTTAAGTTAATTTTTTGCAATAAATTAAAATTCTCATAACCGAGAATTTAATTATTTCTATTTTTTAGTTTTTAGTATATTAAATTTGAATTAATAAATGTTTATCCAGTTTGTTGCTACTCCTTGTAACCTATAGTTGAATAACAAAAAGCTTTAATATTGGATTTGAATGCATCATCATATTGGATATATATTATATAATATATAATCAATATGTATATGTATAAATATTATCCTCCCTTATAGTGAACTTAAAATGTAAACAACAACTTATATAGTATGAATGGTAATGGTTTTACAAAAAAAATTTCATTTACATAACAATCAAAAATAGCAATTTATTTGCTTTTATTATAAAAAAAAAAAGGAATTATTTTTATGATCCATATTGGCATTAAACTAAATTTATATATAAAACATAATTTCACTTCATTTTTTTTTTTTATTTTATTTCTAGAACCAAAATAATCTTATTAGCTTTCATCAATTTCTATGGATTTATAAAATGAAACAAATCATCTAATTTTCATTTTTGTTTTTTTTTTTTTTTTGAATAATTTTATATATTTTTTATTCTAATATTTTTAAAGGTATTATAAACTTTGATTACTTTGAATAAATATCATATTTAAAAAATATATTTATATATGTATGTATACATATATAAATAAAATCGGTACATAATTTTACGAATCGTCTACTACATAACAAAATATATATAATAATATTGTTATGTATAATATTCATAAAAAAATACCAAAAAAAAAAATAAAATATTCGAATCCTATGTTGAAAAAAAAAGGTAAAAATTTAGAAGTTAGAAAAAAAAAAAAAAAGAATATTCTCTGCAATCAATTTTGATTTGATTGTCCTTCATAAATTTAAAGCGGATTTGATTTCCGTATCCCTTAATATCATATCTCTTAAACTTTATTTCAAAGTTATATCCCCTTGGGTTTTTGAAATGAACCAAAAAATAAAAATTGTGTACTTTGGATATGGTATATTCAAATAAGGTTTCGCTATCAAAATACTTTTTTGGTACCTAAAAAATATATTTGTATATATACATATACTTTTTTTTAAAGCTTCAAACTGAAATATCACTATAAAAAGAAAATAATGTAATTTTTATATAATATCTATGTTTTGAGTTCAGCAAAAAAGATTATTAATACGCAAAACTAAAATTGTAACATATTATTTTGTTTTTAATAAATCAATCTAATAAAACTCCAGTGATTTATACTGTTTTTAAAGAATTATAAGTAGGGCTTGCAATAGCGGACAAAATTTTCAAAACCGATATTTCGGTATCTCGATATACTAATACCGGTATCCCGGTATTAATACCGGTATTTGAAGTAATTAAAAAATGCGTAATTACGGTGCAACAAATGAAAAAAGAATAAAAATTAAGAAACAAACTTAAATTTTAATTCAAAATATGTACCTATAAAATACCTTTCAATAAAATAAAAGTAATCCAAAATATTTAAAAAAAATCAATAAACAAAATAAATAATATAATTTTTCTTTAAAATAAGATCTTTAAAATGTTAAATTGTCAAGAAATGTTGGTATTTCTATTATTTAGGTATTTTTTAGATCCGACTTTTGCCAATATTATAATAATAAACAAAAATATACTTATTAACTTTCCACGTGGCTATAAATAAAAATACAAACTCACCGTAGAGTGTCGACGTAATTCACGCGCGTATACGTAGTTCAATTGCATATTTGAAATTGAAAATTTTACCTGCTATACCCAACGCAGTTCAGTAACGAAAAACCAAAAAAAAGAAATAATTGGTGATATACATTTTTTTTTTATTTTATTAATAAATTAATTTTTTTTTAAGGTACAAGAAAATAATTTTTTTTTTTTTTTGAATTTAAACAACAAAATTTGTTTGAATTATAATGAAAAACACAATAATAAATTATTTTGAAAATTATTTGACAATACACTGCGTAAAATACTGGGAAAGTTATTAATTATACTAGAGATATGGTGAACGTAATTCACGCGCGTGTACACACGTAAAAAATCAAATTGTATGAAAATGTATGAGAGATGTTATAAGCAACGACGTAAAACGTAGCTTACGCACGTAAAGGTTCAAATATTTTAACTTTCCCAGTATTTACGCCGTAGATTGTCAAAACATTTGTATTGTTATTATAGTAGAGATATGGTCAACGTAATTAACGCGCGTACACGCGCATTTTCGCACGTAAAAAAACTGTTTTTTTTTACCTGTTATGTTCAACGACGTTCAATCGCGAAAAATAAATATAAAAAAAAATCAAAAATTAAATATTTTTAGGAATTTGAAATTTAATATTATTTTTAAAAATAATTTTTTTTTTTTTAATTTAAATATATTTTACAAAATTATTACAAAATTAAAATTAATCAACTTTTTTATTTATTTATTTTTTTTTTTGGTTCAAAATAATATTTTTTTTCCATAGCAACAAAGTAAATAATAACAATACAAATGTTTTGACAATCTACGGCGTAAATACTGGGAAAGTTAAAATATTTGAACTTTTACGTGCGTAAGCTACGTTTTACGTCGTTGCTTATAACATCTCTCATATATTTTCATACAATTTGATTTTTTACGTGCGTACACGCGCGTGAATTACGTTCACCATATCTCTAGTATTATTTATTTCGTTGCTATGGAAAAAAAATATTATTTTGAACCAAAAAAAAATAATAAATAAAAAAGTGGATTAATTTTAATTTTGTAATAATTTTGTAAAATATAGTTAAATAAAAAAAAAAAAAATGTTTAAAAATAATATTTATTGCAAATTCCTCAAAATATTTAAAATTTGAATTTTTTTTATATTTATTTTTCGCAAGTGAACGGCGTTGAACATAACAGGTAAAAAAACCAGTTTTTTTACGTGCGTATATGCGCGTGAATTACGTTGACCATATCTCTACTATTAACCTCATAAAATTCCATACAATTGGACTTTTTTACGCAGTATACGCGCGTGAATCACGTCAACAATATCTCTACTATCAAACCAAATAATTACAATTTCAATTTTTGAAAGAAAACTCGAAAAGTATTAAGTATATAATTTTTCAACTTATTTTTCGATTTTAAAAATATTTAGCTTGTTAGAATCTTTTGCGTTGACAGAAAAATTAATTTTGAGACTTAAAATAAACACAAGTCACTTCTTAGATATATAGATTATTAGGCTGAGTGAATGAAATAGCCTTTTAAATATAAGTTAATACATAATGTAAAGTTGAAAACCCTCTTAGCTAAACTGACACACGTAAATATGCTGCCAATTGGTTTTCTTTTAAACGGCAGCGATGTCTAGTTTTGATTACATTCATTGTAGAAAATACTAACTTATTGTCAGATAAGAGGATCCAAAAAGTTCTCAAATATGACGCAAAAATTACTTTGTGAAAAAGCTAGTTATTTGAAAAATGTGTCAAATTACATAAAAGCTGTGATATCCTCAATTTTTTAAATATCTTGAAATCTTGAAACAAACAAGATTCTCTTATAATGAGCATATTGATCATATTCAGATGACTTTCTATTTTCAGATTTAACACTATATTTTCAACTTGTTTTAAATCAACTTGTCCATGCCTCAATTGCGCTTCCAAGAGAAAAATTAAACCTAACCATATCATATTGTCACTAACCAACCAGTTAATATGAAGTTTAAAAAATTTATGATAAGAAAAAAAACAAGCGGGTGATAAGAAATGGATGTGCGGTCGAACGGTAGATGTCTTGACCACCCACGGAAAAACAAAATATATAATGCAGAGAATTTGCAGCAGATCATTTTACTTGAATTGTTTTCATATAATTTAATACGAATATCTGCAATAAAGTCCATTTTAATTTTTTCTACATGAGTAAACATTTAATCAAATCAATGTTATTTAACGTCATCCATAAAAATTTATCCATTTTTCCATTTATTTTTTAATATATCCAAGTTTTTTTTTTATTTTTGTTTTTTTTTTTTTTTACCATAAATATGCTCAACGTACATGTAAGAAAAAAGGTGATAAAAAAATCTATTTTCTTTAATATTTTTCTATTTTCATTTTGGGATGAAATGTAACTATACCGATGATTTTTTTTTTATACCATGATACCCAATCTTCTGTTTTAAGCTTTAATACGATATTTCGCCATGTACGTAAATAAATGTATGTGTACATAACGAAAATAAATAACTTGGATAGAATTGTTTTGAAATTTCGATTAGCTTCAAACGAGAAGCTTAGTTTATTTCATTATTTTTTTTTTAATAAAAGAATAATATTTATTAATGGTAATAATAATAATCATTGTAAAATATAAAATTTCTGGTTTATATGGATTTAACAACATTTTCTTATTTTACAATATAAATAATAATTAAAGTAGAATATTAGATTTCAGTTTAAAAATAAAAGAAACTCCAGTTTTACTTAGAACCAAAAACCTTCAACCGACACTTGAAATAAAATGTCTTTTAAGCTTTCTGTTTAAATAAGCGCCTCGATGTTCAAATGCCAAATTAAATTTTTTGTTACAAGAACTCTACAGTTTTATAAGGTTCTACATTTTTCTCATTTTAGAGGGACCTTTCCTCATCAACATTTGTACATTAGTGTTAAGAAAATTCAATTTTAATGTTTAAAATAAGATACACAAGTGACAAGGGCATCTTTTTCACGCTATGTGTCGCGGTACGAATTTGATACATTTGTCGCAGTGACAAAATTCAATGTGCTAAAATTATCTACATTGAATTGCCGTTCAAATGCCACAACGCAAGATTTGCCACATTAATTGAAAAAAAAAATATTATAGATTAATAATTGATAAAATGGAAATTAAGAAAGCTATAGTTAAAAATATGACAAAGAAGTTTACTATCAAAAAGTCTTAACTTACTTGGTAAGATCGTTGAAGAAGCATTGATGTATAATATAGATTCAATTATCATACGACATCATAACCTTTACTTTAAGTCGACAATGTCTAATAACTTTTTAAATGTCCATTAACTATTTTTCTGCTTATTGAAAAAAAAATTAAAAAGAAAAGCTCAATAGTGACAAGTATAATCTCAGTTGAACTGCATTATATTATTATTATTATAACCAACAACGTTAAATGTTAAATTTAATTTATACAACATCATAGTTCTTCAGAAAATTTTTATCGTGCCAAACATAAATTTAGAAAGCATTGTAACTATTTTAATTTTAAAGTAAATAATGTCATAAATACATACCACATAATTTTGAAGAGAACTTAACATAACAATGATTTCTTCTTTTTTTTTTATTGTAAATTATAAGACTTTAATCCTATTTGTTTAAGAATTTTTTTTTTTTTTTATAATGTAAAAAAGGTTAAGAAAGTTTCAATTATTATATAAAGCAGCGCATATATGAAGAAAACTTAAGCTTTCATGCACAATAGAAAATGTCTTCAGTATCCTTAAGCAATAATCATAACATATAAGATTCATGTTTATATATTTTATTTAATATATGTACAATGCTGCAGTAAGTGATGCAATTTTTATCTGATATTTAAGAATTTTGAAAACAATGTTATATCAATTAAGGTATGTAGGAAAATTATGAGTGAAAATGTAGAGTAAGAATGTAAATTGTTTTGTCCAAAAAAATGCTTAATGTCAGACCCTTTGCAAGTTATAGAGAAAAACCGTGTATGGAGAAAAGATAGGTCTTGAAAGCTTGATTGAAAATGAAATTCGAATAACTGTCCCAATTTTGAAAATAATATTAATCAAAAATAAGATAATTTGGTTTTAAGCATTTTATAATAATTATTATGTTTATTGAATAAATACATATTAACATAAAAATTTGTACAAAACATTGTTCATACTAGAGATTTCATTCCGATTAATCGGTCCTTTTCCAATGATTTCGATTAATCGATTAATCGTAAAAGAATTATCGATTATCTCCGATTATATCTTTTAATTAATGAAGAAAATTCCATTTACTCTCCTCTATTTTTTAGTTTAACAATTATAGTTTACAAAAAATTTCAAAAGAAAAATTCAAATTTCAAAATTGTAGAAGGAACTAGTCAAAGAAGCAAACAATTGGAAAATCTTTATGAAGCCCTATTGACTATTCAGCCATCTTCGACAAATAGTAAACGAGTCTTTTCTATTTCCGGAAATTTTATGACCAAAATTAGAAATCGTTTGAATACTTATACTTTAAATGCTCTTGTTATTTTAAAATTTTACTTCAATAAAGATTAAATTTGAATTGCGGTATAAAATTATTCTATTGTTTTAGTAGCTACTCTTTTTCAGACTTCCTTTTTTTTAATAGAACATTTGCACATTTTTTAACCGATTAACCGATTAGTGGTAAAAATAATAATCGACTAACCGATTATTATAAATACGATTAATTTGAAATCTCTGGTTCATACATTGTCTCTATATAACACAAATTCTATGTACAATGAACAAATCTAAAATCACAAATTTAAATTTCTTTAATAAATTTGTTATATAGCAAATAAATGCTTAAATTTTATTATTAATTAAAATAATTATAGCCTAATAGAACAAAAGCTATAATTGAAAATTTAATTCTAAATATATAAAGGAAATTAAGGTCTGTTGTATTTCCCTTTCCGATAACTATAATATAATTATTGTATAACAGCAGCAGCAGTATAGTTATTTTGAAATAAAGCAGTGTTACACCAATATTTTAAAAGCATAAACTTTAAAAAATATACCTATAAAGTATAGATAAAAATGTTAATTTTCATAAATTTTAAAACTTAAAATATGAAAATATTTTCGTTCTTTATTCAAAGCTCGAATCTGTTATTTTTATTATGAAATTATTAAATTTTGAAAGTTTAATTTTAGAAGTATAAAAATATGTACCTTTGAGACTAATGAAAACAAAATTAAAAGCTTTTGAAATGGAAAACGAAGTGTATATGTACCTTATTAAAAGATTATTCCTTTTGATAAATTTTAGAAATAAAAAAATAGAATTATTAGTTTAATAAAGAATCGTCCTGTCATATAATAATAATAACAAAATATTATTATGTAGGTTCTAATTATAAACTATGTTGCACACACAAATAATGTACATATATACAGATATAGGTAATCATAAATGCACACACATTATTAGTAATAAATTAAAATTTAATTAACAAAAATCTGATTTTATTTCAACTGAACTCTCATGACCATACAGGAAATGATTATTATTTAGTTAGTTATTTTCCTATCCAATATTAATTTCTACATAATAATTTTATAAAAATGGACAATTATTTCAAGGAAAGAATTTTTTTTTTTTTATTTTTTATAACGAATTATATGAAATTTAAACTATATTAGTGCCGCACGAACTATAGGTAATTAAGTAGAGGTATTTCTTAATAAAGAAGAATTTTTAATTAATTATATTTAAAATTATAAAATTAAATTAAATTATAATTATTTTAATGTCTCATCATCAGCATCTCCGTCGTCAACAAAGTAAAATTGGAAATTTTCGGAAATCTGATAGAGTAATATTACATAGATAGTTGTTAATACACAATATAATATTTTAAAATTTATTCGTTAAATTTACATAATCTATAATAAATTAATTTAACACTAAAAATGGCTCTATATTTACGTAATATGTCCCAATTTTTCAACTCCCATTTCTCAAAATTATATAATTCCCACGTTGGTGGTGGAAATTATGTTACATTCAGCATCAAGGTAATAAAGCTCCCACATAAAAGTGGGAAACCAAATTGGTAATTATGACATAATATGTCACAATTTATATTAAACAATAAGTTTAAACGGGGGCAAAGCCCTTTTCGCGTGTCCATGCAGGACTAATGATTATCAAGCCTATTTTTTTGCTACTTAACGGTACGTGAGCCACGGCCTTTTCGCGTGTCCCTGGCGTGGCTGCTTCTTTTTTTGCAACCTAACCTAAGATTACGCGAGCACATACCTTTTCGTGTATTGCGACTGCGAGGTTGCAGGGATTGAAACCTTCCGTTTCGCAATATAACTAAGGCTATACATACCAATGCCACTTAAGTCTTTTGTAATTGCGAGATTGTTTTACACCATTAAAAAATTCAATTATTTTCGAAAATTGTAATTTTAAAAATATTAGTATAGGAATTATATAATTTTTTACATAGAAATTAAATTTTTACATAGAAATTTAATTTTACATAGAGATTAAATGTCATTTTCTTGAGTGGGAGTTATGAATTATGTCATTTATTAAAATGGTTGTTCTGTGATAACAGTTTCGTGTCGAAACTCAGATATTTCGTAGGCTTTATTGCGTGGGAATTAAATAAATGGGAATTATAATGTAGTGGCCGTAAAAATAAAAGTCACATTATAACTTGTCATATATTATCTATTCACGCACATATGTATATTTTATATCTTAGATTCTTTTGATGGAATAAAAAATTTAATAATTAATTTTTCCAATTGTCTAAAGAAATTATTTCAATCACCTAACTTCTCATTTTATGAGGAAAAAATATCAATAAAAGAAGTTACTATTTTAAGAAAAATAAATTAAGGAAATATGTTAAAAAATTTTCCGATATTCTCCAAAAACCCAATGACTACAAAAATTATTTTAATAAATTATTATTCTGGTTTTTTGCATAAATACTTTCAGCTATCAGCTAAATTTTTTATTTATATTTTTTTATAAAACCTTAAGTTCTAAATATGCACAGTAAACTATAAAAACTTCAAAATATTTCTAAATAAATTTTACAAAAAATAAATAAACACGTAAAATAAACTTTAAAAAATAATAATAATAAATTCTATTCCCTACTTATATGCGATACGAAATACCCATATTTTATTTTAATAAAATTCAGAAAAAAAAAAAATCAAAAACATATTTTCAAAAAAAAAAAAAAAAAAGGATCTTCTTTGTCCTTATGCTGAAGGTAAAAAAAATCCACGAAAAAAAAGCAGAAAAAAAAACAAAATTAAAAAACTTTTCTTTTTGCCTGAGTGCTCAAAAAAGCTTTTAAAAATCGAGTTAATATTTAATGAACATCCGCCAAGTCGGAAGTTGTAAAAATGCTACTTTTTTCTGTTATATTTGCTTATGTTGGTAGCTGGTTCATTTCAGAATCAACGACAACAAAATAATAAGTTTCACTTAAATATTAAGGATATTACTCTTGTGTGATAAGTTTTAGAGGTTTTTGGAATTTATCAAATTCAATTATTTGAATTTAAAAGAAAATAATTATGAAATGAAATTATAAAACTTATAAATTTTTTTTTCTTTTTATTTTTTATCGCAAGCCATTTTATTTCACTTCTTCGAATAAATATGTCGTAATTTTTAAGACAACAACTCAAAGTCAAATACAAACAATTATTTTGCAGAATTATGTCTGCCATAGAGAGAAAATTTTTCTTTATGGCTCGATCACAGCTAATACCGCAAAGAAATTTTTGAAGGAATGTTCCGGTAACCTGTTCACAGCTAATTTTACCTGAAAGCAAAAAAATCAACTGCAAACAACTGCTTTTGTTTTTTTTATAATATGATTGTGACAAAAAAATGCCGCAAAACCAAATTTCGATGCAAAAGAAACGCAGTGAAAAAGAAACAAAAAAAATATTTTGTGATGAAGTCAATTCTTTCAGGACCAAAAAATAAATTAATTCAGTTTTCTAATTAATTATGAAATAATTTTTTAGAAATTCTTTTCACAAAAAATCAATAAAATTAATATCTTGCGTTTTTTATAATTTTTATTGAAAATAAATAAGAAATAATGCAGGAAATCGGTTTTTACGGTAGCTCTTAATTGCTTTGCGGTATTAGTTGCTGATCGAGCCATTACTTGAACCTTATATTATATAGTATGATGTTTAAACCATTACCTTTGTTAAATTATTTTTTTCCAAAATGTACTGTACTATGTACTTTTACTAGGTACTTGTAATATGTTTTTGTACGTAATAAAAGTATAAGAATAGCTTTGAAATCAAGTTTTTAATCCGGTGTTACATCAAAAATTAAAAACTGGACTCTGTTTTTATTTTCTGTCTGCCCGTCTGTTTGCCCGTCAGTAGCCGTAGTCCACTAAAATCAGTCACTGCTGTAATCAACTTTTCTCTTAAATATAAGAATCTAGTTTTTAATCCAGTTTGCCATCAAAAATTAAGAACTGGACTCTGTTTTTATTATCTGTTTGTTCCTGTTTGTTTGCCTGTAGTCCACTAAAATACTTACAATTGTATATATATCGAACTTCAATATGAGCAATCTCGTTCAAAATAATGCTCGACAGTTAATTTATGAGAAAAAGCTCCCAACCAGGTAAAATTCAAAATAAATTTTTAAATTGATGTAATTTAATTTTTTTTAACTTTTAGTTCGATTTAATTGAAGGAATACAATCTCCGATTAACTCCAAAGATTCAAATTATGGTTACTGGAAAAGGATTTCGAATAAAATTGGCTTAAGGATATACTAAAAATTAGTATTTATTAAGGATCTTAGAAATATTTATAAAAAAAATTCTAGAAAATATTATACATATGTAGATTGAAATGTTGAAATGGATAAATCTGTTTTTATAAAAATTTTGACAGTTCAGTTACATACATTATACATTTACTATACATACATACTTATGTATACATTATCCATATAAATTAAACTTATATTCATAAAAAATTTATGTCAAAAAATATTTTAATCAAAATTAAGAATTATAATAATTTAAAAAAAAAAATAAAATAAAATAAAATTCACAAATTTTATGATTATTTTCCTTAATGCAAAATTATATTTTTGTATTATATATTTTTACTGTTACTCTCTCATTTATTTTTGTTAAAACTTATTATTAAAGCATGCTGATGGGAATAAAAACTCATTAATGTTAATTGTAAAATCTTAATAAGTTTTTCCATATAAAAATTCAAAAAAAAAAATTTATAATTAGAATTTTAAACGATTCAAAGAAGAGAGATTATAAACATAGGAAAAGAAATTAAGAACAAAATAATTTATATTTCCACATACTAAGTAATAAATATATATTTGATTTTATTTAAAAATAAAAAACAAAAAATTAATATTTATAAACATATATGTACAGTGAAACCTGCCTAAGACGGAACCGCAACGGACTGGAAAATAGTTCCGTCTTAGGCAGTTTTCCGTCTTACACGGGTTGATTTGAAAGGAAAAATCAAAAATCAAAAAAAAAAAGTTCCGTCTTATACAGGTTTCCGTCTTATACAGTTTCCGTCTTAGACAGGTTTCACTGTATATAGTCATTTAAAGAGCAATCAAAACAAATTTTTCTTTTGTGTCGTTACATATTATGGTACTGCAAAACAATTTTCATATACTTTCAAACTATATAACATTTTTTCTATACACAATATAGTTATTATACAATATAAATTTCTACAAAATTCATTTTACATTAACAATCCTATTTTTAATATAATTAGTCGATGAATAATATCATAGTATGTAAAATTTAAGAAATTTTAGTTAAATTTACAAATTTAAGCTTTTTCATGCTTTTATTTGTAAATATATGAATTAATATAGAGATTTGTATGAAAAATATTTGCTAATAATTTAAAATGAAAACAAATTCTAAAACCAATAGCTATAAGTCACAAGTAAAAAGATTGTATCAAAAATCTATTATATACTTTAATTCTTTGAAATTAATTTTTAAAAACTTTCCTAGCACGTTTAAACTTTTACAAAACGATCGAAGTACAAAATATTAATTTAATCTGAATTCAAAGCAAGCTAAATTTGAACCCTAAATTCTGGTGTTAATGTTGAGAACTGGGTGACGCATTTATTAAATCTGCTTTTTTTAGTATAGTATTATACTGAAGGCCACAGTTATATTTCTGTCTGCTTTGGTGCAGCCATTTAGATGTAATAATGATAAAAGATGTTAAGCTGTTGTTTTATAATATATAGAATTTAATGACAAAATATTTATTTAGTCAAGTTCATACCAATATAGGAATAAATATCTTTCTATAGACTAAGTGGTTTGGATTCTATTTTAAAAAAAAAATCAATTCTACTCTTTCATAGTTTTTTGAAAAACTGTATTTCAATAATTGAATAAATCAATCACTCTACATTGATAAAGATTTCTGTTGATCATGAAGAGACTAATACATTTTTTTCCTTTTTAATAATTCTACAGCTGAATCCTCTCATATAATTAAAACATTGTTTTTTCTTATTATTTTAGTTCAAAAAATTCAAATCATAAAATTACAGAATTATGTTGACCTTTTTTTAGAAAGATATTAAAAAAAATATTAATAATAAACGAATTTTCACTAAAAGAAAACATAAATAATCACAATCCATAATACAAGGAATATTGTATACACACATGTTAAATTCTAAGACTCTTAGAGATTTTATTATCACAACAATTCAAATAAACAAATAAAAAAATAAAATAAAACATATTTTTGTTTTTTTTTTTTTTTATAAATTCAATTCAAGTTTCACAAATAAAATATAAATTTTTCAACCAATGACACTAAAAAACCCAAAAATCATTCATCCAAAAACATGACAGATATATAAAATTTGAAGTTAATTGGAAAACCAAAATGTGAATCATTAAAAACCATAGATAACAAAAGAATTTTCCAAACAGAATATATATATATATTTATCTTAACATAAAATAAAATTCAAGAATATTTTTTATTTTTCTGTATATATACAATCGTAAATACATACACTTCACTAAAAAAAAAAAAAAAAGACTTAAAAAAAATAATAAAAATAATAATGTACCTATGTCTAGACATTGTCATAATCTGAAATAAAAAATATAAACCAAATTGGTGTATACTATCCTCCTTATAATTAGTAAATATATATAATGTAAATAGATATATATTTATATAAGTAAGTATCTAATAAAACCATTAATAAACAAATGATATAAAAAAAAATAAATAAACAAAAAATAAACAAAACATTGTGATTGCTTTCGAAGGATAAATTTCCACTGCTTAGACAGTCATTACATTGCCAAAAAAAAATAAAAAATTAACAAAAAAAAATTTCTATCTACCTTCAATTAATTCCACAGGACATTTTTATACCTTATTGCTGCAATCTTGACTTTTTTTTTCTTTTTAATGATTACCAGCAGCTTTGAATAATAAATTATGTGATTTACTGAACAAGGATTATAATGAAAAAATAATAAAATATGAATTATATTTTATGCAAATTTAGTTTATCATTAAACTTTTATAACTCATTCTGTCTAGAAATTATTATGAACTGTTTTATAAAATAATTAATAAAAAAAAAAAAAATTCTCATTAAAAATATATTAAAATAATTTTTTTTTTTTTTAGAATTAATTAAAAAGTATTAGATGTTCTAGTATGTATGATGTACAAATTTTATTATATTTATTAATTAATGTATAAGTTAAGATATTTTGCAGTAACCCTGGCTTTAGTTCAAATATAATAATAATCGTTAACTTTTCTTAGAGGTAGAACATTCAAAGATAACATAAAAGATAGTTTCTCAAATGAAAATTTAATTTCGGCTGGATGTCCTCGGTTAGACAACAGATTAAGTTACAAAGATCACATAACAAGAACAATCGACAAATCAAACATCAGCATCAGAAAGTATTCCTGTACCTTTTTACCTCCAGAAAGTTGGGCTTAAGGTGAGAGAATGCTAATGTACAAAACAGTTGTTCTGACTTCAGTGTTCTACGGAGCTCCAACTTTCCATACTGCAACTTATTGTTACTTAAAAAAAACTATACAAATTCAACTAAAAACTAAGAACTTAAACTAATTCTTTTAATTTCCACTTTACATAATTTAAAAAAAATGTATACGTTGGTAAGGATTATAGTATGAGTACCTACTACCTCTGTAAAAATAAATAAAAATGTAGCATGTATTTTATATTATAAACGAAATTCAAATAAATAATTGAAATTTAAATTTTATTTCCAATTGGGTTTAAGTAAGTTTGATATACATTTTTTTTTTTGGGAATATTTCCTTTCACTATATTTGATTATATTCAAAAAATTAAAGCAGAATGCCTTAGAAAAATAATTTACTATCAACTGTGTATTTGTTCGGTTTATTATACCTCTTCACCAACTGATGTGAACCGTACAACTCCAACGCCAAAAATATAACAAGATGTATCTAACAAACTGTACATGTATTCATAGAAACATTAAATTATCTAATTCTAGTCCAAAAAAAGAAATCGGCACTTTTTTATTTATTATACTTTTTTTAATTTTTGAAATCAGAATATTTTAATTTTAATTAGCAAAAACTATGTACTTTTTGTTGATTACACTGATATTGAATATTTTCAAATGAACAACATAACATATTATTATAAAATTGTACTTTTCATTGTATTTTCCTTTGAATCAGATGAATTTTGCTAGCTGATATACTTATTTTACCTAGAATGAATTTTGGGATTTCTATTGATCATAATACGAGTGAGTAGGTTATGTATAAATTAGAAAAAGGTTTACAATGAAATTGATAATGAAATAAAAACTATAAATACGAAAATATTTTGATATGTTAAATAGGTATATAAATAATAAGTATTTTAATTAAAAATTTTCTTGGAAATTTTCCGGAAAATTCAAATTAATATGGTTTAATAAAAATTTCTTAAAAACTCATTGAATAATTGAATTATATAGTTATTAAAATTTTCCGCAGCTATATATTATTTTATTTGATGAGTGAATATTGAATATATAGATAAACAAAGCCGCATTTAAAATTAAATTAAATTATTTCATTTAATTCTACAGACTGTCATCATAATTCACAAAAAAGAAAAAAAAAACTTAATGAAAAAAAAAGCTGTGTGTGGATAAACTAAATTTTTTTTTTCTTTGATTTCGAAAATAAAATGAAAAATAAAGTTTTATTTATTTTTTCAACGTATTTTTTTTTTTTTTTCGCAAACATTACCGGAAGGCAGCTAATGTAACTTGGATATAAATAACTAACTGATTACTTAGCTTTCATAAGATGAACATCTAAATAAAATAAAATAAAAAAATAAAATAAAAAAATAAAATAAAAAAACATACATATTAAAAACAAAATTTCTTTATGTATAAATTTTTTTTTTTTTTTTTGCGAAGAAACGAAAAGTTCCACCCAAACGAGAAAGTTAAATACCATAAAAGCATAAATAAGTGGTTAAAAAGAAAATATACAATTTTTTTTTTTTGCTTTTCTTCTTCTTTTTTTTTCGAAGAAAAAAGATAATATATTTTCTCTCATTCAAAATTTGAATATTTTATTAAATGTCCTATTTACAAATTTTTCTTCTTAAGTTTAATATTTCTCGTTTTCCTTTTACAAAGTGTCACCGCATTATACCAATTTCACTACCAAAATATGAAAAAAAAATATATATATATATATTTATGTTAAATCATAATATTTATGTTGCGGGCGAATTTCAAATTTAGATATATTGCATTAAAATGTTTAAGATTATTATTTTAGTGACTGTTTACAAAATTCGAAAATTTATTAGATGGTCTTCGAAAAATGTTTGTATAATCTGACAATATAAGCTATTGTTAATATTTGAGTTAAGAATTTTTTAAGAAAATCAGAAATTGAAATATGTATTTGAAATGTTTATCTTATGCGTTTAATGTATAATATATATATATATTTTATTGAGATTTTGTTTATTCTTTATAGAAAAATATTAAGCTGTTTTATTTTATATGGAGGAATTGAAAATATGAAATAATTTTAGTGTACATATTGCCATTATTTTCAATATATACATAAATAAATATAATTCCTTCCAAACACGCTCATATGAAAAGTAAACGATTCGAAAAGAAAAATTATTACGTACATTAAGTTGAAAATTAATGAAATTACAAGCTTTAAGAATTTCGAACTTAAAATTTGCCTTTTTGTAAATAGGACGATATTAATAATTTTATATGTAAATTAAAAACAATTAATAATTCTTTAAATGATATTATTTTATGTATATAATGGAAATTTTGTTTTTAAATATTTGACCAAATAATATTTTTATTTTTTGGTAATTTCTATTATACAATTTAAAAAATAGGAAATGATGTAATCGCCCTAGATTAAGATGGTTTATTCTTTTGTGCGAAACTTTTTGACACCAGTGAAAAGAATATTTTTATTTATATTTCATATTTTTTTTTATTCACCCTTATTTTCATAAAAAGTAAATTTTAAATAACATTTTAGTAAATTTATGTAGAAGGAAAAAAAAAATGAAAATATTCAAGAATAAAAATTACAGAAGAAAGAAGCATATTTATTTATCTTCCTTTTTTTTTTTTTTTGTATATATATGTCAACACCTCAAGTGTTAAAGAAAAGCATTTGCGTTGAAAAGATGAAATTTTTTTTTTCAACTTAATGGAGAGTATATATTCATTAAATTTACATTTTTCAAAATTAGTTTACTTAAATGTTAAAATTTTTATACTACTAATTTTATTATAAATTTCGAAATTTTGAATAGAAATGAATTTTCTTCTTTTTTTTAATCCTTGATATACGAACATAAAATCGTTGGATTTTAAAAATTGAAACAATAAGAAAGAAAATCATAAAATTATTGAAAACTTGAACTAGACAACTTGCACTGATGATAAAAGTTTGGGCAATTGAAAATTTTTGTTGAAATCAAAGCATATTTGGTTGGATACACTAAAAATATATAGATACCTATTTTTAATAAAATGTTTCTTGGAAATTATCCGTAAAATTCAAATTAATTGTTAAATGAAAGTTTTCTGGAAACTCATTGAACATTGAATAGTTTGAAATTTTGATATTGAAATTTTCCACAGCTATATGTTTTATTTGATGATTGAATATTACAACTTTATTAAACCAAATAATTGAATGTAAATCAAGTTAATTTTAAGTCGACTTTGGTGGCTTATGGCCTTAATTTTTTTTGCAAAAAAAAGAAAATATGTATATATGACTTAAAATTTTAATATAATTTTTTATACATAGTTTTTTTTTTTTTTTTTTTTCAAATCAAAGATTCCCTTTCATGTATCAGACAGATAAAATCTCTAAAGTAAATTTCTGCTGTAACCGAATATGTTTTCTTTTTATATAATATTGTAGTAGAAAAATAAGAAATCCTTGGTGACAATATAAAACTTCCGAGTTTTAAATTTTATTTTTTATTTTACTTTTTTTTTACTTTCAATTTATGTAATATATTATTTGCCCTTGCCCAACTAAAAATATTAGAACAAAGTTTGTTTTTTTTTTTAAAAGCAAAAATTTCACATTTTATGTGAACGAATAAAATGATAAAATTACTAAAATGTAACATTGCTGCATAGTAAAAATATAAAATGAAATTTGTTTTATAGTCATAGCCATATAAATATAACATACATTATACCCAAGATATATTCGAAGTGACATATGAAGAAAGATTGCATTTTTTAAATAATTTCGAACTATTTTCTATATCATAGCTATGCAATAAATGTTTAAAAAGAAATCTAGAAAATAAAACAAAAAATATGCAAGTATGTATAATAATAATAATGATAATAAAAAAAAATATTATATTTTTCAACTGAAAATCTAGAAATAACTTTCAAATGTATAAATGCAATGTATATAGCTACAACCTTCAAAAAGATTTTTCAATAATAATAATAATTCACATCCAAAGGAAATAAAAGTATCCCGAAAATGTAATTTCTTTAATAAATCAATGCTTTACAAACTTTAGGTAGATGTTTCTTAACCATACAATTAAAACACTATAAATCTCGTCGCTAAAATTTATATCACGACTGAATTCGGTTTTCAATTATATTATTGCAATGAAAATTTGTACTTAGTTACATATTATAAAATATTTTAAATTCTGTTAATTTTAATTTAATTACATAGGATTCTGCAAGTACAAATAACAGGTGATCTCAATACAAAATTTTTCAAACAAAAGATCGGCGCAGTGAAATAAGGCCGCGGGAAATAAGGCCGCGATAGGTTTTTTGTTGCGGTCTTATTTCATTTTGAAAAATGAAATAAGGCCGCGAAAAAATCCTCGCGGTCTTATTTCATTTTGAAAAATGAAATAAGACCGCATAAAATTCCTCGCGGCCTTATTTCGTTTTGAAAAATGAAATAAGACCGCGACAAAAAAAAAAATTAATCGGAGGGCTAATTTCATTTTGAAAAATGAAATAAGGCCGCGAGGATTTTTTCGCGGCTTTATTTCATTTTGAAAAACGAAATAAGGCCGCGTAATCTTGTGAGGTGAGCACACAGGGCAGGGGGCTGCCCCCTGCCCTGTGTGCTCACCTCACAAGATTACGCGGCCTTATTTCGTTTTTCAAAATGAAATTAGCCCTCCGAATAATTGTTTTTTTTTGTCGCGGCCTTATTTCATTTTTCAAAACGAAATAAGGCCGCGAGGAATTTTTTGCGGTCTTATTTCATTTTTCAAAATGAAATAAGACCGCGAGGATTTTTTCGCGGCCTTATTTCATTTTGAAAAACGAAATAAGGCCGCGAAAAAATCTTCGCGGCCTTATTTCATTTTTCAAAATGAAATAAGACCGCAACAAAAAAACGTCGCGGCCTTATTTCCTGCGGCCTTATTTCCATCCCCCCAAAAGATCATATAATTAATGTCGTTCACCAATTTCATTTTCTCAATTAACTAAATCTCAACATGGGCATTGAAATGCTCATCATTTAAAGAAAAAAAAAACTAAATTCTGAATGACATTAACAGAAAATAATTCGGACACATAATTCTTGATACATATATGAAACCATAACGAGTTTATTCTTCTCATCAATTTTTCATTCTAATAAATAAAACTTTATGTTGATTCAAGATGGGAATTTTCAATTTAAAATTATATTCTAACTTCAGAGTGAATGAATGGGAAATAAAAATTACAAAGATTTATTTCAGGACAATCTAACAATATATACATTACACACTACAATATCTTATAATAATAATAATAATAATAATACCAGTTTTTGTTGAAAAAGGCAAAAATTTTAAAACAATATTCTATAAATTTAGTTTCATTTAAAATTATTGTTAGAATATATATATAATTATAAATATGTGTATAATTGTATATATACATTAAAATTGTATATTTGAGTTAAATGATTTGAAAATAATTATTATCGATAATAAAATAGAAGATTATATAAATTTGAAATTTATTCACAAACTCTTTAATTTCCGAAAATTACAAAATTTATTTCAAATGTTCTATTTAATTTAGAAATATATGTATGTACATAATATTGAAATTAACAAATTTATTATTAAATAACCGACAAAGCGAGAACGTATCTTTGCCATTTTGCTTCCATCAAACTTCTATCAAAGATAGATGCATTAGTTACCAAATCAAACACACTACGCCTCAGATCAGTTCTATACAGTCTGCTCGAAAAGGTTAGATGATTTAACTGCAAAAACTTAACAACTCATACTTTTGATCTATTTTACATAAAAAAAAATTATTTAATCTTGGTTAATTTTTAAATCATGACAATCCTAACTGAAACCTGAAATAAAGAATCTGATATTTTTCAACTATATTTTCAGTATCAGATTTATTTTATTAGACACACATTTTAACTTTTTTTCGAAAACAATAATTTGGATTTTTTTTTTTTCTTAATAAAAAAAGAAAAAAAAAACGCAACATTAAAATAATATAAATATAAACAAACATATTTTTAAGCTTCGCAGCAATAAATGAAAATATATAATGTTAACTACATATATATGATGTAATGAAATTCCTGTGTGAATTTATTTTATATATGTAATATTATATTTAACGTATATTATACATTTTATAATGTAAATAACATATAATGTGTAATTTTTTACCATAAATTGCATAGATCGCATGAGAATTCATTCAAAATTAAAATATATTAGTTTATATTTACTTAATATCCCTTTTATAAAATATATATATACATACTATATATACATACATAATATGATTATTTTATACGGTATAATAACTTTTATTTATTTCAGAACAAATTATAAAAATCTGAGTATATGAATTCTTTGTTGGAGCAAAAAGTTTCATAAATGTTTTAAGACAATTCTGATTTGCATTTATGAACAGAACGTCATATCTAGGGCAGTCTGATACATACACAACACATATCGATCACAATATTCTAATATCACCTATCAACGTTTTTGAAAATTTTACAGGTGAGCAAAAAACTGTATAAATTTATAATTATAAAAGAACCGCAAAATACTTAATCAAACCTTTTTTTTAACAATTTTAAAGGAAATTACTGATAGAAAGTGGATGTAATCGAAATGAAGAAAAACTTCTAAATGTAGTGATTAATTATTTTTTTTTTTTGATAAACCTGTTGTACGTACAACTAAAAAATTAACACAATAATCTAAAAATTTCGACTTTGCAAAAAATGTGCTTATATTTGTCCTCGCAAATTTAATGAGCCAAACTTTAATTTTTATTCAAGCAGATTTTAAGATATTAAACCATCAGACTTCATTTCATTCAATTTTAAACCATATTTAATTAAACTTTTGAACATCAAACAAACTATAAAATTTCAGTAAAACTTTAATAAGCTCGGATGGATTCTATTAGATTTAAAATTCTTGTCTTATACACGTGATATGACAGACATGTTAAATATAATTAGTAATGACTAATGATATTCTATAAAAGAAGTTTTCAAAGTGTGTTTTTAAAAAATAACAAATATAATTTTATCTCGTAATATATACCTTTTAAATGAAAGGTATTATATTTATATGTATGTATAGAAAAAAAAATTGTATTTCATAAAATGTATACCACATTTATTTGAATTTCTGATGTATATTTTGCAAGCTAGTTAGTGTAAAATAAAATTTATTTAAATAAATATTTTAACAACCTCATAACTATATATAGCGAAATTGCAGATAAACATATATATAAAAAATTTATGGGTTGATAATAATCAGATCGACACAATTGAAATAAAAAAAAAATTTTTTTAACCACCACTTTAAATCTTATATAAATTTATTTTTGTTAATGGTGAATGAATAAAATCATCATTATGCAAAATAAAAAAAAAAATAAAAAAAATTAAATAATAATAATCTATTAAGTGTAATTTTGCGAAACACGAGATGATTGTAGTTTAAATCAAGTACAATGTTAATTTTATTTTCACACATTGAAATAATAAATTTACGATAAATAAATAAATTTTTTTTTTTTTTTAATCAATATTCAATTTTAAATTCTGTTGCTATGATGCACTATAAATTTAGCCAAATATGAAAATTAATATTTAACACTTTAACGCAGAGCTACAAAATTTTGATAATTAATTTTTTATATGCTAGATATGAGATGAAGAAAATTTTATTACTTTAATAAAAAATTATAATACAATTTTCCAATACAAATTTATAATTTTTTTTTCAAGAATAATTTTTAGGATTTTATATTCCCTATTAATTATTTTTTACAATAACTTAACCACTCAAATCGTTTCGAACTAAGAAATAAAAAGTAGACTTGAATACCCGTTATGAATATTTGTCGATGTTTAATCTACACCCAAAAAATTACCGTAGATATTATCATTTAAAAACACTTCTTGGCGCAGTTAAAACTCGTGACGCAAGCTACGTACAAAATTCAATTCATCACACAAAAGAAATGATATCAATTTGTGTGCCGCAAGACGCTAAGCGTGCGTGCGTGCAATCAGTGGTTGTTGGAGCAGAAGTCAAGGCAAAGAAAAATTGTCAACAAAAGATTACACCGAAATTCTTTTGCACAAATTATTCAATGCGTCATTTTCAGCAATTTTCCTTTGCTTTGATTTTTGCTCCAACAACCACTGATTGCACGCAAGCACGCTTAGCGTGCGGCACACAAATTGATATCATTTCTTTTGTGTGATGAATTGAATTGTGTACGTAGCTTGCGTCACGAGTTTTAACTGCGCCAAGAAGTGTTTTTAGTTGATATAACTATTTTTCGAAGGTAAATGAATATATAAAAATATTTCGAAAAAACTTGACATTTAGGGAGACTTTTGGAAATTTTGGGTAATTTTTTTGATTTTGGGACATTTTTTGATTTTGGGACATATTTGGATTTTGGGACATTTTTGATTTTGGCACATTTTTGATTTTGGAACATTTTTTGATTTTGGGACATTTTTGATTTTGGGACATTTCTTGATTTTGAGACATTTTTGATTTTGGGACATTTTGGGATTTTGGGACAATTTGGATTTTGGGACATTTTAATTTGGGACATTTTTGGGACTTGAGCTTGAGTGGAAATCATATTGGAGAGTGATTGAGTGAAATGAAATTATTGAGCGTCGACCTTTGAGTGCGAAATTTATTGTGTGCACAAACAAACAATCAAACAAACAAACAAACAAACATACTATTCGGTTATCCACTCATGCTTAGTACCGTTGGAAAGGTCTTGGAACGTAGATGCGAAAAATGTCATATGTCATCCAGAAAGGTGAAAAGGTCACCAAGTTATAGGCCAAAAACTGAAAAGGTGAAAAAAAATTCAAATGGCCATAACTTAATGACCTTTTGACCTTTTTGGATAACATATGACATTTTTCGCATCTACGTTCCAAGACCTTTCCAACGGTTTCTAACATGAGGGGTTACACGGAAAGAATTTTTTTACTACAAATGTGTATTCGCATTTCTTAATCTTAGAAAATATTAAAATAGTTAAAATATGTTTCAATACGTGTGTATTTACTAAAATATGCAGTAATTTAAGCATATTTTTCTGAAATTGATCCAAAAATTTTTTTAATAATATAAGTACCTTTTTCTTAATTTTATTGAAAAAATTGCAAATTAAAATAAGAAAACGTTTGCTTAAATACAGAAAATAATTTCAGCCAGAAAATGTGTATACCAAATTTATATTTTCTATTTTATATACTTTTCAAATTTCAATAACGTAGCTGAGTGGTAGTGTTGACGAATTGCAATGCTAAGGACGCAGGTTCGAATCCCAAAGAAGGCATAAGAAATAAAATTATAGAATTTAATAAAAATAAAAAAATAAAAATAAAAAAATAAAAAAAAAATAAAAATAAAAAGATATTAAAAAAAAATAAAATTTTATTTTATTTTCTTATGTAAAATCATTACAGAATTTTCTTGAAATAAGCATTGCAAATGGATAAATTAAGAAATAATTTATTTAAAACAAATTATTTTATACTAAAATTAGTGATATTTTAAAATACTCATATCAAGTAGTTTTATGCAGTTTTTTACTAGGCGCTAAACCGATAGGGCTTATGCTTGATTTATGTCAGTTATGCTGAATTAATTCTTTCCGTGTAGGGTCAACAGTTCAAAAAGTCGAAAGTTAGCTGTATATATTGTCGTGAAGCTTCACACGCTTGCGTCACTCGAGGGACTGCCGTCCCCGGTGATAAACAAAATCTATATAAGTACTTTACAGATTTGTTCACCATTCTTGACCCAACAGAAAAATCCGAAAACTTCATTAATGCACATTTTCAAAATCAACAACCGATTTGTATGACCTTAATGAACTTCCGTAATATTGCTATTTTACATAAAAAAATACAATTTAATTTTTTTTTTTTATTTATTAAAATTTTTTTATTATAGATATTTTTTACCGTCTTCTTTGGGGTTTTGTTATAGAGATTTTTTTGGCGTCTTCTTTGGGATTCGAACTCGTAGAGAACAAAAAAATTGTTCTAAATAAAGTGTATAAAAAGTGAATCCCCGGAAGTCAATTGTTAAAATTTTCCGAAGTTATTATTTTGAGTGATATCCAAGAATCTAGTTATGTTGCAGTTTTCCCTTTTTAATATGGAACAAATTCTTCGCTGGTTTAAACAAATATCCTTATTAATATATCAAATAAAATTCAGTTTATCTAAGTATGCAAACAAAAAAAAACAAAAAACTATCTTTTATCAAAATTAAAATTAATATTTTAAAGTTTCCTAATGTTTATAAAACTTAAAACATAATATCATATATGCAAAAACAAAAAAAAAAATAAATTTCAAATTCTAAATGTTTTTTTGACCATATAAAAAGCTATGAGATTTTCCACAATATGTGGTGAAAAATAATTACTATGATAAAATTCTAAATAAATTTTTTTTAAAACAAAAAAATTTCATTTTCATGGAAAATTTTTTTTAAACTTTTTGAACATAAGATAAAAAATTTATTACATCGAAATTTTAATTGTAAACATTATTTTTTTTTTGTTTTGATAATATTTATGTTGTTAGGTAAATTTATGAATTTCGCATAAACTTCTTGAATTTAGCTAATGCTGATGATTTAAAAATATTTAAAAAATTTGTGCAATAAAAATTGAATAATTGTTCTTGCGCTTTCAAACAATTTTATAAAAACAAAATTTAATTTGTGATAAGGATAATTTTATATTAAAGAAAAATTCAAGAGCTCAATATCAGGCTTGATTTATTTTAATTAAGCCTAGATTTTAAATTAAGAAACTATATAGGGTAGATGCACCAGTAGCCCGCCCGGTACTAGTAACCGCCCACTTTCAACTTTATATTTAAATATTAAGGAAAGTATCAAGTGTTTTGCTTATTTCAAAGCACAAATTTGTCTGCTCGGTTTTCAGCAACACTCTTGCAAATTTTGGTTGCATAGGTCCAACTGGAATTTTAAAAAAATCGGTTTAAGTTTGTGATGAAATACCAAAAATTAAAAACGGTGAAAAAAGTCTCATTTTGTTTAAGGAATTCATAATTTTAATTCAATTAAATTTTTATGAATAAAAAAAAATACACATGTAACTATTTTTTTTTTTAATAGTAAATTATATTATTTAAATGGATTTTTAATAAAAAAATGTTTTTTTTTATTTTTAATAATAAAAAAGACGATGGGCGTCTTCTGGAACAACTTTTTACAACTATTTCAATAACCGCCCGATATGGGCGGTTACAAAAACAGTAGAAAAAATTGTTGTTTTTGAACCCGCCCAGTACGTTTTTCCTTGATTATTGGACCTGCGAAAGGGAAAACGATTAGAGAACGACATTCAATAGAAAAAATTTCTGTTTATGATTACGCTCAGAATGATTTCTCCTTGATTTTAGAATCTTCGGAAAGAAAAACCAGAGAAAAACATTCAGTAGGAAAAATTAATGTTTTTTAGTCCGCCCAGAACGATTTTTTTTTGATTTTAACACCTTCGGAAAGAAAAACCAAAGACAAAATTTCGGTTTTTGAATCTTCCCAGCACGATTATTCCTTGATTAAAGCACCACTGAAAGGGAAATCCAGAGAAAAAATTCAGCAACAAAAATTTACAGCGCACAGTGGTTGATAAAATTTTTTGGGCGGGATTCCAATCGTGCAATCAGAGAGGTTGAATTCATTAGTAAATGGAGAGCGATAGTAACAGAGGATTTAATTAGAAAGAAAGCTAATCAAGTTTCACTATTTTTTTTTGCTATTTTCGTTGTATGTTTTTTTAATGAATAATGAAGTGGTGAATGTATAAGTAAAGCTTAAAGTTAGGTATAATTAAGGACAAAATTTAAAAATTTTATTTTATTTACTTCCATTTTATAGGTATATTTATTTATAAATATAAATATAATTAGGTATTTAAATTTAAAAAAAACTGAAAGTGAATTGACATTTTTTTTTTGCCAAATTTACTTCAATTTCTCTTCAAAATTTGTATGGGCGGATACTAGAACTTATATGGACGCATTCTAGATTTTAGTGGGCGGTTACTGAAAAAATTGACTTTTTTCACAAAAACCTAATTTTCTCTTAAACCGTAATTCAAATGAAATAAGCAGATAATACTAATTATAGAGAATCGCTCTAGATATCCATTAATATAAAGATGTATTCAATATCTCTTATGCACGATTTTTTATGCGTTGTCAAAGTCTGAAAATTCCTTAAGTGGGCGGTTACTGGTGCCTTTACCCTATATAAACTTTTCAATTTTTAGCGATTTTTGGGTTCCGAATTTCACTTGGCCGGATTCTCATTTGCTAATATTTCTGAATATATACATTTATGCAATCATTTAAAATAAAAACTTGTTGTGCAATAAGGACTCTGCCGAACTATAGTACCCTAGTACCCTTTTTTTTATTAAAGTTACCAAATCACTAGGTGGAACACCTTTTATACTATAAGAAGTATGGATTTGGTAATGAGGACAGGAAGTTTAGACGGGATTAAAAAGTGGGACAGTTAGTAGATAATCATTTACACTCTTCTTAAAGCGGCGCAAGTCGTAAATCAAGCGTCCGCCAGCTGTCGGGAACAGTTTTGATGGGAGAGCATTCCACATTCTCGAGGTGCGAATTGAAAACGAATCTCCTCGTTCTATCACATCTGGGAATTTTGACGAAGAATGGGTGTGACGTTGAAGCGGTACGTGTTTGGCGTGAAAATACTTGAAGTTGAGGAAGTAGGAACTTTACTTCCAGGGAACACGTATCCATTCCAACAAAGTATTTGTAAAAAATTTAAAGTTGGGTTATATTTAATCTAGTAGTCAAATACCTCGATAATCGGATCGAGTATTTTAAATAAAACTCAAATATAGTTAAAGCTTTTAGAGGTTTATAAAGTGATTGCAACCAATAGATTGAAAAAAAAGGGTTAATGAACGTGAAACCTACATCGGTCTCATCTGAGCGGATTTTTTCAATTGCAGGGATTTTTATTTCCAAATCAAGAAGCCGTGAAGCCTGAAACGTTAAATGCATTAGTTGTGTTAAATATTATTTCTTAAAAAACAATAAAAATTAATAAATTTAAAATAATATATATTTTTTAGTGTTACACTGCAAACAAAAATAGTACCCGGGTATAGTTAGTGAATTGATACCAGACTACCCGGGTAATTGAAAATCGGATAATTTGGACACTCTATGCCGAACCCTCTGGAGACTATTATTTTTTGGGCGCTTTGCGTCCGAATTGTTTCAGGTTATTCTAATTTTTAACTTTTAATTTGATGAAAAATTCCGGTCAAATGAAATACAGGAAAATGTACTGCTCGTTAAATATTTTTCATATTCATTATTCTTTTTTTAATCCTTTAATGAAATATTTTTTGGCAACAAAAATTTTTTACTTTATTTGCCAAAAAAAAAAAATTATATATTTGCATTGAAAACTATGTGTTGGTATGTGTAATAAAATTAAATGAAAATAAACAACAACTTTCCACTTAATTATTTTCAGCTGTTATTTTCTTTATCATGATATTATATTATCTTCTTCTTTTTTTTATATAATTAATTTGCAGAAATAATAATTTTGCTTGGTAAAAAAAAAGAAAATAATTTTTCTGGCAGAAATTTTGTTATTTTTCTTTTAAAAGTGAAATACGACAGACGTGGAGACATGTACATATTTCAAGTCTGGTTAAACAATTCGTATCGTCCAAACATTAAGTTGATAACTCGAAAGACTCAACTTTTCAGTAGACCGAAAAAACTGAAAAAATCTAATAAGTCCGCTAATCTGAATCGAAATTTCAATAGTTAAATATCAAATTAATAAGCTTTAATTTGATATTTTACTTTGAAATTTCAATTCAGATTAACGGAGTCATTACATTTTTCCCATTTTTTAAGTCTACTGAAAAGTTGAGGGTTTCGAGTTATAAACTTAATGTTTGGACGATACGAATTAGTTCCAGTTTTGACAACCTGTATTCATCTGGATTCATTTGGATTCATTTGGTGGCCATCAATTTTAAGGTGTCAGAATATTATAAGACAAAACCATTGAAATCACATGTCTTCATCGTTAAAAATCAAAAATTCATAAAAAAAAAAAAAATTGTAAAAAATATGAAAAATTTGTCTGTACTATATATATATATATATATATATATATATATATATATATATATATATATATATATATATATATGTATTTGCATACATAATAAATATAATAATGATATTTTCAATACTTTTGCATATACATAATATATATAAAAAACTTGGTGCGTAATTAATTGCAATTCACTGTCGTTTTATTTCTTGACTTTTTTTTTTAAGTACATGCATGCAGTTTATAATTACAGGTTATTTGATTGGCAAAGTAATTAATTTTAAGAGAACCGTAATGAACCTTATTTGGTTAATTATGATACGAAATACACTCATGCAGATATTGACATATATATGATTTCGTTTTACATGAAAATAATATTAAATTTCGTATATTAATTTACGCTTTCATTTCATGAACTCATAATTAATTTAATGAGCGCTTATACATACCTATATTGATTGAAGCTTTTAAAATAATTTTTTTTTATTATTAATTATTATAATAAATAATAAGAGTTGGTATAAAAATGTGGATTTTTGTTCGAATTATTGGAAACATGTTTTATGGTATGGATATAACTTATAAAAAAGAATAGAACGTCATATGGATTGGGAATTTACTTATACCATAAATTTGGAATTTATTTTATTCTACAGAGAAAATATTTATTTCTCTACATATCAATTATACTACTATATACTAATTACTAGTTATACAGTGTATACAGACAGTAAACATATATTGATATATTGACATATATTATATCCATAATATGAGGATATAATAGTATTATTTGTACGAATAAAGTTGACCCGCCCGCCATATATACATATACATATATAATTTTTCATATATATATATATAATTTTAATTTTTTTTTATTTTTAAATATAGTTTAAATTTTTTGATGAAATTTTAGGTGTTTCTTGTCAGCTCTTTCGAGTTTATATCAAGTATAATAGTATCACAACCTATACCACAACACTACAGAAAATAAAATATTAGAAAACAATTGAATTACGAAATTCCAAAAACGGGTCTGGTCAGTTATTCAAATTTCACAGGAGAAAACTGATTATCTGTAATTTAGCAGTGCCAATTTTTTTGAAAATGCTTAACATGGATCATAACATAACGAATTTTGGTGCTTTCAGAAGTAAATCCAAATAATTAAAACAAAAATTTTGAACTGAACCAATTTTGAACTAACAACATGAAAATATGAATATATTCAAATTTCAATAGGTTTGTTCTGAAGTGCAAGTTCCGAAAGGAAGCGAAACAGAAAGGTGAATGCGGTTTAATTAAGGTTCAAGTTATTTTACTCATTTTACATTTGTATACTAAATATCACCAATATCATTAAAGGAAATCTACGTTTTTAGTTTTTTATTTCATTTTGTCCAATTTCTTTTTATTGTATGTATATTGTTATAACTTGGTTTAAAAAATGCAATAACCAATAATACATCAGCTAGCAACACTGAAGGTCTCAGATTAAATCCAGTCTGATCTTTCGCCGTGACAAAAATTAAGATTTTGCCCCGCTACAAAAAAAAATCCTGCAGACGCCTATTACGATATAAACTGTCTATAAACTAACTACGTACATTTTATTACCACATCTACGAGAACAAAAAGCATATAAGAAACTTAATTAAACTATAAATATAAATAATATACAAAAACCCAAATATTTATTTGAAATTTTTAAACTATTGGAGACATGTATAAAAAATCATTAAATTTTGCTCCTTTTTACTTTTTAATGTTTCAAATCAAAGATTAGTACAGAATTTTATTAAAATCCTTTTGATTAAATATTATTTTACTTCATATAACTTTATCCTTAAACAACATTTTTTTTTTCTTCTTATTCGTAACAAATTCATGTACCTTAAAGAATAAAATAAATATCTAAGTTTATACCATAATATTCTCTATGGTAAATCCAGGTCATAAATAAAAAAAAAGCTCTACTAACTACATCTATGCAGCACACAGTAAAAAAAAAAAGAAAGCATAAGAAATAAAGAAAAACCAAAAAAAAAATTTTATATATACCTATAATGTACATACGATATACAAATACTTATATATTTATATTGCATTATTACATTATAGATATATATTTTTTGGGACCCAAAATCAATAAACATAAAAACAAAAATTATGTTTCGTGACACTTGATATTACGATGATCCTTAAAAACATAAAATATTTTGATAAACTGTATTACCATGTTATAGAAACGATAAATTTCAGACATGTTTCACTATATATGCTTACTACAAATTTCGGACTATATTCATAAACATGACAATTTATTTCAGCTGGGATATATTGACTGTTGTATGTATTCTTCCTTATCTTATATTAATCTATTTTGTTCTCATGGTGGGTAGGAAACAAATATACCACAGTTTAGTTATTATAGACGCTTAAATAGAACATTGAAAGTAACTTATATATATAAAAAAGAAGTTAAATTAAATAAATTCTGCTACTCTGAATATATGTATACAGTAGTATGTATATCAAGTTTATTGGCATTATTGCAAATTAGAATCATGGGAATTATTCATTGAACACAATATATCATTTAATTTACCACTATTACTTTTGTACTTAAAATTATTTACATTATGTAAGTATATTAAATATAATAAATGGATTAGAAAAAATACAATTTCTAATTTAGTTACATCATGAATATAACAAGAAGGTAAGTATAACGGGTAAGAGCCTAAGCAAGTACAGATAATTTATATAAAGCAAATAAATACTTAAATAATAATATACCTAATATATTTTTTGAAATTGGTAAGATTATTATCGCTATCCATCAAATTACATGAATTCATTTCACAATAAATCACAAGATTTTGAAATTTCCCGAAGCAGTTTATCTTAAATTTAGAACAAACTAAAAGAAGAAATATAGAACACTACCTCGTGAATGAAGTATAGAACATTTGAATTTAAAATATTTCTGGAATATTTTTTTATTTATTTTGATATCACTCTCAGTTCATATACCAACTTTCCGCTTTCAGTCCCCCAGTCCCCCAGTAGAATTCTTAGTCACAATCAGGACGAGACTAGATTTTTTTTATTCTTCGTCAATTGACCAACTCATATACCAATTTTCACGGAAATACATTTTTTGCCCCCAGAGCTTGAACTTTTGGACATAATCCGGGTCTTTCCATTTTTTAGTTTCCTTTTATCAATATCCATTTGCCTACATATTAATTTTCATCAGAATCTTTTTAAAACAGTATAAATTTCAAATTATTTCAACCCTTCACCTCTAACTACGTTTATAACTCCGTTGCCCGGACTCAGAGAATCTCACTGTTTGGCTTTTGGTTAAAATGAACGAGATTGCAAGTATTTTGGAATTAAAACGATCAAAATCGCCCAAGTAATTTAATAGTGATAAACATTTAAGTGCGCGACAGACAGAAAGTGAACACATATAGTCCGCTTTTTCATTTTTGATGGAAAATGGGCTAAAACTTGGTTCCAAAATTGTTGCATTATTATTATGTATAAAATTATAACTATATAATATGGTAATATTTTTCAAATAGTAAGCATATACATATAAGGTAAGAAAACATTTGAAGAGAAACAAAAATTTCTTCTTCTTTGATAGCAAACATTTAACATTCTTAACACAAAAAGACATAAACCATTATAACCGAACAGGAACTGTCTCGAAACCTCTACAATAGGTATACGTAAAATAATTTGGATAATTTATTATCATCCCTCATTTGAATTATTATATAAAAAGAAATTGGTGAACAAATTTAAGCTAAGTCCACCGGAAAGTTGTCTCATGCAAGAAATAAATTAAAGAAAACAAAGCTGTAGAAGAAATATTTTAACAGTAGCCTATCCAGATATGCTTTAATTTATATGCCAAAAGAGAACAAATTGAAATTTTATTTAGAATTAAAAAATTTATATAAAAAGTATAACGAAATAATATGTCTGAATGTACATATCGAATTCAAATACTAATTATTAGTTGGTCAAGGAGAAAAGAAATCATATTTCGAATTTTAATAATGCTTCAACAAAATAAATAATTAATAAAAAAAATAGGAAGAAGATTTTCTAATGCATTATTGAACATATGCAATTACATTGGATGATACTATTTTTTGACTTGATTAAGACTTGACTTATGTATATGATTAACATTTTTCTTAACATTTGCTATCAGTAATGAAATGAATAATTTATAATAATTGTTGTTTTTGGCGTATCAAGCCTACTCTCTAAATAAGTTTTGGCTAGATTGTGGGTAAAAAAATTAGATTGAGCAACTAGATTGTGTGCAACTAGGATCTAGTTGGAAATCTAGCTTCCAAAATTTACCTAGATTCTAGTTAAAATGCCAAACTAGATTCCTAGTGGAATTCTAGTTACAAAGGCTAGATCTTCCATTTTTGTTACTAGAATCTAGTGACTTTTTTTTATAAAAAAAAAAAAAAAATTTATTCTAATATTTTTTTTTATTTATATTATTACAATTTCTTTATTAGATTTTTATTAAATTCTAATTTTATTTCATACGCCTTCTTCCGGATTCGAACCTGGTTCTTTAACATTGCAATTCGCCAACACTACCACTCAGCTACGGTATTGAAATTTAAAATGTACATAAAATAGAAAATATAAATTTGGTATACACATTTTCTTTGTGGTATGTTAGTTATTTGCAATTCTAGGGACGCAGGTTCAAATCCCGAAGACAGCAAAAATATCTGGTATCAATAATTGAAATCTAGCAATGAGAAATAGATGATAATTGCAGAAACTAGATTTTAATAATTTTTCAAATTTGTCTAAAACTATTTTAAAACTATATTCTAGTTTTAAATTTCCGTTCTTGTAATCTAGTTTACCAAAATAACTGGAATATTAATGATCTGAAATGGAATTTATGTTCGGTAAATAATTTGTAAAATTTTACCTAGAAATCTAGCTTTTGAGAACTAGATTTTTGCGTAAACTAGCTTCTGAAACTATAAAACTATTTTCAATAATTGAATTTCCCAGTAAAAATCGTTTAACTAGATCAAAGCTAGGGATTCTAGCCAAAATTTATTTAGAGAGTATACCTATTATACATTCGTAGTAGTAAATTTAATATTAGTTAAAATTAAAACATGAAAAATTAAAAATCTCAAAGATAACTAAGTTCTAGTAATAAAAACTTGTACAAATATTTTTAAACTATTTTGTAAAATTATTTTACTAGAATATATGCAGAAACACCATTGTCAAGACTTTTCAAAGAATTTTTCAATGAATTCCTGATAGAGTAAAATAGAACCAAGAAAATGGTTCTTTTTTTTTGTTTCTTTAAAAACATATTTCTCATAAAATTAACGAAAAAAAAAAAAACAAGTAACAATTTACTGCTTTTATATTATATGTAAAGTCTTAATTTTATTTATTGCAATTTTTATTTAATTCGATGGTAGAGTTTTCAAAATTGCAATAAATTTACTGCTGACTATACTACACACACCAAAACAAAATATAGCTTTGTCATCAAAAATAATGAAAAAAAATACATTTTAATGTCTTTATATTTTATAAATTGGTCCCTCAATCAATTTTTATACATTTATTGCTTTATATATACAACTACATAATGTTACTAACACGTTTCTATAATTTTACCTATGCAACGCAAAAATGTATAGGCCTGGCACAAATTAATTGCTTAAAGTCTGTTACAAACATTAAAAATCAACAATATTGTACACAATATGATTTTCTGGTAATATTGAATCTTAAGTATTTTTTCCGCAGATCCATAACCCCACCGTTATAAATAGAAATTTATAACCCAAATTCTAATTCAAACTGACTATTAAACCTTACATTTTACCGTCCTCATTGCACTATATCACTTTGCATTTCACTTTCATTATAAATTTATAATTTAAAAATTTTTCATTCACAAAACATATTTTTATTTTTTTTTAAATATTAATTTAACATTGTTTATTCTTATAAAAAAAATTTTTTTTTTTTTTTTTTACTTTGAACAGTGACATTCTGTTATGAATATTTTTGAAATTATTGTACATGCATATTTTACTTTTTTACTTTAAATAAAGACCGGAAATTGATTGGATATAACAATTTGACTTCGGATTGCAGAACAAAAATGAAAAAAAAAATCAAATAATTTCCGATATGTCATTGGTACCAAATTATATATTATTGTAAATACATATGAATTTGTACAAAAAATAAAGTTTTTTCAATATTTTTCTAAATATCCAAGAACAAGCATATTTCAGTTTTGCAGCCACAACCACCGAAAAAATATAATCAACCAAAGAAAAGTTATTGGAAAATTTTAAACCACAAAATTATATAATACTTACATATAGTAATGTATTCTATGTATATTGTACATAATATCTATATAATATATATTTTTTCTTTTTTAAAAATTTCTACTGCAATGAATTTTCATTTAAATATGATTGTAATATAAAATCACCCGTTGAGAATTTCATAATATTATATTTCACTTACATAATAATACAAGTATTTACTTTTTTATATGTATATTTATGATGAGATGATAATGAAGAAAAGTTTTCTGATTCATACGTATGAATATATTGTACATACAAGGTTTCATACATGGGTAAAAATTAAATATAATTTTAAAAATTAAGAACTTTTGCAAAAAAAAAGTATACAACAAAAAAATAATAAAATTTATACTTAATTCTATAGTAACAAATTTTAATGGAATGAGGGCCAAATTAAGTTAATGATAATCAACTTGAAATCATAGTATCTAATTTAAAGCATTTTTACATTGTGGCAGAAAGCTTTAATTATTTGACAAAGAATAAATGACATTATTAAAATTTAAAAGTTCTTTTAGGTAGAGCTTATTTTACTTTAATTGACATGTTATAATTATCCGAACTGCTAAATTAATAAACCCATCTTCAACATGGTAAAATTTGTGATTTAGTTTTAGTAAGTTCTAAGAATCCTGTTTTGATGCTTACATGTAGAGCAGTGAATTAACAGTTTTGGATCCAATTCTAAGAAACCCTACTTATGACTAGACTTTTCCCCCTTTTGATCAATTATCCCATTGAACTTAAACTATAGTCGACCGTCATGGTGTAATGGTATTGCATGTTCGGTCCTGGGTTCAATTTCCACCTCGAACTGGAATATTTCTCAATTTGTTTACTTGAATTAAGTGGTGTGGTGTGTTGTTTTTTTTTTAAATAAGTGGTTTGCTCTGTCGGAGGAACAGTGTATTTTATAAATTATCATTAGTTATGTGGATGTCAGAGTCCCCAACACTTTGGGAGAATAATATTCTTTACTGAATTTTATTGAATTATTTCGTCCTGGTGTCCAGCGTAGAACTCATCACAGTGAATTACACAGTTTACAGTTCACATGACTTTTATATTTTTACATTGACAAAACTAACATATTTTTATTGTTCATCAAAAAATAAAATAATAATTTATTATTGCCTTCAGCTAATTATTATTTTATTATGTCAAATTTAAAAAAAAAATTTTTAGATTTATTTTTCATTTGATTCTATTTAAGTTTATATAGAAAATTTTCAGGTATCTTTTACAGCTTTCAAATTTGTTCTAATTCAACATATAAAACAAATTTTTATTGAACAAAATTATATTGAAAATTTTATAGAAATTGCACAATCTAAAAAAAAAGAAAATATTTAGAAAATTCTAGAGTGCTTCAAAATTTATCAAAATTAGTGTCATTATAATTCTCAATCAATTTTCCAGAACAAAGACGCAGAGTAATTTACTCTGTTATTATTAATATTAGCCTTTGTCTTAAGATTGAATGTCAAATTATTTTTTGGTTTTTCATTCTAACCGAAATAATAAAGTTTTCATATTTCTCAAAGATTAATTTAAAGCATAGACGTGAGTGACGAAATGCATTTTAAGTCATTTTCATTTTTGACATCAAAAACTTACTTATATTTTTCATTGAGTAAAACTCCAAGAGATAGAGTGATAACTGAATTATTTGACAATTATAAGTGTTTCGAAGATTAACAATAGTCAATGATGATATCCTTTTTATATTAGTATATTAATATTAGTAGTAAATATTAGTATATTTGTTGACCACTGCTAGAAATTATTTAAATCATCTCAAAACTTATCAAATACGTGTATTTATTTTCTCATTTACCCCTTTTTTGATATTGAAAAAGTATTACTATAAATATTTTCGAAAAACAAAAACTACTCGAAGAGAGTTCTTGAAATATCAATTCTGGAACTAATTAATAAAACAAGACCGGTATTAGCGATCTGAAATTGGAACCACCGTTTGATATTATAAAGCGCCAAGTAATCTTAATAGCCCTCATTGTGAAATTTAAAAATATTTTTCTGAATTTTATTTTTGCAGTTTTTTTTGTTTTGTTTTATAGAAAAAATTCCGTGAAAAATGCGACAAAAAATTTTATGAAAAAAAAACCTTTAGTGGAATTTTACAAAACTATATTTGAATTTTATTTCTGTGCAGAAACTGCAATTAATCAAAAAAAATTAATTTAATTAAAAATTGTTTAGAACATTTAAAGAAATTCAAAATTCCACGTCACCAGCCCTGGAAACTTGATTGATTGATTTCTGAGTTTGATTTTTTTTTATTATTTGTGTCCTTTACTTCACAATCTCAGCAAATACGTTCAAGTTTTCGAAATGTCATTTTGATCCGAAAAAACTCAAAAATTTAAAATTCGGCTCACTCACTTTGTGGCCAGGCTTATATTCTTCAGTGTAAACCCATCATTAAGGTAAGGTTGATCTAAACATTTTTCTAAGTATTTTGCTACGTCATTCAACATCACTCTCCTTTTAAATTTTAAAATAATAATGTTCCTTTTTTGCAAAATTTTCCCTATGCATGCATTCTCTGTATTCAAACAGAAATTAAATCTTGAAATTACACTAAGTTTGTACAAGTATTCTACATATTTCTGCAAATTATAAGACATGAAATTGTGCGGTTTTTAAAAAACCAACTTTTTATATAAAATTTAGATCGTATAGTGAATAAAAAAGCAATAAAATGATTCCAAAGTTTTGTCACTGATTTTATTCTTTGTTATCAAAAATATGAATAAATCAACTTTATATACTATCATATATTTAATATATGTTAAGAAATAAAACTAAACTCTAGACGTATATAACACCTACATGTTGTATACATATACGTAATATTGAAAATAAATAAAATTTCAAAAAAAATATTTTCATGATTATTCCGAAATAAAATACCAAAAGTACGACGATAATTATTAGTTTTCTTTACTATGTATTAAAATAGTGTATAAAAAAAATTAATTTATTGAACTATCAAATCCACTGTTGTCTTATAAAAGTTGGATAAAACTACAAAGTTTAAGATTACTAAGAGTAGAACAGTTTGAAGTTTGGTAAGATACACAAGAATATGGCTTTAAATATCCAGAGTGAGCAACTACTGTATAGTGAGCAACTACTGTATAAAAATTCAATTATTATTCTGTGAATGTAGAATGTTATTGCAAATTTCCATCGCATGATAATAGTGTCTGAAAGCTGTTGTAGAGCTTGCATCCTAAAGCATGTATTATCTACATAATTAAGAATCATATCATTTATAAATATAATAATTTTCATCGAAATCCCTAGTCCCTGGCTTGAATACTTGGAAAGATTCGGACTGTACCTATTCTCATAAATTCGTCTAACTGACATCTATATATACAGTGTGATGCATTGAAATAGCACAACTCTTTAATTTGAAATTTCCTAAATTGATGAGGAGTAAAAGGATCAAGCACATATCACCAAAAGTAGAAGATTCATTATCAGTTAAAAATATGTGAACTTACAATTTTTCCTTAAAATAATTAAGAAATTAATTAAGAAAACTGACATCTATATACATCTAATATTTTCGAAATCCATTAAAACTTTTGAAATCTTGAAAATTATAAAAATAATTTTATATGAAAATAATTCGAACCCTTGCCTGGTTGAGAGCTTCTAACTCCAAAAAATCCGAATCTCATTATTTAGTCGAGGTTAAAGTAAACGAGTTTCCGCAAATTTAAAGAATTAAAATCGGTTAGGCAGTTCATTAGTTATAAGAGTATTAGAGTCGGTCAAACGAACGGAAGGACGAACAGACATTTAATGAAAAATGTGCCAAGAACTAAAATCATTACAGCCCTATAGTCAGTCCAAAAATAAGTCTGAGTACACTTGCAATAAATGTATGTATCTTAAGTACTATACTACAAGAATACATGATAACAACACAAATTAAACAAATAAAATTAATTTACGAAGGAGTTTCAAAAGATATTCGAATCTACAATTTTTTTTTATTTTTATGTTATAAACTTCTGTACCTACATAAAAAAAAATTTTAGGTATATTTAAGTTGAAATAATTTTATTTTTTTATCAGACTTTGAAGAGTCTCTTGAGACATCTGCAAATTCTATGACGGTATAAACTTTTTTTAAACAATAAAAAAAAAAAGGATAAATGGTAACATAAGGATAAAAAACAAACAAAATTAAAAATAAAAAAGAATTTATTTTTAATGAAGTTTTATATGACGAATAAAAATATAATTTTACTAATTGCCTTTGACTTTTTTATTCAAACACTTTTCTTACACTGTGAAAATTATTTAAAAAAAAATAATAATAATAATAATAATAAACACGAAGTTTTTCAGTTGTAAAACATTTTAAAATATTTGTTCTTTTCTTCATTTTCAATGAAGGATTTAATTGCATGCTATTCATCCTTGAAATTCCTTCAGTTTTAGTATATAGACAAGACTTTGGGCATGAGAAATTTACATGTTAATATGTGATATTTATATATATGAAAATCTTTTTAAGTGTTTTACTAATCATTCATTTGTCATTTGAAAATATATATAAATGAATGTTATTTCATTTTTATATTCGTTGAAAGGTTAAACCTGCAAAATGTTTTATTTTTTTTGACGCGGCTTTCAACGACCAACGTTGAGTTTATCAGTTACGTTTATATTCGTGTAAATTTTATTAAACAATAAAAATGTCAAATATGTATAGAGTGTCCGATTTTCAATTACCCGGGTAGTCGAGTATCAATTCACCAACTACCCGGGAAACCCGGGTAACCCGGGTAGTATTTTTTTTGAAGTGAAACACCAAAAAAATATATATATTTTTAGATTTATTAATTTTTATTGTTTTTGAAGAAATAATATTTTAACACAGCTTATGCATTTGACGTTTCAGTAAGCCAGAGCTGACTAAATTTGAGTACCAATATATTGTGAGAAAATACTGCAGTATTTTTGCAGTACGAGTATTCTTTTACTTATATTGTATTCAGTACAAAAATACTTAAATTTGGTCAGCTCTGACAGTACCCAATAAAAATTTGGAAATAAAAATATGTGCAATTGAAAAAACCCGCTCAGATGAGACCGATAACGTTTTTTGTAATCTCTTTAATCTATTGGTTCCAATCACTTTATAACCCTCTAAAAGCTTGAACTATATTTGAATTTTGTTTTATTTTTAAGTACTCGATACTCGAACCGATTACCCGGGTATTTGACTACTCGATAAAATAACCTAAAACATCGGGTACTCGGGTACCCGGGTACCCGAACCGAACACTATAAATATGTATTATATCTTTATTTCAACCTATTGCATAATTCTATGATTTCTATCTGAAAGCTTTGATACCAAAATAATGTACACCTTGTCTACAAACCACTATAAAGAAAATGTTTTAGATCTTTTCTTGAATATTGAGAATTATTCAACTGAAATGCGAAAAAAATTAACCATATAATTTTCTTCTGATATCCTTCATTTCTACATAGTTCTAGAATGAAAAATGTTGTAAATCCTTTTTTTAACATTATTTATTTTTTTTTTTGCGGGATAGAGAAATAAAACTTAATCCTATCATAAATTAGTTGCACAAAGCTATTTATCTAAAATTTAATATTTTCATTATTAAATATACATACATAATCCACTTTTTATAGCATTATTGGTTTAAAAATTTATATCTTTTTTTTTTCACATTTTAAAGAAAATATAAAATGAAATAGTTCATGCAGTTCTTAGTTTTTTTTTTTCATATATACAAGTCATAAAATAAAAAAAAGTATATAGAAAAAAAAACGTAATTAAAGCCATTAAAAATTAAATCTACTAAAGCAAAGTAAATTATTAAGAACATTAAGATCTGAGAGTAACTTTTTATTACCATATATTACACACCATCACATATACATATTATATATGTAAAGAAAATTGAAATGTTAAAATTATATTCATCCACCTATTCTCAGATAGTACGTTTTTTTTTTTTTTAATTTCCTACAGGAAATTTAGAACATAAATAGTATATATGTATAATTACGGTTCTAAAATAAATTATAGCTCAAAAGTATTATGTGTATTATTATATTTTATATAAATATTTTATATTTCTTATATAAAAAACTGTAGAATTGCAATCTGCGATTTTAAAGGTGTCTTAAATAAGATCTGACGTTAGCAAAAAAGGCGCAAGTCTTAAAAGCCAACTTTTGAGATAATTGCTCATTTAGAACAGTGTAAATATTCGTTTTTTGAAAAATTTGTTTTCTGACTCTAAAGCCTTGGACAGACTGACACGATTAACATGTTCTTGATCAAGAACATGTTAATTTTATGTTTTTGAAGTAGTTTTCCCATAGTAATAAAAACAAGAACAAGAACATGTTCTTGCTAAAACATGTTGTTATTAAAGGATGGGTTGAGTAATTTTTACAAATATTTCGTGAGGCAATATGTGGAAGCCATTAATGTTCACTGGGGAATCATTTTTGACGTTGACTTTGACAATTTTATGTTGTATTTATTTGTAAACAAATGAAAAAAAAGTTTGTTATTGTTTTTTATTTTGAATTTGAATTGAATTTGTAGGTATATTGTATTGTTTACTTTTGTTTTTAAACTTGAAAAAAAAAAAAACAGATGTTTATCTATTTTGTGAAACACATTAAAGGTAGTCTGTTCGGTCGATTTTAATAACATGGTTTTGTGCTCAAGAACATGTTTTTCGAGTTCAGTCTGTCCAAGGCATAAATTATGAATTTCTTGCTTAGTAAGGCAGAATACATATCTACAATATGGTTCTTATACATTTACACTCATATAAATATCATATAATGCATCAAATATTTATTAAAATTTATTTAAAAAAAAAAAAAATTTTAGAATATCGTAAATTTCTTGACATAAGTGCGTACCAGCGGCGGTTGAATTTTAGCAGAAACTTCCACTGGTGCGTACTTATATTAATGTATTTTAATGCAAATAAATCAATAGATAATTAAATGAAATATTTTAATATACAATTTTAGGGTAATCAATAAATTTGCAATTATACTACATTGCATTACAGTGGTGTACAATTTAATCGAAACTTATACAGAGCGATATATCAAGCACACAATTGAAAACCATCTCCGTGACAAATACGGCTGCATTTTTTTTTGAATGTACCTATTACTACGAAGCTCTTCTGTGTCCAGGATCGAATTAAACAAAAATATCTTAGAAAAAAATAGTTGGTTCTATAATATTTTTTTATGAAATAATATAATGTTAAAGCGAAGTGATTTTCAGCCATATTAAGATTTCAGCACAAAACATAGTCGATAATATAGAAAATTTTGAAAAGATAAACTAAAAGTTATACTTAAGTTGTTTATAACCTAAGAAAATCGTTTTCATGTCCTTTTTACATTCAAAAAAAAGTCCTTTAACTTTTGATCAGAAAATTGTTCTATCTTTTTTAAGAAATCCTATTTAAATTTAAACACATGTTTTTTTTTTATTTTGAAATAACGTAAATGTTTTTTAATAGTTTTTAAAATGTATATTATGTTTGTGGTATGTATATATATAATGTATGATGTACATTTTAAATATATATGTAAGTGTACCCTTCATCTATATATATATAACTTTTTTTTTAGGAAAAATACAAAATGCAAAAAGTTAATAGAGCTAAATTCATTAAAGAAAAAACTTTATATTTCAATTTTTATTTTCAATTTTATTTTTCTATTTTTCTGCTAAACAAAAAGTTTTCCTTGCAACTTTTAAATTTTTTTTTTCACTCAACTTTTCTGCATAAAATCGGTAACAACATAAAAATATGTTCCATATATAATATAATATTACGTAGGTATATGTATTAAATTTTTTTTTTGTAAACAAAATCAAAACAAAAATACAAAAAAATATTAAACGTCATATAATTCTTGTACATGTACTTTATATGTTACCTTCATTGAAATTATATACCTAAAGTTATACATACATATATTTTTAAAGTGGGCTTCAATTTGATAATTACTTTGCTACCAAGCGCATAACTTTCGAGATACGTAATTTGCACTTGAATGAGTTCAAGTAGATAAAAATTTATACCATCATTAAATTTTCAAAAAAATAAAAAAAAAATTAAAAAAAAAAAAAAGAAGTGGTAAAAATGGAATATTTTACCATCATTGTACAATATAGAATAATTCAAACAATTTTCCATTTGCATAATTTCTCATCAAGTATAATTACACTTTTCTTTTTCAGAAAAAAATAAAAATAAAAAAATAGAAAATAAAAAATTTTTTAAAACTTGTACCGGCAATTAAATTTTAGGAAAAAATATACATATTATAATGATTTTAAGTATTAAAGCTTAAAAAATCGTCATGTTAATTCTCATAAGTTTCATAAAATAAAAAATTTTCATTTTTATATACTATACCACGTATGTATATAATGAATTTTTGTAACTACGTCGAGATGAAATTATATGATTTCTTTTTATAATTCCAAAAATATTAAATAAAATTTTATTGTTCTTATAAATTCAAATTAATAGAAATTCAGTTTTGGTGAATTTCTATTAATTTATTTTAACTTAAAAGTTTTAAGTCATTAAAAAAATATTTGTTATATACATATCTTTTCTTTCATGACTTATGCATAGTACATATTCTCAGTTGGCCTTTTGAGACCGATTTTAAAAAAATCGAAACTAAGATCGATTATTTTTCAATTTTTTTTTTTTATTTAAAGATTGACTTGCTTAAAATCAATATAGTATTAAAAAGATCGTTATTAAGAAAAAAATTTGTTCTGCCAGTTTTATAATTCGAAAAGAATATATGTACTTGAATATTAGAATTTTATATTCATTTTTATTTTTTAAAGACATTTAAATTCTAAATTTTTATATTCTGTACATACGTATAGTATATTAAAATGAAAAATTTTTGTTCTGAAACAAAGAAGTTAATATATACAAAGTACGTGAATTTATTGAAAATTAAGCTGCCAAAACAGATATATAAGGTGTACAACATAGTACCAAAACCATTAAATTATTAAAACTTTAAAAAAAAAAATTTGAATTGAGAGCATTTAGTTTTAAGTGATTATTACACTTATTCGTAAAAAGTTTTTTAACTTTAAAATTAGAAAATTTAAGTTCATAAAATTATTATTTAATACAATCAGATATTGAAATGTTTATGATGTACATTATGTAAAAATAACCCTGACCAATACTCATATACAATATTTGTACATGTTTGTTATATAGTTCATATTACTATACGACGAATATACGACTGTAAAAAAAGAACTTAACAAAAATGACTCTTTCACAAATCACAAAAATTCAATATACTTTTAAAAAATAAAACTCATTCTTTGTGTGATGTACTATGTAGTTGATTATGCAGTTTTTCAATGCACTCTTTAAAAATTTAAATCACATTAATGCAATTCATGTTGTAGGACATAGGTTATAAATACGAAAGTGATTTTGTGGAAAAGCTTTGGTTTTCTTTACAAAACTCCTAATTATTACGAGTATGAACATTTTTCATTAAAACTAATAATAATAATCTTAAATATTCTTAGTAAATTATTATAGATTGTATAAAAACAAAAATTTTTCATTAAAAAAGTTTTTTATAAGCTTTAAAACTAGATATTCAAATTCAAAAGTTTCATAATAAAATAACTTGATAGTGATAGTGCATCAAATGCCATTTAACATAATTTTTTTTTCCATTAAATATTTATAAATGCAATTTAATCCTACACTGAAATCTGAAAACAAACAAGATTGTAATTCTCTTTATGTGAATTTTTTTTTCTATTACAAATTTTTAAATTGCGTCAAACTGCAACAAAAAATGTAGGTATTTAATTTTTTTTTTTTAAATTAAAATTACATATCCATGATATTTTGAAAATTATTTATGTCAGCCATAAAAAAAATTATATACACTTAATTTTCGTAGATAATTTATGTACTATACTTGTATATGTACAATGTACGTACCTGTCTGTACACAGTATATATAGGTAAATAAAAAAAAATTCAAATGATATTCAATATGCCACATACAGATACAAATAAAATTATACCAAAACGAAATTGCAGGCGATTGAGTACGTCAATTATATAATGACGCATATATATTTATCTAATTTTTTTATTCTATGAAACTTTTTTTGCAGATGTGGAAAAAACATTATGCTGTTTCGAAAAAACTAAGAGCCTAGAAAAGTATGGATTCAAATTTAAAAATTCTAAGCTTTATTAAATTTATAATAATTTTTAATGTTTAATTTTAAAATTTCAGCTAATAAAATTTTTTAATATTCATTTTTTTTTATATTATTTTTTGTATAACCGCGATTGAACATATTCTAAGGACTTCGCTCTAGCCTCTGGTGTTTTCAAATATCATTTCGAAAAATCCGGATGATCGCACATAAAGTATATACCTATCATTTTTTAAAATTGGATCGCTTTTGTATTTATTCCCTTTTTTTTCCCTTAAAAAAATATTTCATTATTATACATGTAGGTATTATTAAAAATTAATGAGATAGTGCAGATGACGTGAACCACTCAGAATCGTCTGAAACTTGGAAATCAGTTCTTAAGGCAAAGGCCCCGTTTCGGAGATATGGCCCACAAAAGTTTTCATAGATTTTTGTATGGGCTATTTTTTTTGCCCCATTGGCCTAAAATGTATGAAAACTTTGGGAGGCCATATCTCTGAAACGAGGCCTTTGCCCCAAGAACTGATTTCAGTTTTGGGGGTTTGGACACCGCCTATACCCCCTCCAAGTTTCAGCCGATTCTGAGTGGTTCACATAACTTTAGCCAAAATTAAAATTTGGTAGGTACCTACTTACATTTTTAAGCAAAAAAATTTCAACTTTTTGTTTTCTACTACAAAATAGTTTCGAATAAAATTTTCTAAAAACGAAATTTTTTTTTTTTTTTTTCGAGTTACATAATACACTTGACAACAAAATCCGAATACTTTCAGCCAACTTCATGAATATTTTCGATTGTCAAAAATAAAAATTTGCGTATTCGACTTACATAATACAAAAGAGTCGAATAAAAACATTTTAGAATCGAGTTACATAATAACCCCCCAGGAATTAATTCCGAAATGATATGGAGTAAAATGCAACTGTAATCGAGAGGTTACGTTTACTACACCGAAACACCGAAACCTTCAATTCTCTTTCCTTATGTTTCAACAAAAACAAATGAATCAATTATTTATTTGTGATATGCAACTCATTCTTGATTTTATTTAATTATGAAATAAATTTTATAAGAAAAATATATGGTATTTTTTATTAAAACAAAAAAAAAAAGCTCACCAATTTAAAATCTTACCTACCCTAATTTATTTTTCCTTTGAAAAAGTCTTAAAGAAATTTGTTTTTCTTTTATTTATTTCCATGATTTCTTATTCTTTTTTTTTGCTTGTGTATTGGCATATTTATTTACATATATATTTATTAAAGTATATATATGTAATATATATTTTATACTAAAAATGTATTCAAAATAAAGCAAAAATTATATTATATACATATATAATAACTGTGTATCCAATTTTTTATGTCAACACCTCAAGGATACAAAAATAAAATATTCTGAATAAAAATGGAGAGGAAAAAAAAAAAAGAGGTTGTAGATTGGTCTAACAATAGAGAAAAGTGCCAAAGTTTTTCCATAATCATATCTTAAATAGACAATTTTCTTTATTATTTTCTTCGTTTTTTTTTTTCTTTTATGCATATTTTATATAAACTGTTATGGGACGATTTCATCTATTTCCCGGCAAAAAGAAAAAATAAAGAAAAGAAGATAGCAAAAAAAAAAAATATATGTATTCAAGAAATTTTCATTCAAAGCAAAAATATTCACTACAGAAAAATATTTTTTTTTTTTATTTAAGGTTTTATACATTTATGCCAAAAAAAAAAAAAAACAAATACTTATCAAATTGTTGATATGGTCTTCTTTAAAAAAAAGAAAATTTTTTGTTGCTATTTTTATTTTTTTTTTCGCAAAATCTCAAACACATAATAATGATTCTTCGAATGATATCATATTTTTTTTGGTTAACATTATATATAAATGATACGATTAAAATTTCAATAAATTAAGGCAATTTAAAATAAATGTGAATAAAATATTTTAAATCTTTTTATATTGTACTCGTCAAATATAGTACGATTTTTGACACTTTACCTCCATCGCAGCGATAAAATTCAAAGTATTAAAGTTATCTATACTTCCAATTATCTTTGTAATACCACAATTGATAAATTTCTGCATCGCTGTGTTGAAAAGTTCTAAAAGTAGAGTTTTGGTTCTAAAAATAGAGTTTTAATAAATATGACTTAAAAAAAATTTTTTTTACTTGAAACAAAAATGTCATAAAAAATGTGAATGACAATAATACAAAAATATAGGAAACTGGAAAAATGCTGAATTTAAATAGATGTGTGTTTTTATATCCCCACAGCTGATATACCCTCATTGAAGTACATAACGATCTTGATTCTTGTGGTGAAGATTTCTTAAATGTAAGTACTCCACTTTATCATTTGTCCTACTCTACTTAAAGCATCATCTGGGATCGTTTTAGTTTAATTTTCCAAACAAAATATTTTTTCCTATATACTGACAGCGTTTACCCTGTACGCTTATACATATAACATGAATATGTTTTTAATTCTTCTAGCTTTAAGAAGGGCTCCGAAATGAAAAATTTCATACACAAATTGTAATATGAAAATCAACGTAGTATATTATATACTTCGATGCTCTCTAAGTATTATTATAATGTGAACTTAATGGCGTTCTTTTAAAATGCCAAATTCAATTTCAAGTGGGTAAATTTTAAAATGTGTATAAAGAAAAATTTGATGAGAAAATGTTAACTTAAAAAAAACTATACTTAGTTTTTTTTTTTTTTTTTTTTATTTTTTAGAAAAAATGTTCAACTTGAAATATTTTTGGTATATCAAAAGCACTAAAAAATTTCAACTATTTTAAAAATATATTTATTTAGGGAAAGCTTTTAAAAATTCGATGGAATGTTATATACAAAAAAAATAAAAAATAAATTTTAATTTTCTTTTGTTGTTAACTATAGAGAAATTTTTTCTTGAAGTATCTTATATATATTAGAATATTTAATAGCATTATAGTATTTAATTCTTCAAAGAAAAACTTCAGTATAACAATTTTTATATATACAATATACATATAGTATGTTAAATATAATAGGTATTTTATTAATTAATTATAATTCTTTATTATATACATTGTATATAATATAAAATAAATAATGTGTTATTATAGTAGATTATTGTATATGTTAACTAAATTTGTTATTAATTACGAGTTCTGTATACACAAAAACACATTGACACGAGTCAATACTTATACCACGAGACCGAAGGTCGAGTGATATAAATTGACAAGTGCCTATGTGTTTTTGTTAACATATCCAATATACTGTTTTAATGTGCATGTGTAAGGTAGTTGCAGTCTATACATTTACAATGAAAAAAAAAAAACCAAAGTTGACATACACATTTTTTTTCTCATTTTTTGTTGGTATTTGTCTGTATTGAAATATTGTGAGAACATCTAAATGATTTCACTATTTACGCTGATGCATCTTGATAAAATAAAACGATGTGGTTTCGATGAAGTTCAGAATATAAGTGAGGTTTTATTTAAAAAAATATAATTAAAGTAAAATTATATGCAATGATTTTATACCTCTTTTTACATATAATAAAAACATACGATAAATAGACAAAACAGTAATAATTCATTATAATAATTCAACACTTCCACTTATTTATCATATATGTTTTCATTTCACAATTCAAAAAATAATCTTTAGTAATGAATGTCTTGTATTAAATTAATTTCTTTACGAAATTTTTCAAATTTTAATTTACATAATGGTTTCGTTAAAAAATCTGCAACTTGATCTTCACTTGATATATACTTCAATTCAAAAAAATTTTCTACATATTTTTCACGAATAAAGTGGTATCTGACATCTATATGTTTTGTCCGCTTATGAAATTCGGGATTTTTGATCAATTTTATTGCTGATTGATTATCTACATACAATGTGGGTGTAGTATTAGATTTTGGAATCAATTCGGTTATAAGTTGTTGCAACCATACTATTTCTTTTACTGCTTCGGAAGCTGAAACATATTCCGACTCAGTTGATGATAGTGACACAGTTTTTTGGCGTTGTGATAACCAACTAATAGCACCGCCTGATAGTAAAAAAATAAAACCACTTGTGGATCTTCGAGTTTCTATGTCCCCAGCTTAATCAGCATCACTAAAACAATTTAGTTTTATTATTAAAAAAAATTCCATAATTTTCTGTCCCCTTTATGTACTTGAAAATACGTTTAACTGCATTTACATGAATAGACTTAGGATTTTCTAGAAACCGGCTAACATATCCAACAGCATAAGCTATGTCAGGTCTTGTCGCAACTGCTAGATACATAAGGCTGCCAACAGCTTCTCGATATGGAAATTTGGTGCTTGGTACAATTTCATCGTTACTAAATTTCGAAATTTCAGCTGGTACGGACACCGATTTGCAGTCAATCATATTAAATCTTTTAAGCACCTTTTTAGCATATGTCTCTTGATGTATCTGGATATTGCCTGCAGAATCTCTTAAAATTTCCAATCCCAAAAAATAGTTTGCATCTGATGTTGTTATCTCAAATTCTCTTTTTAGATAATTCAATAAAACTTTTATATCGCTATCATTACTTGCTGCTATTAACCCGTCCTCTATGTAAATAGCCAAAAATATTTTCTTACCTTCACGATTATGGCTATAAAACACACAAGCATCTGATTTACTTATCTCGAAATCAAACTTCTTTAGAAAATTTGTAAATTTCTTGTTCCAACAGCGTGAAGACTGTTTTAAGCCATATAGACTTTTATGTAATTTACATACTTTTCCAGGTATTGCAACAAAACCTTTTGGTTGTTTCATAAAAATATCTTCTGCTAATTCTCCATTCAAAAACGCAGTTTTTATGTCAAACTGTTCAAGTTTTAAATTTTCTGCTGCTGATGTAGCTAAAATCGTTCTAATTGAAGAAAAACGTACAACAGGGCTAAAAGTTTCTGTGTAATCAATACCGTATTCTTGGATAAACCCACGAACAACTAATCTGGCTTTATATCTTTCAATTTTTCCGCCTTTTGAATATTTGATTTTATATACCCATTTGTTATCAATTATTTTTCTATTATCTGGTAAATCAACCAATGACCATGTCTGGTTTTTTTCTAGTGAAAAAATTTCTTCTTTCATAGCTGCAACCCACTTATCTTTTAATGGTGACTTCAAAGCTTGATTATAAGTATCTGGTTCATCCACATTGGCAACAAAAGCAAAACCTACATCTAAGGCAAAATTACAGCTGGAAAGTAATCGTGGTCGCAAGTTATACTTCGGTTCATTTTGCTTTATAGGATCTTCCACTGAATTATCAACTTCATTTATTTCTTCATTTTGTTCTTCCTTTTGATCTTGATTTTCTTCTTCAGCAGACGACTGGCTAAAACTAGAATTTTCAAGATCATGTGTATTGGATAAAAAATGTAATTTTTTAATAAACTTTCTTTTTGCATATTAGGTTCATTTTCTTTTTCTATATTTTCATTAAAAATTACGTCACGTGAAATTTCAATGCGCTTGGTATCTAACATCCATACTCGAAAACCTTTCGTATTTATCTCATAACCCACAAAAATTCCTTTTCTTGATTTTGAGCACCACTTTCGTCGCTTTTCTTTTGGTACATGAAAATAAGCTTCACAACCAAACGTTTTAAAAAAAGAAATATCTGGCATTTTATTAAACCATAATTCGTATGGAACTTTTGCTTCGACTGAACTAGAACCACTTCTATTTAAAAGAAATACAGCTGTACTAACCGCTTCGCCCCAAAACTTTATGCTTAATTTCTTTGAGTAAATCATAGATCTAGCCAACTCAACAATTGTTCGCATATCACGTTCTGCCCTACCATTTTGTTGGGGTGTATAAACATTACTTTTTTGGTGACTTATACCATTATCTCGAAGTAAGTTAGAAAACAATTCATTTTTATATTCCAGACCATTATCAGATCTTATTACTTTTACCTTTTCACCAGTATCAATAAAAACTTGCTTTAGAAATAATTCAGTAAAGTCAGTAACTTGAGATTTTTCTTTAAGCATATAAACATAACGAAAATTACTAAAATCATCTTTAAACAATAAGAAATATCTGGAATTTCCATAAGAATTTTCCTGCATTGGCCCGCATAAATCTGTATGCACCAATTCGCCAATTTTCGTACCTCTGCTTTTACTACAAGGAAAGGGAAATCTACTTTGCTTGCCTTTCAAGCACGGCTCGCAAAAAAAATTATTGTTGTTAAATTTAATATCAAATTTTTTTAGAACCGTTTTAACCTGTGTAACATTTTGATGTCCTAAACGTTCATGCCATAACTGCAAGCTATCTATTTTAACAGCTGAATTAGCTTTTGAATAACGGTCTACTACCTTAAACAACAACTTAAAAAGACGGGATTCTCATATAGCTACTGCAACAGTTTCGCCATTTTTGTTTAACTCACATTTTTTTTCATCCGAAAAAAGTGTGAACCCTTTGTCGAGGGCGCGATTAGAAGAGAAAAGATTAAGTTTAATATCTGGAACATACAGAACATCAGACAGGTGCTTTTCAACCCATTTATTTTTGTTAAAAGCTTTAATGTTAATGTCACCTTTTCCAAAAGCTTGTATTTTGTCACCATTACCAATTTTTACATACACTGGATGAGAAAATGTTTTGTAATTTACAAACCAACTTTTGATAAAAGACATATGGTCGCTTGCTCCCGAGTCAAGGTACCAACTCTCGGATTCGGAACATCCGTTTAGAGTCTGACTCACAAACGCCTCACCTTCAACATTTGATTTATTTCCTTTTTATTTGGACAATTTACCTTCCAATGGCCTGGCTGCTTACAAATAAAACATTTATTTTTATTTTTATTTACCTTATTTCCAGACTTAACCTTTTTTGCCACTAAAGCATCGCTTTCACATTTGTGTTGACTTTCAATTCTGGCCTCTTCTATCAATAATCGGTCGACCAAATTTTTCAGATTTTGATCACATTGTGCCGTTGATTCCCATGCTGAATAAAAATGATTGTAATGTGACGGAAGTGTCATTAAAATTTTAGTTATGATCATGCTGTCTGAGATATTTGCACCTAAATATTTTAATTGTTGAACAATTTTCTGTAATTTTGAAACGTGAATAGATAAATTATCTTCAGGATCTTTTGTGAAACTATAAAAGCGCTGTTGCAACAGATGCACACTCATTTTTGATTTTTGTTCAAAAACTGCTTCAAGTTTTTCCCACATTTCACTGGATGTATTACAGCTCATAATGTGCAACATAGGTTGTTTGCCCATTGTAGTAGCTATAATCTTTTGTGCCTTGTGGTCCTTTTTATTCCATTTAGAAACCAAAGTACTATATTCTGCCTCAGTTTGTTCAGTACTTGGCTTTCTTACCGGACATTTATCACTACCATTTACTAGATCCCACAATTCATTCGATTTTAAAACAATTTTTATTTGAAACTTCCTAAATAGCCAGTGATCATTTTCCTCTAATTTTTCAATTTTAATAAAATCTCCATCCATCATTAAAATATCCAATAAAACAATCAAAAAAATTGACCCCTTTTTTTTTTTTTTTATTTATTAAAAATTTCTAAAGTTATTTTTATTCTTTTGTACAAATAAAATTGCCTGGGCCCATAACCTGATAAAATAAAACGATGTGGTTTTGATGAAGTTCAGAATATAAGTGAGGTTTTATTTAAAAAAATATAATTAAAGTAAAATTATATGCAATGATTTTATACCTCTTTTTACATATAATAAAAACATACGATAAATAGACAAAACAGTAATAATTCATTATAATAATTCAACACATCTAAATGATTTCATTATTCACGCAGATGCATCTAAATGATTTCATTATTCACGCTGATGCATCGAAATGATTGCATGTGTATTGACGCATATAATATTCCATTTAGTGATCTAAATTCTATGGTACTAAATACAACATATCGATCACATGACCATTAAAAAAAATTATTTTTTCCTAATGTACATTAGACTGGTTCACAAGAAATTTTTTTTTGCCGCCCGTACAGATTCTGAAAGCTTACATCAAGAAACGATTTTTCGAAATTTTGTTTCCCCATCAAGCGCAATCAGTTTTTGTGATTTTTGAGGCCTCTAGACCCACCTTATTATGTTCAAAACTCTATTTAAGTTTTTTCTCTTTCAATATTTTTTTCCACCTGAAATTGTAGCTTAAGTGTCTTGATGCTCCCTTCTTTTTTTGTTGACATCGTAACTATACGAGTCATACTTTTTTTTTAGAACTCCCTAAAAGTGAATTTTAACGTAAGATAAAATTTTATTAGGTTCTGTTTTAAATCAAATGTTATTAAAAAAGCGTTTTCTCTTTTTTTTCAGTTAATTATTCAAAATCTGCATGGGAGGCAAGGAAATCTCAACATGACCCCAAAAATCAACCGGTCTAATGTACATTGATTAAAACACCCATTATTTTTATTTGAGCTAGAAGATAGAAATAGAAAAAAAAGTGTATATAAATATCTCGATCTAAGACTAAATGGATACTATATTTAGACCATTCGAGGCAAATATTTCCTTTTATTTTATTTTATAATTCATTATGTAGATCATTATAATTAATTTGATAAGTTGAAGGAAGTATTTCTAACGAAAACTAAATACAAAGGTATTATGTATAGATGAACACTAAAAAGATATCATAATTATATTAATGTTTAATTATTAATGTAATGTGATCTAAATCCTTAGTTGAACAAAAAACAAGAAACCATTTTTAAAGTGTTTCATAATTATAACGTCGAACATATTTTGCTGTTTTTAACATACAAAATAACAAATAATTTAACAAATTCAAACATTGTCAGCATGATTGATTATAATGTGTTTCAGAAATTAAAGAATGATGCCATTTGAAAGGCAATTTAACGTATATATAAATTTAATTCAAAAAATGATCTGTTGTATGTCACAATTATTGTCAAAATAATAAAATATCAACTATATACATAAAAATAGTTAAATTACAGAGAAATATAGAATTCACAAAGGAATAATTTCATACAACTTATAGTTAAGTATAGCTCCAATTCACATATTTACAAATACTATCAAATGGAGCTGATTACTTTTCATAGTAAAGAAGTTGTATGAAATTATTCCTCTGAGTATATATTAATTTTCTCTGTTGTTGAATCTTAAATTACTAAATGGGCATATTTGTTTTGGAAATAAAATTTTTATCTAATACAATGAAAAAATGTACGATTCCAAGGCCGATCGATCATCATCATCCAAATCAAAATCAAATAAAAAGTATTTTCACTTCAATTTCGAATGCCTAAGCGATTATTTCTATAAAAATTTTTAATATATAATGCCCAACAAAACATTAATATATAATGCCCAACATTAATATAATGCCCAAATAAACAGCTTATACATGACACTTCAATATCATGTGGTTCAATGAATTTAATTGAAAAAAAAAAAATCATTTTGATGTTTTAATTTAGAATTATATTTTATAAAAATATTGATAAAATGATAAAATTATAAGAAAAATATAATTTTTATATATAATTTTTCTATGTATTAAAGTCAATTACCTCGAATCATACATATGAATACAATAATGTTTTCTTATGGTATTATCTATCATTAATGTTTAACAATGATTTTTTATTATGCAATACCATAAATGAAAATCAAAATTTTTAGGTACAATAATGTGCAAGATTTTCTTTTGCAATGAAACAAAGAAAAAAAAAAAAAAAAGTAGAAGAAAAACAATAAAAGATAATTTCAGATACATAAAAATCATCTGCACAATATTACTTCATATACAATTGGTATGTACATTAACAAAAATTTGAGAATGATTTTCAACGAACTGAAAAATGGTTGCATTTATTTTTTATTTCTTACTTAAACTGAATATTTTTTTTTACTTATTTTTTGTAACTATTTTGTTGTAAGAAGTAAGCTCCTAACCGAATATGCCTTAAAATAGCAATAGATACTATTACGAAATGCTAAAAATAAAATAATTGTTTTTGCTAAACATCTGCGATATGAATAAACATATCTCAGTATGATTTACGTTATAACAAAGTTTCTCATTTATTTTAGAGAATTTGAGTTTAATCTTATAAATCTGCAGCTAAACCTCATTTTGTTATTAATTAATTTTCAATTTGTACATTCTTTACATACACATATATTTTATATTCTATTGATTCATTGTCCATTTAATATGTCAGTAAGCAACATACATTTACTTAATATTATAGAAGTCACACTCTCTTTAGATATGAAAATAAGCGAGAAATTATAGTTAACGTGATTGTAATTCAATCTTAGTAAAATAAAATATTTTCACTACTATCGTTTAAATATATACTACGCCAACTACTCCAACTTGCAATTTTGGAGGACTGAGAAGTGTGAAAAATAGCTTTCGAAGAAAAATATTATTTCAAAAGTTGAAAATTGTAACTAAAAAAAAATTATTTTTTCTTTACAACAATTTTATTTCGATTTACTAAACCAACTATGGTAATACATTTTTTATTACTCATCAGCAATTCTTTTATAGAAATTTTTCTAGAATAGCATAACTATAGAAATATATGTATGTAATATGTTTTCAAGATTAAGAATAAGAGAAAAGTAATTTTGACAAACATTAAGACCACCTGATGCCAAAATGTTAGTCTCTAATATTTGCTAAAATTGTTTCAATACCATTTTATTTTTTTAAATCTAATAAAATAACTAATAAAAAAGAATACAGATCGTGAACATATTAAAAACCAGTATAGTATTTGTAACATTTGGGTAAATACTTAGTATAAGAAGAAAAAAAAAAAAAAAACAAAAAGAAGATAGATAAATGTAATTTTATTACTTTTTATCTTTTTTTGATTTTTCTTTAGTTTTTTTCTCTTGTAAAAGAAAAAACACAAAAAAAAAAAGGGGAAAACTTCTGAATTTTCATATAAAATATGAAATATTGAAATATAGGATTTTTTAGTTAAATTTTTTTTAAAAAACTTTTTCATTTTTCCTGCACATATCTACTATGAATATTCAATGCGATATTCTGATGCATAAAATTTTATTTAAGAATTCAATGCGAAAAATATAAAAATATCAATCAAATGCAACATTTCTCTTTAAGAAAACATTTCATTTACTTTCTTATTAACTTTACCCAATCTCTGTATATAGCATTTCACTTAAACATACCAAAAACTTCGATATGAAGCAAAATTAGATAAAAAAGTTTCGAACAATAATACATTTTTTGGAGCACAAAATTTTATTCATTCTGATTTTGATTGGCAAATGATGAAAAAATCAAACTGGAAATTATTCTAAGTGTGACAGATATTATGAAGAGTGTATAATAACAACATCAATTAAACAAAATCAATTTAAAATTTTTCAGACTAGAACAATAAAACATAAATTTAGAAACATATTTTAGAAAATTGTACATATAAGTATTATTGCATATATGCATATATATAGAAAACTTAAATTATTTATCAAAATTTTCCCACTAAATTTTATTTAGATAATTAATTCAAGAAACGTGTTTTCAAATACATAAAATAAACTACAATTTACATTATAAATGAAGCTTGTGGTTCAAATAATATAACTAAAAAATATTTTATTAACCAAAATTATTCAGAATTCAACCACAATTCTCCAGAAATACGAATTAGCAATTATTATTTATTAATATATATAAATTTGTATTGAAATATTAAACAGACATAGCCAAATATCGAATAATTTGCATTTATAAGTATGCATTTAAATAAGATATATCTAAATTAACATAAAATTTTACATTATTATCCCTTTAATATTATGTTAAATTAATTTATTTGTTTTATATGGTACATATATACCACATGTAGAGAACAATTACATAATTTGTGGATAAGTTAATGAAATTTATTTCCGCTCATGAAATCTAATAGATTTAATTCAACTTCCTTTTTCAAATATGCGCACCAACCTTGGCATATCCAGTAGGCAACCTTTGATTAATAAATATTTTGTATATTTGATAAATACAATTTTGTTCAATTTTTTTGTGAAATTAATATAAAATTTTTTAATGGGTAAATAGTTTTCGATAAAAATATGTTCAGGAGACAGCTGTGGATTTGGAATTACTAGTATAAGCTCAATTTTACAGCAGGCACCCGTTCGGTCAAAAAAAAAGTTGCACTCAACTTTGATCGCAATTGCCGACAGAGTATTATTTTTTCAAAATAAATGCTAAATGTTATTTTCAAGATTTGAATTATTAATTTTCACCTTAAATAAATGGAATAATTCGTAACACCACTAAGTATTGCAGCAGTGCTGACTTGATGTTTACGGAGGGCCGAGCGAAAATAATTTTTGTACTCTTTGACAACCGCTGATTTTCTTTTTGCTATAGCCCACTGTAGAATATCGGCATGCTTATTTCCCAAATGCTTTTAGTCCGATCGCTCTAGGAGTTTAGAAATTATGAGTCTTTTTCTGAAAAATGGTCAAAGTTTTTCAGAGAAAAAATAAATTCTTTTAGATTTATTTCTATGCGTCTTATAACCCAACATAAATATTTTTGTGATCGTATAAGTCTCTAGAGTAAATTTATGAGATTTGTACCACATTTTGAAAATTTTTAGAAATCGTTATACATATATTATATTTTTAAATAATAATATTAGATTAAAAAAATTTTGCATTTAGGAAAAATAAAGAAAAAGTAATTTAGCCAGCCATGTCAAGAATTTGCCCATTTTTTTCAATTTTGCCTATTTCTTGAGAAAATATACAAAAATGTAGCCAATGACAAACCCTGACTTAGTATTATTTAGTTTTAGTATCAAGTTTTTAAGTATGATGCAAAATTTTAATTTTCCGAATTAGAAAAAAAATTCAAGTGCTTATCAATTTTTAATTCAAGATAATATTATGATAAATATATAAAATATTAATTCAAATAATTTTAATGTTTACTCTATTGAATTGATTTAAAATATTTGTTAAGAAAATTTTGTGGCAAATAAACTTTATATTCTCTGCATTAAGCACAGTTGCACACATATTAAACAATATACATACGTGGACTAAGAATATATTTATTATTAATTAAATTTAAACTTAAAGCCTTAATTCATTTTATGTGTACATATACATATAATTCATACAAATATCTATATAATATATTGATTGGTTAAGAATTAAAGTAAATTTAATTTTAATTATTATTGCTTTTGTATTAAATTTTATTATTTACATTCCTTAATAAAATTATTATTATTGAAATAAATCTCTAAATTTGCATTTTCAGGTGCATTAAATTATGTTTATTGATTGAAAACAATATCATTTTGTTTCTCTAACTATATATTTTAGTTAAACAATGCCGTAGGGGAATTTATAATTGTATATCAAATAAAATTTTAATCATAATACTCGATCATATGGAATTGAATAAATGTAAATAAAAATACATGTCCATGTAAGCATTTTTTATTTATAGAATTATTCAAAGAAAATTTTCAGAAGAAAAATTTAGAATAAAATGGATCTTATAGATTATATTATTATACTTCATAAATCATTGGAAAATTATAGAATTATTATAGAATTATAGAATATATATATTTTAAGAATTATTTAAGAAATGTAAACTATATTCACGGAAAATCGATTTTATATACATACATATTCTTAAATGTCAAAAATTATTAAAATCAAGTCAAAATTTGTTTATTAAAAATGGAAGAACTTTTGGTCATTTCATAATATATAACTTTTTAATTTATTGATTTCGTCTAAGGTAACCTTTATTCTGTTCAAATGACTTATTAGGAACTATAATAAAATGAACAAAATAAACGTTATGATTGTGGTTCTTCAAGCAAGCATAATGTAAAATAGAACAGTTCTTCATAAATGAAGCAGGGGACCCGTTTTCACTGTTTTGGTTTAGTATACTTCAATACCTAGGTCACAACCAGGGGCTCAACACATTCCTTTAAATTCAATATCATTATATCTAGACTGAATCCATCGAGATCTAACCATTTTTTTAAGTTCCTCTAATCTACATTTATTCACCCAATACACTAATTTTTGATCAAGTTCCAGACCCTAGTCCTAATGCATGGGCTCGAACCATTTTTCTAAGTTCATCTAATTGACATCTATCTACCCACATACTTATTTTAATCAGAATTCATTTAAACTTGAAAAAAAAATTTTATTTTAAAAAATTGCTTTTATAGGATGAAAATCGCTTGGCTGGTTCAAAAGTTATAAATATTTTAGTTAAACTATAAAGAAAATAAAAAGCATTGCATTAAGGTGAGCGGCATAGTTTGAATAAAAAGTCAAATTGTACACAATTAAAAGAAAAATTAATATTAATTCTTAAGAAAAAATATTTTTTCTCCATTAGATACCTCCACATTCTACAATCTGTCGATAGCAATTAGATCTGTCCACTATTTCGAAACTTTTTGAATGAATAGACATAAAATATTATAATACAGTATATTATAACATGTATATGTATGTAACAAATCTTATTAATTTTAAGTACGGATTGTCTGAAATTGATAATTCTTCTCTAAAGTTATCAAAACAAAATAAAATTTAATGATTTTTTTCATTTGCCAGTCGTTTCATAATGACCTAGAAACTTAACAGACACCTTAACATAAATCGCCTTAAAACATCAAACATTTAATGAACTTTTGTTTTTTTTTTTTTATTTTTCCTACAATAACATCGTCAGTAAATAAAAGAAGTAGAAAAGGCTTATTTATTTAATACCTATTTCTCTTAACTTGAATTTTCGGCATAAAATAGAGAATAAATTAATTTTAATGTCATAGAATGATTTTTTTTTGTGTATATAAGTTAAATTTAATAATTTTTATTTTTAACTACATCAGAAATTTCAAAATTTGTCAAAAATTTATAAATTTCTATATTAAAAAGTATATAATGCCTCCAAAGCATTTCAAATTGTTTTTAAAAGATGAAAAAATAAATAATTTATCAGTAACAAAAAATCTTCCCTCCAATAATCTTGTTATAATTTTTCTTCTTTTGTTATTTGGAAAATTTAAAAAAAAATAAAATAAAGCAGAGATTTGAAAATCCAAACCTTGAACTCATTCGATTTTTTTCCGCTTTTATGTTTCAACGAAAAACAAGAAATTTCACAAAAATAAGATAGTAGATAGAGAAAAGATAATAAAGAAAAAATTAAATAAAAGTTCAAGGGTATAGATGTGACTATTCCATGCATTGTATATTACAATTTATTTGACCATTAAAATGGAAACTGTCTTATCAATTTTAATTTAACATTATTTAACATTATTTAACATTATTAGAACTTTGAAATTTAAAACTATTCAATTAAAAAAAAAAAAAATTTTTTTTTACAATTTGTTTTTTTTTTTAATTGAATTATGTATTAGTTTCAAATTGAAGAAAAAAAAAAACCTTTTCTAATGTAAAATTACATTTAGTAGAAGTAAGTTCATTGTACACATTATTTCGTACTTGTGTGTTGGCAAAAAAAAAATTACGCATTCATTCAATAATTAGAAATTCAAGTAGGAAGCATCAACAGTATTCAACGTGCGTTAATCAAATATATGAGGCCCAAAACACATTCCAATATTCAGTTGTCAGTTTTTTTTGCTTAAATTATAAATAAACAAAATTTTATGCCAAATATGAGATTTGATTTGTGGTCTGAAATGGATTTTAATGAATGGAATAGAATTATGTAGATTTATTTATTGGATTATTTATACATCATTTGTGCAATGTATTTTTGGAAAACATTTAGAATAAAGTTTTTCAGAAATCAATTTTTGAGTAAGAAATTTTTTCAGCCAGCAAGTTCTTCAGCAAACAATTTTTCAGCCAAGCATTTTTTTCTTAATTTTTTTTTGCGGCCCGTTCAATGTGAAATATATGGCTATGTAATGTGGCCCGAGGGAAAAAGGTTGAATACGGCTGATCTAAATTGATATTATAAGAACTCTCGAAGCAATAATATTAATTTAGTTCTTTTTTTGCTGTTTTTTATGTATTTTAAGTTGAAAAAACTTTTTATAAAAAAAATCACTTAGATAACTTTCATTCCGAATATAAATTTATTATGAAATCAAAAACTTTTTTTTACTTAAAATATTTTTTAAAAAAATAATAAAGTCTCCTTCAATTCAAGCCACGATAACAAAATGGTCTTAATCACATATGAAATAGCACATATTCATATAAACAAGTTTCCAACATTTTTGTAGTTTTCATAAGTTTTAAATTTTCCTCATTTAGCAGGTCTTTTAATATTAAAATTTTTACCATGTTAAAAAAATTATTTTGAACTGAAAGTTTAAGAAAAAGCCATTGTCCAAAGGTTTGTTTTAAACTTTTTAATGACGCATCACAGCAATATGTAAAAGAATAGCCATTAGTTTATTTAGTAGCTGTAATTTCATTATTATGCGAGTAATATCAAATACAATTACTTAAATAAATCAGAGATAATATAAAATGCGAGTGTCATATTGTAATTTTTTTTTTTTGTATGTAGACGTACTAATAGTCTAACACCTTCGTGAAAAGTATCAAACATATTGTTAAGTGTTTTATATTTTTAATATCTATTTTCATTTGTTATTATTGTATATGTTTAGAAATTGAATGGATATAGATATTATTCAGACTTTACGACAGAGGTATTATTCAAAACATATGAAGTTTAATTCCTCTGTTTTAATTTGAGTATTTGTTTAATATAACTAATAATAATATTAATAAAAATAATATTTTGTTTAATTATTTCAATTAATATTTCATTTCAAATTTCACATAACATTTCCTTAAATACTATTTCTTTAAAGGAAATAAGATTGTTGTTACCACTTAAAACATGTAATTTCTCTAAAATAATAATATTTTTGTTTTATGTATATAGTACATAAAGGGCCTGTTAGAGACACTTGTAGGCCTAGCCACCCAGCTCAGACAACATATGTGGTCTTTTTCGTCGTTTTAATGGAGTTCAAAAAACTATATTGTAGAGGTTAATTCAATTCTAGAGAAAAAAACTAAAACAATTTCACTTCAAAATTTTAAAAACGTGAAACACTACCAAGTACTGACCAAGCAGTAACTACTGCTTAATGAACTTTTATATAATAATTTAAACTTATGTTACAACTCAAAGCATAATAAATATTTCATTAAGAACATCATAATATTGAGCAGTTAGTTGTTTGTTGCTTACGTAAAAGTTCGAAGTAAACCTTTTGATCGTTTTGTATATTCTTGTTTGAAGGCCTGATAAAGAATGTATATATATTGAAGTGTCCAAGAACTCTTTCAACGAATATCAAAGTCATTTAATCTAACGACATTGTATTATGCAGGTATATTTAAAAATAAAAATTTTAATATAATATCAGAAAAATCGAATTTTCCTCTAATAACAAACGTATTGGACATTTAAATTCTGAGACAACAAATTTGGAGTGACGTATTAGTATTACAGATTTTCTTATTAAATTAATTTTCCATACGACAATACCTATCTATTTAAATGTGATTTACTCTTCAAAAAAAAAAACAATTTAAATAAAAAATTACCAAATTTGCAGAATATTTAATTTTTATTTTATTCTTTCCATATTGTATTTATAAAAATAATATAATACATAATAATAAACTTATTGGAAATATAAAAATAAAATTTGAAAAAAAAAAAATTATTTTTCATGTGAAAGAGTTTTTTTTCTTAACTTTTTTTATACATATTATTTGTGCTTTGTGACTGTGAAATTTAAAGCAAACATTTTCCTTAATATTTTTTGTTTTCGAAAATAAAATAAAATAAAAAAAAAAATGTTAAAAGCCAGCAACACATATAAAATGCCCCCAATTTTCATTTCCATATGCCAAACAGTAAAAAAAAAAATATAAATATATATAAACAAAAAAAAAAATACAAAATAAAAACAACAGCATACCTTTTATGAAACAAATTCGAAACTTACGAAACAAGAAAAGTTTTTTTTTTTTTTGGAATGTTATTTTCAAAAAATATTATACGTACATTTTTTTTTTTTATAAAACTTTCTTTTGCTTGAACGGAAAAAAATTTTTTTTTTTTTTTTTTAAATAAAAAGGTATATAACCAATTGTTTTTATTTAAATTAATTTTTTTTTAATAAAAAAATTGCCATTGGGGATAAAAAAGTTAAAAAAAAAATTAAAAAATATTAAAAAAACAAAAAAAAATAAAAAGAGTCATTCAACGAATTTCTCATGAGTGAAATTAATATTAACCCGAGCTTTTTAGTTTTCCATATTTTTCTTTGCGAATTCCTAAATATGAAATTTTTATTTAGAAAATAAATTGAAATTTCCTAGAAAAAAGATAAATATATAATTATTTTTAACATTTTTTATTTATTTTTTTAAGTTTTTTAATTCTTTTAAAGTGATCATGGATGGAATATACCAGACCTGGGCAAAGTTTTTGTGCGGCCCGTTTACACACTGGCGAAGAAAAAAATTCATTCGGTATAATCACGCACCGCAATTTATTTAATACCTCATTGCATGGAAAAAATTTGTATGCGCACGATATGGTAGTTCACCTGAATTCATTCCAATTAAAGCTACTACTTTTATCTCAGCATCTATCAAATAAAAATTTGGATCACTTCACAGCTTTGAAAACCAGAATAAATTGAAATAAAGAATTCAAAATCGCAGATTTGGTGATTTTCGTTTTGTGTTAAAATTGATTGCGTTCCGAGTGACCTTCAATAAAAACTCGTTACTAGGATTTATGACTGACGAGCACCTAATTGTTTTACTAAATTATTAATATTTTCATGTTTCACTTTAATTAATAAATAATTACATTTTTTTTTATACGAGTATATAATTATATGTATTTTAATTGGCGTCCCGTCATTCGAATTTAGTTTTCAATTCGGCCCTAGATCTTAAAAGTTTGCCCAGGCCTGGACTATACGTATAGGTATACCAGACAGAGAAAAACTATACATCATAGCATTGTTCTAATGAAAAAAGTATTAAATTATTTGTTAACGAAAATCGTATTAATATAGAACAAATAATTATATTCATATAAGCTGCAGCATAAATATAAAGCATAAATATAATATATATAAGCTGCAGCATAAATATTGTTTTTTTATTAGATGACAATATCAATTCTGAATTGAAAAATTTAACATAACCCATAACCCAATGGGGCTTCATAGGATTTTTTCGCCAAAGTATAACTAATACTGAGTGAATTTAAGTCGAAAAAACAAAAATGAAATAATTTAGAAAAATAATTTGAAATCAAAACAGCCAAAAGAAATGTAATTTTTTTGTAAAACGGTAATTTATTTACCATTTTGATTTTTAGTGAAATAATTATATCAATCATCTATAAATCTACAACATTTCAACAGAAGAAGCTTAGGTAATGTATATAGCCCTTCTGAATTGAAATTCATAAGAAAATTGTCAGAAATTTTAATTGTTCATCAAAACCGCCGGTAGTGTTCAATCTTAATTCTTATCAAATAAATTACAGGTGCAGGTAACTATCATATAACGTTCTCACACCATACTGTTTTTATAAAAAAAAAAAAAAAAAACATATATTATTTGTGCCTTATAATATAAATTCTAACTATATTCCACAATTATTTACATCTAACTATTTGAAAAATTATCATTGGAATTTAGAAAATACAAATTTAAATATTTAACAGAGCAACTTAAAAGAGAAATACAAATAAAAACACCTTTTCTATTAGATTTAACAGAAAATTCTTTCACATATTTTTTTTTTGTTCATATTATATCTATCTTAAGCTTTTATACAAATATAGCGTTTTTGTGTTAACGATAAAAGTCTACCGTACAATTGTTTCCCAAAAGGATAAACTTTTCAATATCGTACCTCGATTTATTTACTTTGGCTTCCTTCCGAATTCATGCAAATTTTTTTATAACTGACTTAACAATGTACTGGGCGACATTCATAAAAATATGAAAATTATTATATATTTTACATGATAGATTATATATAAAAAGAAATATTAAGCGAAAAAAGTTTAAGTCTTTTCTTCTTTCCAGTAGCATTAGTTTAACATCATTCAATGTAGGTACATCATATTTTAGTATCAAGATTTTATATATTTTTACACATATCCCCATTTAATAGAGGGAAAAAAGATATACAGAAAAATGAAAATTCAAGAAACAAAAAAGCGAGCCTTTTCAAATTGAAAATATAAAGTACCTACACAATATAAATATTTTTCTTTTTTTATTTTATTTTTTTTCTTCTTTTTTTAATTTAACTCTGAAGAATTAATTTTTGAATTTTATTTTAAAGCTTCTCAGCACATCTTAGCAACTACAGTGAGTATACAAAAAATTGTTATGTAAATAGAGGTGTAACATGTTTTTTCAACAATAATTATTATTTATATAATATGCTGGAAAATCATATATATTTACACTAATTACTGCAAATTAAATTCTCTTCTTTATATCCATATACAGCTTACAAAAGAGCAGTAGCTGGCTGTAAGTTAAATTTCTATGTGATATATTCTTCTTTTATTCAACAAAGAGTTAAAGAGAAAACAAAAACAGATCAACATAATTATTACGTTTTATTAAAAAATATTTACATAAAAGAAAGAGAACATTCGTAGATAAAGCCGATGATAAATATTGACTTCAGATTATTTCAAATTTTGTATAATCCATCTGAAATCTGAATAGTAAACGTTCGAAGTTCAGTTTAATTTTAAAAATACATTTAAACATATAATACATGTTACAAATTAAAAGTTCATTCTATATATTAGTTGATCAGTCCGATTTCAAGTTGATGACGGCCAATTAATTAATTTTATGACAATCAATAAAAGCCAATTTATTTATTTTATTTCCGTATTATAAAATAATTTCCATCAAAATATCGATAAGTTCCTAGAAGGCTATAAATTTGATCACATTCATATTATGATTTTATTTTTTTATAAAAAAAAACTTAATTGTAAATAAACATATCTTTTTCATGGTACTTTAATTAAGAAAAAATTTAGTACGTTTCTCTTGATACCATACTACTAGATTTTGAAAAAAAAAAACACAATCACAAGCAGCAAATCAAAGATGCAAATATAACTCAGATTCTATACTTTAATTTATGTATTTTTTTTTTTTTTTGATTTTCCCTTTTTATGTTTTTAAGCAAGAATGTTATAAAACTCTCTAACCGGTTGACGATGACGACGAATTCTTTTATCTGCGATGAAAATTGAAGGAGTATATTGTATATGTACCTACTTGATTTATAATTATGTCTAAACATTCGCTAAGTATTTTGTAAACATTTAAATTTCATAAACGAAGTAGAAAAACATATTTATACAAAAATGAAATAGATGTGTTATATTGTCGTCTTACATACAAATGTTCATAATTACGGATTTTGTAGAGGTTTCATTTTTTTTGTTTTTTTTTTTTCATTTCAATAAAAAGCATCTGAAGCATATATATTAAGTCACTTTAATGTAAAGGTTTGTTTTTATTTTGGTGTAGATATGTGTATTATAAATGTACAAGTAGGTACATATATTTTTAGAAGAACATTTTATTATTATATGTTTTTTCATTTCGTTTTGTTTTTGTTTATATGTACATACTTTCATAATATTCTTATAATATTATTCTTCCAAAGTTGTTTTGTCTTCATTGCAAATGTTTTCCACGATGAGGGAATAAATTGTGCGATATATCAAATATTTTCACACTTTTGATTTCACAACAAAACAGCTGAATATTGGGTAGCAACAAAAAAGAATAAGGATCTGAAACCTTAGAATAACGATATTACAGACAAAGTAATATAATGTATGTATAAGAAATTCAATCGTATTTACATAAAACATAATGTTAGAAACGCTTTTTGTGTTATATTAATGTTTTTTTTTTTTTTCTCAAATTTGTTAAAATAATTAAAATGTGTAATAAAATATTGTTTGTATAAATTTAAAATAATAATTTTTTTTTTAGAAATATAATAAAAAATAATTTTTGCTTTAATCATTACTTTTTATTTGTAATTTTTATATTTATATTACAAATATATATTTTATATATACAAGCATATTATAGAATATAATATTTATTATAATTAAGTATTCTACAGTTTTGCTTAATATTAGATAGGCTAGCAATTATAGCAGGCTCAAGTTTATATTGAAACAAGAAATAAATCAATGTCTTCATAAATAATGTTAACACAATCCACAGAAAATTTTGAAATTAAAGATGATGGTTTTATATTTTTATATACTTAATAAATTATTAACGTTTGTCAAATAAGAAATAAACCTACCTACCTACCTACCTATCATATTATTTTATTTCTATTGCGTGTAGCTTGGTGTTTATGAAAGTTATTAATTATACAAAAAAAAAACTACGTCACTTTATCCATTTCATAAATTTTATTCTCATTTTCAATACCAATGGTAGGTATATGTACGTATAAAAGCTCAAAACAAATATTGTTTTTTTTTGTTTTCATTTCTTTTTTTTTTTAAACAAAAACATTTTCAAACAAATACTTAAATTTTATTAACTTCAACAAAATTGTATATTAAAAAAAAATAACATTTTATGTAATTAATTTATTCTTCAACCTTATAACCTAAATCAATAGATGCTCTAACATGATCCTTCAAACTAATTACACCATTTCGAAGTGCCTCTTGTGTTAGAATCTCTTTCAATTTAAGTTCATTTTCACAAAAAATAATATTGTTTCCAGTATCAATTAATTTCTGAAATTGGTAATTCAAATTGAATAAAATCAATGTTTGGGATCGATTTTCATCATCTAAATCTAAGGCCAATTTAGAAATGCCATTGGCTGCTGTATAATCTAATCCAGTTATTTTTTTACAATCAATTACAACAGGTACTTGAAAATCAGCCGCTATACATGCTTTAATTGCCTTTTCACGTAAATAATCAATTCCAGGGAAATACATTCCATTAAATGGTATAATTTTAATATAAGGCATGTTATCGACCTAAAATAATATAAATGAAAAGTAAACATTGTGAATTGTCTATTATTATTATTATTATTTTTGAATATATGGTAGGTAGGTATGTAATGTATCTTGTCCATAACAACCAACGATAGAAATTCAATAGTTGTTAGTAACATCAGTAACAATTTTAATTAATTTTGAATTTAATGATTTTAAAAATATATGCATTACATAAATGTTAAAAATTCTATTACATTCGAAATAATGTTTCTACATTGATAATTTGATAAATTAAATCATTAAAGAATAATTTTTTTTTTTTTCATATTTAGAAATAATAATATACTAGATTATGTGCAAATATCAAAAGATAAGAAAATGTATGGTGCATGTATACAATACAGATCATGATTAATAGGACGGTGGAATTTGGCAAGTTCTTTATTATAAAAAATTACTGAAATGTTAAATTATTAAGCCTTCTTTCTTTTTTGTTCACAAATTACCTCTTCAGTTTTCACTGTTATTGTTGGTCTGGCCCACAAAAATAAAAGATGAAACGCATTAAGTGAAATTCCAAAAAATAGACCCACTTCAACTCCAAATAATACGCAAGTAACGAAGCTTGCACTCCAAATAATACAATCACGTTTACATTCTTTCCATAATTTTATTGGCAATTTGAAGTCAATTAAAGTCACAATAGCACACATTAATATCGCTGCCAAAGTACTTTCTGGTATGTAACGAAAATATGTTGTTAACCAACTTAATGCAATTATAACTAAAACTCCTAAAAAAAGAGTAACATTTTTATTTTAAAATTATTATGATAACATTAACAGTTCTAACTTTAACAGACAATCTCAATTCTAAATAAAAATGAGATACTTTCGTATATGATTTTTAAAAGCAATTTTACCTGAATACAAATTCGCCATTTGTGTTTGTATTCCCTATAAAAAATATCAAATTTTTAATGAAAAATAAGGTAGATCTTTTTAGTTTTTAATAACTAATTTATTTTTACACTAGCTGATGATATTGCCGCTCTAGTAAAAGCACCGCATGTTGGCATTGACTGAACCCCAGATCCAACTATATTACAAATTCCCAAGACCATTAATTCTTGACCAGCATTTACAACGCCTTTTGGAGCTTTAAAAAAGAAAAATACAATTATTAAATCATTATAAAACATTGTCAAGAACAATAAACAGTGATTCTTTCTTACCATATGCACAACTTTTAATGCTGAAGGGCACAATTTAATTGAAAGTAAAGTTTGTCGTATAAAAACAAATTCAATAAATTTATTTAAAAATTTTACGAAGGAAAATAAACATGGGTACACATTTTAAAAAAATTTCGGTGTTATTTTCATTCCAATCATAACTTATACTCAGTAAATATTTATTTGTGCCTCTACTATATACTTTCTTATATGACAAAAATTAAAAATTTGGAAATCTATTTAGAAAATGACATTTAAATTTTTTGAAAAACTTAATACAAGAAGTTAATGTATTATTAAACGATTTATAGCAGGGAACAAATTTTGAAATCCTGAAGTACATTAGGTGCATTATGTAAGTTTAAGTTGAACAAAGATCAAAGGACTTTTCAATTAATTAAAAAAAAAAATTACTTTTACTTACTTAACGCTTTTGCTATGGAAATATTTGTTAACACCGACACTAATCTGTAAAGTAAAATATTAACACAATCCTATTTTCCACTTAAACAAGTAAAAAAAACTTATAGTGTAATTAAATTTCATTCCCCAATAGTTCACATATGTAGTTGTTAACATGATTAAATGTAACTCAAATATTCTCTCTGACAACTTTTTCTATTACTTAGCCCATAGATAAAGCAACATGAAACACTGAGAGGAGTTGTTCCAAAAATTTTTTTTTAAATGTTCTAACCACGTTTAGACAGGGATAAAATTACAAAGTTTATGCTTAAACTAGTGTAGTTTTGGTTTCTGCCATATAAAATTTCTGTAGTTAGTTACACCAGTTTAAGCTAAAACTACTTGTTAAAACTAGAAAATGAAAGCAGTAAGCAAAAGTGAAATCAATTATTTGTAATAAATCACAGCATAATCTATGTAATATGGTCGGGCAAAATAAAATATGTGGTGAAAAACTAAAAAAAATTTCTACTCATACAAAAAAAATCATAATAAAAAATATAAACAATAACAAATAAATTTTTGTTGACAAAATAACACTAGTTTAATTTTATTTTATGTCTGAACGGTTTGCTTAAACTATAAAATTTTATAGTTTAAATTTTGATGTTTGAACATAATATAAATTCTAACTGACAATAATATCTTCTGGAATTTTATTTATATTTTGAGCCTATTCCAATCGCGAGATATAAAATACATAGTAGGTAATGTCATCCTTTCAATGATGTCAAAGTAAACATTATATTCATGCTTTTGGGCAACAAATTGATATTAGATGAAATCATCACAACAACTCACTCGACACTATGAATAAATTTCACTATGTTTTTTTTTAATACACAAATATAATATTCTTACGGTATTACAAAAATTCCAATTCCCAATTCTGAACAAATTTCAATAAAATTGTATGTTCTATTATTTGCCTCAATGTACAATGTTGGAAATCTGAATTCAGGGAGTCCTGCCACAACATTTTCACTTAAATAAAATGGTAGTTCTTCATTTGGTGACTTTGACAATAAAATGTATGCAATGCATGCAGTTATCAAAACAATTAATGCGTTTCGTGATAAACTTACATAATTACACACCACTTTTAGTATTCTTCCACTTTTTGTTCTTGTATTAAATTTGACCTTTTCCAATTGCTATAAAAAAAAATTCAACTTTGAGGAAATATAAAACCATAACTAAACACAATATAGAAGAATATTGTAGGATCAGAAATTGGCCTTTACCAGCTTTATCATTTTTACGAAAAAATAACACATACCTTTAATCCAATTAAAAATAAAATTGAAGCCGTACCCATTACTATATCACCCGAACGCATTTCATCAACTTTATAAAATAATGTCTGTATTGAATTAACAAATCCTGGTACCAAATATTTAATACCCATTATAACTTTTAATTGTGATTCGATAACAAGTATTGCAGTTGCAGTTGAAAATGCTTTTATCACAGGAACCGAAATAAAGTCAAATATAAAGCCTATAAAATAATATTACTAAAATTAAAATTTAATATTTTTTTAAAATCAATTTTAGAGCAAGAATAATAAATACCATTCACATTCAACTGAAATTAGTTGACAGAATATGAATTATAACTTATTGATTACATTATTTTAAGCCAGTTAGCGGCATCATAGTTACAGAGAAAAATTCCTATAGTCACTAATTGAGTTGAGGGTAAAAAAAACTCAAAAAAAGTGTTAAATCTATTTCGGGTATCGTATTATTCAAGAAATCTAAAAAATACGAACTAAAACAATCTCTGAGTGGCTAAACGTTCAGAATATAAAGGGGTATATAGTTTTGATTCATTTCGCAAGCGATAATTTTATATATAGATCGAAATAACTTTCTAAATTAAAAAGAGCATTTATTCTCTACTATTCTTAAGGAAAGTATAATCTTCAGAGCTATATTTCATATGCCATGTCAAATCGTCATAAAACATTTTATAGCTTTTAAGTTCTCTTCGAAAACTATATATATAAAGAATATAATTTTGTTTTCAATTAATATTTAGTTAAATCTATATATAATTGAAAATTTAAAGTGAATTAAAAAATCATGTATTAATATTTTTCTAATCCACTTTATTCTAATAAACAATTATATTTTTTTGCTCTCTTACATAACGCTTCGCATGCAATAATAATTTCATAATTATGGAAAAAGTAAAATAAAAAAAACATAGGGAAAAATAGGGATATTGAAAATTATGTTTTTTTTTTTTATTCGCTGCAATAAAGTTAATCCAACGCAAAAAAAATAAAATGTTAAAGCTTATACCTAATTGCAATACTCCCATCAATAGTTCAACAACACCAGCTAAAAATGTTAAAATAAAGGCAAATTCAATTGGTTTATTCATTGTAAATTGTATTGTAACAAGTGCAACTAATGACGTTGGGCCTATTAAAACTTTATTAATGGTACCAAAAATTAAATATATAAATGGTCCTGTAAAGAAAGATACAAAAAGTAAAATTATTTAAAAATTTTATAAAATTATTTCAATAATATTAAAATCCTAAATTATTAAATTAAATTCCTGAAAAATGATAAGAAAAACAAAGTTAATAATTTTGAGGCGAAACTTTCCTTATAACATTTCAGGTCTTGTTTTATTTCTAATTTAAAAAAATATTCTTGTAATTATTATTATAAAATTACACATAATCTTTTGATAAAATACTAATTAGTACATACATGAATTATGTATGGTTTTCTTCGCATTAAAAAGCTTTAAATTGAAACTAAAGTATATATAAGGTTCGAACTTTTTGTGAGAATTGAATATTTTTAAATTTAATTTTTTCTCTTTTTTTTATCCAACAATACCCATTCAGTCTTTGCATTTCGTATCACCGGATTTACCTATGGGCAAATAGGGCAACCGCCACGGGCGCAACATTTCAAAAGGGTGCAAAATTCGTTCCGTGAAAAACAAGTCAACAAAATAAGACTACGACGATATTCAAAGGAATGCAAAAGATCTCCTAAAAATTTACCGAAATGATCTTGAAGATTACTTAATTGACGATTATATCCATTTTAGAGAATATTTAAAAACTGTAAAAGAGCATAACTTGAATATAAATGCATTCTATCCAAATATAGAAATTATTTTAAGAATATTATATATAAGAATATTGTATACTCCCGCATCCAATTGTTCAGCAGAAAGATCTTTTTCTGCACTGAGAAGAATCAACCTTATGTGATGAAAAATTGAATGATTTTACGATTTAGCAATAGAAAATAAAATGTTAGAAAAAATATCGTTTGAAGAAGTTTTTCGAAAAATTTGTTACATTAAAATTACGAAAAAAAATTCTAATAAATTAAAAAATAAAAATATATTACATTAACTTTAGTATATATACATATACATTAACTTTATATACATTAACTTTAGTAGTATTTTTTTCATTTATTATAAATTACTTTTGGTATGATTTATAGGGCGTAATTTTCTAAAACCGCCCAGGGCGCAATGTTATGTAAATCCGGGCCTGGACCTACTCATATTCACTATGTTCTTAATGCGTTATAAGTGCTATTCACTTATGTTCTTGATTCACTATGTTCTTAATGTTATAAGTGCGGACGCAATCAACTTGTTTTATTCTATGTTCTTAATGTTATAAGTGCGGACGAAATCACTATGTTCACTATGCTCTTAATGTTATAAGTGCGGACGAAATCAACTTGTTTTATTCTAAACTTGTTTTATTCTTAGTTAACATAATTCTGATTTTTCTTACATCCTGGAGAGCTAATATATATTTTATGTTTAGAAATATCATATAATATATAATAATAACTATATATTGTAGTTAATTATTTCTCAAATTAACAACTTTCTTTTTTTTTTCTCAAATTATTTTAATTTATTTATGTACCTATATATTTTATTTATGATTGCTCATTGCTCTATGTTTAATTTATTTTTTTTCATTTTTCATTTTTATTATAAAAATAAGTATATAGCACATATATACTGTTTACATGTTATATTTTAATCATACATTCTATATTTAATACATACTATATAATTATATAGTAAGTACATCGGGTACATATGTTGTGTTTTTATTTATGATTTACCTATGAATGCTGAACATAAACCATAGTGTGTTGGCAGCCCCGCAAGTAAAGCACAAGCTATACTTTCTGGTATAATTGTTAATCCTGAAAAGAAAATTCATTGAAATTTTCATCATTATAAACTAATTATACATTTAATTTACACCAAATATGTATATTTACTTTTAATAAAAAATCACTTGAATAAACCTTTTAAAACGCATTAAATAATAAAATATATAAAAAAGAACTAAAGTGCTTTTAATTTGAACTTTTAATATTATATAAAAATATTTTTTATCATAAAGCGGAAAATTTATTTAATTAACATAACCAACAGAAAACTAGTAAAAAGATCTAAAGATTTTTAAGATTATGGTTAGGCTTAGTACATCAAGAAAAGTACATATTATACATAAAGCAGAGTAGGTTATATTTCTATATAGAAGATATCAAAGTAAGAACAATTTAATCGTTTCAGACTAAAAATTTATGCAAATTTTTCACTTTACGGGCCGATAAAGCTGTAATCTTAACTTTGGCAGTTGTTACTTTCAAAACGGTTAAAAGGAAACCAAACTATAAAAATATTTCTATTCAATTTTGAAAAGAAACGTATAGTAATTTTTCATCTAAAATACCCGAAATATAAGTGACTTAAATGCAGACATCTTAATTTAGAAGAATACAAGAATTTTAATATATCTCACTGAAAAATCTAAATTTAATTAATTAAGATATGAATAATAAAAGCACAGAAAGAATATTAAACGCGAATTAAGATACATTTATCTTCATCCTTAAAGCAACATTAACTTAATGTTCCATTTCTTAAAACTCTCCTCAAAAAGTTCTAATTTGTAAATAAATAAAAAAAAATTTAATGACATTTATTCTAACTAAATGCATTATTGAATTTCTTTTTACATTAGTTGCGAGTAATTGATATTTCACAAAAATCTTGAATTCAATTTTAATATAATTAATTACTGAGGTACTAATATTTCATTTATAATTAACTGAGTGCAGACAGCCAAGGTTAAATTTTGTACCCAAAAAATATTTTTTTATTGCTTAGAATAAACATTTAATTAGGTTGGGTTCTTAACATATTATTATATGAATATAATATATTGTATAGTTTCAAAATAATATCTACTGCATATATCTTTATTAAGTAAAAAAAATGTTTAATCAAAGATTTAGTACAATTTCTACAGTAATGAATCTTTAAACCAAAATTTAATATTATATTCGAAAATTAGAAAGATTTGTAGAAATTTAAGTATAGATATATTAATGCTTGTTGAAAGGGGAATTATAAGTAATACTTTTCACTAATTTGTATATAAAAAATACCAACCTAACTCTCATTCATTTTAACAAATTAAAATAAAAATTCTCGAAAACAAATTCAGATATTAAATTAATATTTAACACAGGTGATTAAAGTTTTAACGTTCTAAAATTTAAAAATTGGTTCAACACAATATAGCTTTTAATGCAAATTATTTTATGTACACAATTAAAAGACTTTCTTGGTAATTTGAAATATTTTTTTACACGATTTTTATTTTCAGAGGTTTTACATTTATTCTTTAAGTAAAATGTAAGTTGTCAATTTCAAATTCAAAACAAATAGAATTTGCAAAAGATTACTATAGCTAACGTCAATATTGATTTTCTTTTAATTGGAGTTAAAGGAGTTCTATAAATGGAAAATATAATTAAATTGTTAAGATATAATTTTACATTTTTTTTAAATATATAAATTTTAATACTTTATATACTAAATCACAGGAATAGTAAATAAATATGTACTGTACATGTACACACATTTAATAAATTAGTTTAAAATAACAATTACAATGAATACATTGTGAAACAATTGGACAAATTATTTGATTTATTTTATTTATTTAAGGGAAATAATTTCTTTTAATGCATTATTTTCATTTTCTTTGAAATTTCAGAAAAAAATCGCTTCAAGTATCAAGTACATACTTGTTTTGAAATTCTAAAAATGATCGATTGAAAAAAATCAGATCACATTTCAACTCTACAAAACTTCACTTTCACTTTTCAACCATAAACAACCATTTGAAGAATCTTTCGTTGTACTATCAAATCAAAAAATGTGTAGGTATAAGAAAAAACGAAATTATTTCTGAACAATTTAATGTTATTTTATTATCAATAGATAGCTTTTATTAAGGTTTTATTACTTAAATAACACGATTCTATAGTATCATGTTATATACCTAAATAAACAACGAACGGCAAAATTATTAAATATGTACTATAATGTAAATTATTTTCTTACAACATTATCATTTTGTTTATAGGAAAGTTCAACCTAAAAAAATGTTTTCAAAAAATGGACAAATTAAGTGAAAAACTCTTTTTGCAGAAAAAAATTATATCTCTTTTTTAATTAAGTATTTGCATTTATCATTCATTAATATTTGTATTACAAAATTTCGATTCGTGCAGTACAGTAATGTAATTTTTTTTGGATCAGCCGCAGCTTTTTTATTATTTTGTATTTTTGTCAAATTTGGTTGTTAGAATTTATTAACTATTTTTATATTCCTCAACTTCAATTTTTAACATGTTTTCATAATTGAATTTATTAGGTTGAATTTTTGTCATATTGCTTCATTGAGAACTGCTGGCAAATTATTCTTTCTCCCTTTACGTTTTTAAGTTATTGTTGGTCTCTTTGGCCAAAGTTTGTATTATTTATTATCTATGCTTTATATTTCTTTATTTTCGAGTAAATTAGTGAATGAAATATAATTTATATTTGCACAGGTTTTCAATGAAATTTCCGATATATTTATTATTTGAATAAAAAGACAGTCTTAAGAATATAGGTCAAGTTAAAGTGATATTAATAAATTCATATAATATACAACATTAATTTTAACATACTATTCATAACATTTAGATTTTTTTTCCAACCCGTTATTCAATTTCTTACAGTTTTCTTCTGTTTTATATTTTTCATAAAAACAAATTATTTTTCAGTCTCATTTTTCAGATTTTTAGTATCGCTTTGCAAAAAAATTCCGAGGATTTCTTTAACAATATTATATTTAAATTTAGTGTTTTCACATTATAATAATAGTAGATTATTGAATATGTAAACTAAATTTGTTATTAATTAAGAGTTCTGTATACACAAAAATACATTGACACGAGTCAATACTTATACCACGAGACCGAAGGTCGAGTGATATAAATTGACAAGTGTCAATGTATTTTTGTGTAAATACAGAACGAGTTGTATAACAAATTTTGTTTACATATCCAATATACTGTTTTAATGCGTAGGGGAGAGGTAGTTGCAAAGAGAGAATATTTTTTCTTCTCATTTTTTCTCTTTTTTTTTTTTGTATTTGGCTGTATTGAAATATTGTGAGAGATATTATGTTTGTTTAGGTATTACGTAATATTCAATACGAAACATCTAAATGATTTCATTATTTACGCTGATGCATCTAAATTTTTTCATTATTTACGCAGATGCATCTAAATGATTGCATGTGTATTGACGCATATAATACTCCATTTAGTGATCTAAATTCTATAGCACTAAATACAACATAACGATCCCCAACGCATTAAAATTTCTTAGCAAATTTCATTTACTTAAAATTTTAAATCTAACATTTTATAACTATAATATAAGATATATGTGGGTAGTTCCACGAAAACTGGTCGATTCGATGTTACCAAACTTTTTTGGGCAAACAGTATAAATATTAATAATTTTAATCTTGAAAATAAATTAAATTAATTATTACCATTTAGGGCAAATAAAAAAAATTTGTAAATATTTACTGTTATTAGCAAAAGTTTCAGCATAAAGACTGATTTTGTCATTCCCGTGGCTGTTACTAAGTAATTGTTTCGTATTCAAAACTAAAATTCGTTATTTTAATGTTCAGTAAATACTTCACAAATTTTATTAATAAAAAAAAAAACATGTGAAGGACTGTCTAAAATTCAAAAAAAGTTGAGAAAATACAGTTCTAAATGGTTTCTTCTATTATTTTATGATTGTTTGTAAGAATTTCAAACGTCTTAGAATTATGTTAATAAAAAAAATATTACAAATAATATAATTTTAAATCGAAAAGTCAGTTGGTTAAGTAAATATATACCTCTTGAAGTTAGTTGTGATATTTAAATCGAGTAAAATAAACGAGTTGTGAACATTTATTTAAAAATTTTCTATAAGTCACAACTATTTTGTCGTTACCGTGGTAAGTGTTTTTTTAATTTAAATAATAAAAAATATTTTTTAATCAATTTTATTTAGATTTCTCTGTTCTTTTCTTTTAATTTAATTAATTAAAAATTTGAATAATTTCGAATTTTTTCCAAAAAATTACGTATCATTCCCGTGGTTCGTTTGCTTACACGGGAATGAGTTGATCGGTACAAATTCTTTGAAAAATCGAAAAATTCGGTGTTCCCTTTGAGAATAAGTTCGAAATTATCTGAAACATCTAAGAAATACTGATTTAAGTCTCAAAAATAATATTTTTTAATTCACAATTTTTATTTATTTTTCCGCCAGTTTTCGTGGAACTATCCATATCCTTAAGTATCTATAAAAAATTATTGAAAATTTTATTTTGCAAAACAATGATTTGGTAAACTTAGGGTAAATCATCTTTATAGGGCATCTGACTTGAAAATATCGACGTCAAACTTATAAAAAAAATTGTCTACAAATAAAGTCATTGTAAAATTTTTCTATATTTTCATTAATAAACTAATCAAAATGATAACATGAGCTTTAAATTTTATTTTTTTTTTGTTTTGTATTTCTATCCCATAATATAATTTCGGTCTTTGACAGATAACACTAGTTTATGTAAAAAGAATATTATACAAAAGAAAGAAAATATTTGATTAAGTGTTCATATTTGATTTTCTTTAGCCGGACACCTAATTTATTGTTCATGTAAATTATTATTTAGAATCCTTTCTAACAGGAAGCAAAAAAAATTGAGACAATATGAAAAAAAATAATTTTTTCTTTTTTCTGAAGCTCCGTTTAAAATATTTATAGATTTTGTGTACAAGTATAGTACATATCGTCCATGAAACAGGAATATGTCCTATCACGAAGTTTTTACTTTTTTTGAGGTAATGATGGATTATTATTTACTTTTTGATGACGCGTCGATCAGTCGTACTCAAAAAAATTAGGAAAAATCCATTATATGCTTTTTTGGCACATTTAGAAAATATACTATCAATTTGACACACATTTTTGTAAGGGTAAAAGTACTATCACCAATTACTTCTGAACAAAGTGTTCGTTAGCGCGCCAAAATTACTTTTTGTTTTTCTTGCTTCTTTGCTTTTTTCGTGATAGGTTTCATGGACGATATATAGATTTATAATTACATAAAGTTTTACCTAATGTTATACCAGCTATTAAATCACTTAATGCAAATTTTAAATTATATGATCCAATCCAATTTAAAATATATATTCGATTTTTAATCCATTTTTTTAATTTATATTTTCTTTTCCTTTTTTCACAACGAATTTTAATAATATCTTCTTTTTTATTATTTTTATTTAAAATATTTTGAGATTCAACTTTTTGTAATTCTCTTGTTTCCAATTCAATTTGTTGACGTTCTGCTGCACCCATTACTTTTTATTTAATTATTTTCCCGAAATTCTTTAAGAAGTAATTAATTAAAAATTAAAGATAAAAATTTTAAATTTCTAAATAATAATAATTTTTTTTTTTCTTTATTCTATATAAATTTTATTGTGTTTGGCGCTCTACGTTAAAGTCACTACTGCTGATCACAATATTAGATTTATTATTAAATGGGAAATATTTTCTTATTTTTTTTATCAAAATTATCAAATTTTAATAAATAAATAAACAAAAGATGAAAAAAAAAAAAAAAAATTAAATATTATGTATGATAGTAAATCTACCCAAAATTTTAATAGAAATCTCAATTTAGGAATTTTTATTGTAATTTATTTTTTTTTTTTTGCATGTTCTTTTCAGACAAGTGATAATAATTTGATACAACGATTGCAAATTAACCAAATAAATATTTTGTAAAATACATAAAAATGACAATTTTTTTTATATATATATATATATATTATATTGTACGTATAAGGTGAAGTAACAATTTTATACAACTTAATAATTTGAAACAACAATTACTTACATTATATATAGAATATTGATAGTGTAAGAACCTTTCAAATTATTGTCAGCTAAAAAAATAAATAATAATACAAAAAAAAATAATTGTTTACATTATTTATTTTGATTAATAATACAATAAATGATATTTCTTATTTGAACGAACACTGACCGATTATGATAATTTTTGACATGAAATTTCTTATACAAATTTTATGCATCGCTAAATTAATTATTACACAATAATTATTATTTCCTATATAATATATACATATAAAATTCAATTCAAATTTATTATTTGTATACCTTATATGTTATAATTTGTTCAAACGAAATAAAAAAAAAAATGTATATCTTTATTATAATAATATACTAACTTGATAAAATGATAAATAAATGAATATTAATTTATTAAAAAAATAAAGATATGATTCCACTTAAAAATAGAAGAAAAAAAATTTTTTTTTTGTACGTATTATTAGATTATGATAGCCTAATAGAGTTGAGAAAAAATAGTCTAACATGATAACATGATGATATTATTGGCTTGAATGAGAAAAATTATATCAAAAAAGATACAAAAAAAAAAAAAAATGAGGGTCATGTGTAAAAAAGTAGTACATCCAAAAATGATGTGCAAAATTAGAGAGAAAAAAATTAAAAATAAAATTTTGTACCAGATAAAGATATATATATATCAGGGGTGTCAATAACGTCGATCGCGATCTACCGGTTGATCGCGTAATGATTTTAGGTCGATCACCGATAAATATTTATATTTCAGATATTTATGTCCTTTAAAATTGACATTTTCAATTTCAAGAATCAAAAAATTTATCTAATTTTCCAAACATGTTGGCGCAATTAAAAAGTTCTGCTTCTACTGATTATGATGAAAATAAATATATCAAAGCAACAAGAACGTTATTGAAGAATTTGTTTAACCGATGATAATGTAGTTTTATTTATGAGCTTTACATTTGATAGCAATATTAAAGCAGAAACAATTGCAGAAAAGCTTTGAACTATTTTTGATATGGATAACATTACACTTGAAGCAGAAATTATTACTTAACAAAATTATATTTATATTAAAGCAAGAGCTTTCGAAGATTAATTCTAGAAATATTTAGCAGAAGAGAAATATCTGAAAAAATGTGCTAAAAATTACACGCCTGTTTTGGTTCAACGTATTTGTATTTGTGCGAATCAACATTTTCACAAAAAAAAAAGTCGAAGTACCGAACTAATTTAACAAACGAACACTTAGAATTTTAATCTCTAAATATTGCCTTCTCCTGTTACTCCTACTTTTAGAAAAAGTAGATCGCAGAGGATTTTTACTACGCGAAGTAGATCTTATAGAAAAATCAGTTGACATCCCTGATATATATAAATGATTTATTAGAAAAAATATTATTATTTTTTTTTGTAGACTGCATTACTCAAAAGTCAGTAGTGATTAAATGACACAAAGAAAGTGGCTTTGTTTTTGTTATAATGACCGCCGCGCCATCAGTCGTAAACATTATATATGTATATCTTTTATATCATATCAAAAAAGAGAAGTATTTTATTCTCGAAATTTATTTGAATAATAAACATTTTTATTACAATTTTTTTAAAATTTAATTCATAAATATGAACTAACTTTGTACATTGAAAATGAAATTATTGTAATACATAACATTGAAGTATGCACATTATAAATTTAATCCACTTAGCAGGATTATATAAGTTTTTTTTTTTATTTTTGTCACATATTTAATTTTTTTTCTTGAATAATTAAAGTTATATAGAAAAAGGATAAAATATAAAATTCATAGAAATTTTTGTTTTCTTTGAACATAGTCAATTTTGTCAAATATTCAAACTCCAGAATTTTTAAAAACCAAAAAATGTTTTAAATTTTATTTTCGTAGTTTTAATCAGCGGGGCTCGTACATAGGTGCTGCGACACTGCAGCACTCTCAAGAAATTTCAAAAAATTGAACTCATTCATAAAAAAAAATTTTGTTAGCTCTGAATTTTTCTTAGTTTAAAATTATTTTTAAATGAAATTGCTATGCTATGCAATTGTCTCTAAAATTTTAATAAACAACAGTAGCCTACTTTCAGGATTTTGAAATTTTTAGAAAATACTTTTCAAAAATATGTGCAGAAATCAATTTAACAGAATTTTTGGAACTGCGAATTTCGCAGTGCAGGGATTTTTATTTTCATAAATAATTTAATACATTTTTATTGCTGTAAAGTTTTTTTCCATGAGGAAAAATGCACTGCCACAGAAGCAGTGCGGCTGTATTATACTTTCTGAAAAATTTAAAAACAAATATAGGAAATTTTTTTTTTGTATGGGATTTTTGATTGTATAGAAAAATGCACTGCTTCAGAAGCAGCACAATTTTCATATGGGATGTTTTTTGTTTGTTCTTAATTTTCAAAACTGATTTTCATATACATAATGTGTATGGGTACATATCATAAAACTTTTATAATTAAAAAAAAGAGGTTTTTATGTTTTGCAGCACCCTTTTTCAAAACTTCCACGAGCTGCCACTGGTTTTAATTCTAATTCTCAAAATATTATTCATGGTTTGTAATTTTTTAACACTTAATTCTAATTCTAATTCTAATTATAAGATATATCTAGTCTGCTTGTAATATATAGAAATATAATTAATTCCATCAAAATATTTATGAATTTAATTAGGCTATCTTATGTAAATAGTATTTTCATTTTACGCACTTTAAACTGAATTATTTTTCGTAGACTTAAAAAGTTATGCTGTCTGATGATATTTCATAATAATTTTTATAATAACAATTGATTGAATCAATTTTGTTAATGTTTAACTTTCATTTTTTGTTTTTTTTTTTTATTTGTTTACGACAGAATGAATGTATATATTCAAAAACAACACTAAAAAACGAAAGTAGATACACAATTTACGAAAAAAAAATTAAAAGAAAAACATTTAATTAAAATGTATCTTTTTGAATGAAGAATAAATTGATTTTTTTTTATCTACAATCTTCTTCTAAATAAAAACTAAGCAAATAACTAACAAAAATTCGTCATGAAAAAAATAAACAAACATTTTCAATTAGAAAATGATTAAAATGTTCAAACTACATCAATATAATTTGGTTACTGTTACTCATATTATTATTTTCTTTTTTCTCAATAATATTACGTGTTCATCCTCTGAGTAATATTTATATATATACTGGGAACCTCGTTATGGTGGTATTATTGCCAAGATACGACGTTCTCGGTCGTAGATTCAATTCCCACCTCAGACTGGAATTTGTGTAAAATTTTTCAGTTGCAATCAATAAATTTTTATTATTATGTATAAAATTTAATATAATGTGTCAAAAATGTCAACAATTATAAAATTGAAAAAATTCAAAAAAAAAAAAATTATGACAGAGGGTTCGAGAACATAACCCAAATTATTTACTTAAAAAATGTAAAAACAACATATTGACCCTTATTATTAGTTTAATTTCAAATCCAAATTCTCGAACGCCTTGATAATAACAATTTTATTTACATATATCAAATACGTATAGTGTAAATACCAAGAGTTTAATTTACATCGCCAACATGTTTCTCATCGTTTTTGTATGTATAAATAATTTTAATTTCATTCTAATTCATTTCAATAATAAAAATATTTGTAATAAGATAGTGGATTTACAATTTTATTAAATTATGATTTTATTTACAATATTATTTAGCCCCAATTATACCCCCATTAGTCAACTACACAAGTCAAATCTTATTATCAATAAACACACTTTATAACATACATACATACACATAATATTAATAATTATTAAAAATAATAATTAGCTATATATTATAATATTATTATTAGACTAAAATAAATTTATTTTAATGCGTATGGGATCGGTATGTTGTATTTAGTGCTATAGAATTTAGATCACTAAATGGAGTATTATATGCGTCAATACACATGCAATCATTTAGATGCATCAGCGTGAATAATGAAATCATTTAGATGTTTCGTATTGAATATTACGTAATACCATAGATTAAGAATACAGAAAGATGGGAAGCTTCATACAAAATTTTTTCAGTCTTTTTTGGTATTTTTATGTGAAGGTGTTAATAAAACTAAATAAAATTCTTGTCATATATTGATAATTATCACGTATTTTATTTTGTTTTACTAACACATTCACATAAAAATACCAAAAATAATGTCGTATGAAGCTAACAATCTTTCTGTATTCTTAATCTATGGTAATACCTAAACAAACATAATATCTCTCACAATATTTCAATACAGACAAATACAAAAAAAAAGAAAAAAATGAGAACTGCGTAATTCATACACAAAAATAATATCACTCACAAATATTTCAATACAGAATAATGACAAAAAAAGAAAATGAGAAAAAAAATCTCTTCACATACAACAAACACATGTATTGCTTCTTCTGAATTCCATTTAGCAAAATTCAATGTTTTCCAATTTAAGAAATCGTCATAAGCTCTTTTGTAATTTATTTTGGATGTTTCTGGGATGATATTATTTTCTGCTAATTTTACAGCTTGAATAATGCTTTCTGGTTCAAATTCACCGTCCGATTCCATTGTAGTATATAGTAATATTAAATTCACACACAAAACTTACTCTACTGCACCAATGCTAATATTAAACTAAAATTTCGTAATTAAATTTGATTTTACGATTATCCGATGATTTATTATTATTTTTGCACAAATACATTGTCAATTTTGTTTATCACTTTTGTTTATTTTTTATTTTTCGCATAGATTGCAACCAGAGTTCATTAAATTATCTTCAAAAGAAAAAGCAAGGAGAAGATAACGATAATATTTCCCCTTTTTTTCTTTTATCTCTAAAAGAAAGAGAAATTAAAATAAAATTTAAATAAAGAAGAAGATAAAAGAAGAAAAATAAACAAAGTAAAGGGAAGATAAATTCTTACCCCTTCTACCTCTTCTTACCCCTTCTATCTCTTCTTCTATAACTTTGTATTTGAATATAAAAATAATACCCAAACGTACTTTTTTCTCTTTTGTATTTATGTGCGAGAAGTAAGCAATAAATTCACTTAAATTGCCAGCAATAAATTTGCTTAAATACATCAGCGCCACCATCGCTTAAATTTAGAAATATAATAGAGGATAAAATGTTAGGAAAAAAATGGTAACAAATTTTAACCACTAACAAAGAAATTTTAATGGAGGATGGAAATAAGGCCGCGTGAAATAAGCCGCGATGATTTTTGTTGCGGTCTTCTTTCATTTTGAAAAATGAAATTAGACCGCGACAAAAAAAAATGATCGGAGGTCTAATTTCATTTTTATAAATGTAATAAGACCGCGTAATCTTGTGAGGTGAGCACACAGAGCAGGGGGCAGCAGGGCGGCGGGCGGGCGGTTGGTCAGTGGGATTTGCGGCACCAGCCGCAAATCCCACTGACCAACCGCCCGCCCGCCGCCCTGCTGCCCCCTGCTCTGTGTGCTCACCTCACAAGATTACGCGGCCGCGAGGCCTTTTTTTGCGGTCTAATTTCTTTTTTCAAAATGAAATAAGACCGCAACAAAAAATCCTCGCGGCCTTATTTCATGCGGCCTTATTTCCATCCCCCATTAAAATTGCTTTGTTATTGGTTAAAATTGTTCACTATTTTTTTCCTAAGATTTTATCCTCTATTATATTTCTAAATTTAAGCGATGGTGGCGCTGATGTATTTAAGCAAATTTATTGCTGGCAATTTAAGTGAATTTATTGCTTACTTCTCGCACGTTTTGTATTTTCTTCTTTATATTTTCTTCTCAAAAGAGAAGGGAATTTTTATGTTTTATTTTGTCTTGTTCTTTTAAGTTTTATTATTAATTATATCTATATTCTCTCTTTGCAACTACCTCTCCCATACGCATTAAAGCAGTATATAAGATATGTTAACAAAATTTGTTATAACAACTCGTTGTGTATACACACAAACACATAGACACTTGTCAATATTATATCTTTTATAAATTTTGACTCGTGTCTATGTGTTTGTGTGTATACACAACTCGTAATTAATAACAAATTTAGTTAACATATATTATAATCTACTATTATAATGATGTGGTGAACACTTAAGAAATTATAAATTAACAAAACTTTTATTTTATTGCTGCTATTTTGATCACTGCCTAAAGTAAAGGGTGTTTTTTTTAGCGGTATAGAACTTTGAAATGGAATAAAACAAATATGATTTTTTAAATTGACATGAAATTTACTTTATTCGAAAGATAATCTTCTGGCATTATAATTTAAATATGACTTCTGGCATATGACCGCCATGGCTGGCTCGGACGCAGTCTAATCTGGGGGTCCAATTTTCAATGACATTTTCCAACATTTGTGGCCGTATATCGGCAATAACGCGGCGAATGTTGTCCTCCAAGTGGTCGATCGTTTCGGGCTTATCGGCGTAGACTAGCGACTTCACATATTCCCACAGAAAACAGTCTAGCGATGTTAAATCGCACGATCTTGGTGGCCAACTCACGGGTCCGAAACGTGAAATTATGCGATTACCAAACGTTTCCTTCAATAAATCAATTGTGCCGTCGTGTTGAAGCCACAGCTCCTTAACATCATAGTTGTTCAATTGATTAACGAAAAAGTCAGTAATCATGGCTCTATAGAGGTCATCATTGACTGTAACGTTCTGGCCAGCATCGTTTTTAAAGAAGTACGGACCAATTATTCCACTAGCCCATAAAGCACACCAAACAGTCAGTTTTTCTGGATGTAACGGTGACTGAACATACACTTGAGGATTATCATCACTCCAAATACGGCAGTTCTGCTTATTGACGTATCCATTCAACCAAAAGTGAGCTTCATGGCTAAACAAAATTCGCGCGATACGTATTTCGAACAGAACCATGATTTTTAAATTAAATTTGCACAATTTGGAAGCATTGTTCAGGCGGCAGTCTGTTCATGTTGAAATGCCAAACCAAACCGAACATAAATCACTTGACAGCCAGTCAAAAAAGTGTTGCCAACTTAAAGTTCTATACTTCTAAAATAAAACACCCTTTATAATGGTCTCAATAAAACCTTTGTTATTATTTAAATATTAATGTATTCCATTACACATATATAAGTATTGAATATGTATGATAGTTACAAAAATCAACGATAACGTTTATGATTGTATATAAGTATATATATAAATTGTAATATAATCGAAGAAATATTAGAAATGATACAAAACTATTGGTATCTCTACAAACCCTCTACAAACCACTTCACGTGGACAGATTATGTTCTTTTCTTTTTAATGAAGGTAAATAAATAAATTTTGATTATTCGACATTTTTTAATCATCCCAAATCAAAATCAAATAAAAACTTTATATATATTCATTCGAATTTTGAGTACCAGCGACTAATATAGTTATATTATAGACGTTAATCTTAAATAAATGTATTATTATTTTAGAAGAAGGTATTTAAATACGATGTACATAATATTTATATTTATAAATGTTTGAAAAATTTAAAAGAATGTATATAAAATTTATAGCTTTATATTTTATATGGACATCAGTGACTTTTATATCGGCAAGGACACAATGTTTTTTATAAAAATTTTATTTTTATAATAATTATTATTTTGTTCATTTCTCTGGGTTACATTGTTGTTCAAGTTCATCATATAACGTTTGATTCACATTATATCTGCAATTTAAAGTAAAATCTAGACAACGAAATTACGTTAATATTTAAATTTTCTCTTTTGAATCTAATTTTTGAGAAAAAAATTTAATTTTTAACAGATTACCATTTTTATTAAATAAGATATTCATTTTATCATCATAATAAATGCAATTTTAACTTCCTTTTCCTTTTCATAAATCAAATATGGAAAATTCCTTTTAATATGCTTTCATAAGAATATCAATTATATGTATATAAAATTTTTAAAAGTTTAGTAGTTTATGTACTACATAATAGTTTAACAAATAATTTTCTCAGAACCTTTTGAAGTGTAATCAAATAAAAAATTTATGTACGTTTTGTGTTTATACTTATTTTATTAGGTATATGTACTATGTTAAGAATGAAGAACTTAATAAATATATATTTTATTAAAGGTTATTTAAATGAATAATGTAGTTTATGTATCGTAAGTACTTAGGTATTTTATAAAATAAGTTTATAACAAAATCTTATAGTTTTTTTTTTTTCATAATAACGTTTCATTAAGGAATTTATGTATGCTTAATAGTAATATATATGTATTTAAAATAATATATATAAGATTTTATTTTTCTTCAGTTGATGACTTGACGACAGTGTCGTTATCCTTTTCGAAGTTAATCTCTTTACTGTGGTATTTTCCATATCACGGCATGTTCAAGTTCAATCGTGGATTCGATTCCTACGTCGGGCTGGAATTTGAGTTAAATTTTTGAAATGTTTGTGTTATTTGGTTAATTTTTTTAATTTTGAATTAATCTGCTATACCTAAATCCTAAATCTAATCATCATATCAAGAGACTTTTGATGGATTGTCAACGCAACAGACAGAAAATGAAAATTACATGATATATAATATATATTGCAATTTTTCAACCTACATAAAATAATATATTTTATCATTTATTTAAGATAGGTATTAAAGCACTTAAATATTTTTTTGAATTTTACCTATTTTCATTGAAATTTGAATTTCATTTTGATTTGAATTATAGGAAAAATTTAATAAAAATATGTACAATATTTTTTGTATGTATACAAACTTTTTCTAAGCTCTATTTAACCCTAAGTAGAATAATGATATTGTGATAAAAATTAAAAATATATATATATATATATATATATATATATATATATATATATAATTATATACATTTTATTCTTTCTATTTATTTTATTTATATTATACTTTGTACTATTAAATACTTCTACATAATGGAAAGTACTTAAGTCATATGAAAATTGCAAACATATATTAATTTCTCTAAAAAAAAAACAGTTGAAGAATACATAGTGAAGCTTTAAATATACAACCTACATTATGTATGAAATTTTATTATATTTAAGATAAAAATAAATTGATCGTTTCCCTCCTAAAGTAGTTTGTAGGACCTATTATTGAAAAAAAATTAGAAGAAGAGACCATCAGTACCATTTGGTGTATTAAATATAATATAGCCAAAGAAAATTGTAGATTGTACATGTTTATAATTTAGACTTTTTTTTAACAATTTTTAGCCACATTTTAAACGAGGTAGGTAGGTGTCTGTACCATATAGGTGTACGATTATAGCTTTAAATTTTAAATAATTTTTATAATTTTAGGAAATATCTCCGTTAACGGCCTGACGAATTATTACCTAACATGTCATTATAGTCTGTTTTGAGAAATGTTTAAGCTTTTAGTTTTGTGTTTAATGGTCTTACATGCTACTACATGCATTTAGTTTTTTTTTTACTTTAAGGTTGACAATTTCAATTTAATTTAGCACTGTCACTGACTGGGATGCAAAATACAATAATTGCTAATCCGCTTGTAGCCAAGCCATGTTTTTTCTTTTGTAGTTTGTTTTGTAGTTTGTTTTGTAGTTTGGTTTGGAAATTATGGTCACCGTATATATATTACAATGCAATTTTTGCTTTATTTTATACGGAGTTGCCACGTTTTTTTAGAACCCATAGTTCGATCTAAAATCCAACAGACACCGCTTGGCGCGGGCAGATCCTATCTTTTTTTTTACTTTCAATTGTAGCGTTCGAAGTTGGTAATTTTTTTTCGATATGCAAATGATCTGGTGCTTGCATGAAGCATGAGATGCTGTCGATTTGCCTATCCACATAGTACTCTCCTTTCTTATTAGCATGTACAAGAGAGTCCTGGTAAAATTTTCAAGACCATATCATATATAAGTATATATATTATATTCTTGATTACATGTTATTTATATTATATGTATGATACGATTTCGCGTCTCACTGCCATAACTCTTTTCAGATCATCAGAAAAAGAATACTCATTAATTTTTTCAATTTTATTTTACATATTACATAAGGACTCAAAATAAAAAAAAATAAAAATATTGAATATTTGAGCATAAAACCTTATATAAATTTCAAAATGAAGAAAAAAGTTAAACACTCTACATATTTTATCTCTCGTAAAAGAAGACTAACTTTATCCACAGCCGTATATTATACAGTCATGCGAACAAAAAAAAGTTTATTTTTAAAGAAATAATATTAAATGTATGTATATATATATTGTATATTATATGCATGTAGATACAGTAAGTATATTCATTTTGGGTTTATTTTCATATCCTCCTAATGACCAAAAGGCATTAGAATTTATTATTCCATTACACTATTTTTTTTTTTTCTTTACGAACAAACGGAATTTGAAGAATATTTCAAACCGCATAATTTTATTTTTATATACATTTATACGACATATATGTTTAAAAAACAGTAGGTACATTGCAAATAATATGGGATACATTCGATAATCGAATAAATCTATCACTTTTTACATGTATGAAAATGTATCGGATATAAAATTAACTTCATTACACAGATCAAAAGATCATACTTAAAAAATAATAAACTTCCGAGTTTATCATTACTTTTTCATTTTTATATAATTTTATCATTTTATATAAGATGTAATTTTATACTTATATATCTTATTATAATACTTAGATAGTACAAGGATAATTATCTTTTAAATAAAAATCCAAAAAATAACTAATCTTACAGTACACTATTTAATACTTACATAAAATAAATAAGTATTTATATAATTTACATTGTATTTCGAAGCGTATAATAACAAGATATTATTATATTATATAGGGTTTCATTACACAGATATTATATTATATATGGCTAATGGCTAGTTCCAATAAATATTTTAAATATACATGTACTTATATTGTTCTAACAAAGAACGATCAATCGATATTCAAGCTTAACATTATTCTAAACGCTTTCGTAACATATGTATTCTTCTAAATATAAATCTCCAAGAATATTTGTCCAAAATTTTCACATTACATTATTACATATAATGTACCTACTCTTCTGTTATACTTATACTCATATTATTTTATCAATTCCTTTAAAAACACTATCTATAAGTATCGCCTACTTAATATTATCTTATTTAAGTATCCTATCCTCCATCAGAGTGCTTTTTTTTTATTATTTTATTTCTCAGCTTTTGTACTTTCTTTTAAAAAAAAAACTTTTTCCTTTTCAATATTTTGTATTTATATAATGATTTCTTATAAAGATAAAGTGTTGTGTTCCATTTTTATAACCATTATGAATATACAATATACAAATAATTAGAATCAATGATGAGAAAAATTACAAAAGAATAAAAATAAATATTAATAAACATCATGAAAATAATTAAGTTAATTTTAATTTACGAAAAAAAAAAATATGGATAGCTATATATTATATAAAGGAAAAGTTAAGTTAAGATAAATATGGTAAATATTGGTATAGATGGAAATTTTTATTTTTTTTTTATACACAATTTTGTACAAAATTTGCAAAACAAAGATAGTGGAGAAGATACGTTTCATCTTTTTTAACTTCAAACTTCACATATTCATATTGAATATTACGCGAATCGTGTAATTGAACTAATCCTTTCAATAAGATTATTGGACCTTTGAATTAGAGCGCGGTTTAAGCTAACAAAGTTAATTGTTCGCGATTTAAACCGCTTAAATACTTTCCATTTTTGAGATATAGCTTGTTTCAGTGTTTAACAACGTATAATACTGTTGAGATAAATTAATCGCAATTTTTCTGGAATCTAGATCTCCCCGGTTTAATTTAATCTGTAACGATCGATCATAACCGTTTCAAAATCCTATTCTATTTTCCGGCTGTCGAGTCGGAAACTTGAAATGAACATTCATTGAATAATTGGTTTATTATATATATGTTGTTTTTCATTGAAAAATCCGCAAATACGATGGTATTTCGCGTATTTTCGAACTCCCTGTGAAGTAATACTTGTACCAAAATCATATCTCAAATTTCAATTTTATTCAATGTAATAAATGCATGAAATAAGAGAATAGAATTTTTCAACAAGTATCACTTCACAAGAATTTCGGGAATGCGCTATAAGCCAATTTGTCCTTAAATATTTGTTCATCAGTGTAGTAATTACATTATATTGGATGGATTTGATAATACAATATTTCCCAATTTATTGAAAATATTTGGATATTAAATAATAGACTAAGATGATTATAATAAAAAGGAATTGTACAAAATTAATTAAATTTATTATAATTAGATACCATATAAAAATTAAAAGAATCATTCTTATTTATAGGTGACTTTGAAAATATTAAGAAATGTCAGTACCTATGCTTAGTAACTATTCACTGATTATGGAATGACGAAAAACAAAATGATGTTAATATATAAAGCGTTAAAAATTATGGAATAGAATTTTTCAATTTACTTACTGAGAAGAAAAATGTTCACTATGAATGATTTCGTTGACGCGAAGACAATTACATATGATTCTTTATGAAAATCTAAGGAAGCCTACGTTATTACTCAACCGAAGCTAAACGAGAAATTAATACTTAATATGTAATAAACACAATATGGGTGTCTCTATGATGGGATTTTAATTTTTAGTGTTAAATCATCAGATTATGTAAAATTTGAGAACGGTTTTTAAAACGAAAAAAATAAGTTAAATTCGTATGAATGAGATTCACTTTAATTAAAAAAATTTCACTTTTAATCGAAATTATAGTTTTTAATCGCAATTATAGTTTTTTTTTAAGTTCTTACGTACAAACAATAATTTGTAATAAAAATGTACTTAGAATATTGAAGTGAATAAATAAATAATAATATAATTAGATTTTCTAGTTAAAATTTAATTTTAATAAAGACCGAATCTTCAATAACAAATATTGCTTAATACCCAATTCGGAGAAATTTTGATATACCATTTACTAAAAACCATAAAAAATTAAAACCACATTTTTTTTTTTGTTTTTTTTTATCTAAAAAAGATTATTTTTAATTTTATTTTTATTTTTTAAATGGTATTTATTTACATTGATTATAAAAACATTGTTTTTAGTTCAATTTTCAAACATTTATGATAATCCTAGATACTGCTTTCATGAATAGAAAAAGTTTAATATAAATTTTATGGAACGATTGAATACCAAATAATTCAACTTAAAGACAGACGGTTCATGATTATTTTTCAAATTATTTAAATTGTGGAAAGACAAGTTTTAAGGGACCAGTAAACATAAACATTCAGTATTATCAATTATTTTATAATTATAACAGTGATTTCTTATTAATATGACTCCTTATAATTTTATAATAACTTAATGACTTTCTAAAATTTATTTTATATTTCGGATTTGAATAATAGATTTAAAATTGTTTTTCTTTTATTGAAATAAATCTGGATATAACTAACAAAGAAAACTAATACGTAAAACTAAAATCATATCATTATTAAAGTTTAAAGAATTCCCGGACTTGTTGTGAGACGTTTTATTATTAATTCGCTAAATGAGGTAATAAATGTTAATTTAAAAAATAATAATCCTTTGTACAGAACTTTTGAGTTACACTCGTCTGATCTTAAAGCCAAGTTACTTAAAGTATGTTTCTATTAATATAATATTTTTACAATTTGATTATTTAAAAAGTCATCTAAATTAAATTAATGTCTGGAATAATTAGTTTAGTTTAGTTATCCGTTTAATAAATTTTTCAAATTTTTTTTTAGCGTTTGGAATGAATTTAATTATTTTTTTCTACGAATCTTTGGAAAATAAAGTGATTTTTTTCTTAACTAGTGCGGAAATATAAACATAATTTCAACACTAAAATTTAAAAATGAATTTACACGAATTCACAAAACTTTTTTTTTTCTATACAGTAACGAAAATAAAAAATTTGATCTCTTTTTCTAATTTATAAAATAATTATACAATATTCAAAATTTAATAGATTTTCCAAACTTTAGTAGAAAAAACCATGTGTGCAACACCTAGGAAAACAATTTTTCTTACCATGTTGCACAAATAGTTAATATTTAATTTTATGAAATATTTCTTTAATTTGTTATTGCTTTCATCGAATTCCACGATTCAGTTTTGTTCATTTCGCAGTTCGTTCTTTGCAGAGTTTTGTAAGCATTATGTTGATTTATTTTTATTATTAAAAAAGTAAAGTTACAATTGATATAAATTCGATTAAAAGAAAAATTGTTATTCGATAATATATCCAATCCCAATACACAATTTTATGATATATTGTCATTTTATGATATATTGTAATTATAAACGCAAACACAAATTTGATTTTGTTTAGAAAACGACAATTGTGTCATGTATGTATTGTTTAATGAAAGACAAAAAATAAAAGTCAATTAATAGAAATTGGTTCCATAGAAACAGAAAAATATTTCGCCAATGTTTTCAATATTTTTTAAATTTGGCAAGGGTATATTTTTGTAATTTTCTTTTAATGTAAATTTCTACACTTGCATAATGACATTTAAAAAAAATTTGATCCAAAGCTCGGTTTGTCTTATAAAAGAAATTTAAGAAGAAAAGTAACATTACGCTCATGTTCCAGTTGTGTAAAATGGTTGGATTAGCCTCTACAAATGTAAATGTTAATCCTTGTAACTAAAATTTAAAACTCATCATTCCTTTTTAAATTAAAAAACACAATATAACTTATTTTACAAATTATTTTAAGAACATTAATTTTCATCATATTACTTAAATTTTCTATAAATTATCACACATAATCTAATTGAATGTAAATTTGTTTAATACCAATTGATTCAAAAATCATTCTAGCTGAATTAACAACATATTTAGGATCAACATTTTTTGAAACTTCTAATTTTATTGCTCCTACATGCACATCAGAACATAATGTCCAAAAATGAGGCTCTTGTACGGCATAAACACCAGCTAATCCTGTAACTTTTTGATAACACTGTTGCAAGGATCTGTCTAGACTTACTGGTTGCCTTTGCATCAAAACCATTATAGATTCTTTAATTAAACTTAAAACACTTAATCCTATCAGTACGGCAATAAAAATGGAACAAATGGGATCAGCAATCATCCAGCCAAACATCTGCATCAAAATAGCTGATATTATTACTCCAACCGAACCAAGAGTGTCGGCAAGTATATGAAGGAAAACACCCCGCATTATTTGTGAATTATCACCACCCAAGTCGTGACTATGTCCATGACTACTACCGTGTGAATGACTATGCGAATCATGACCTCCATTCATTTCAATTCCAATTCCAACATGATTATCACTTTCATGGTGATGGTTATGATCATGTGAATTAGAATGTGAACCATGACTATGTCCATGACCGCCATGTGAATGACCATGACCATGTTGGAATGCATAAATACCAACTAAATTAACTAGCAAGCCTAACACAGACACAACAAACAATCGTTCATGTTTAACTTCTGGTGGCTCTATTAATCGTTCCACAGCCTCAGATAATATGAAAAATGATATAAATAGTAAAAATAATGAATTCACAAAACCAGCTATAACCTCGGCTCTCACATAACCATAGGAATATCGTTCATTAGCTTTCCATTTTGTAATCACTGATGCAACTAAACCAGCTAACAGACCAGTACAATCGAAGAACATATGAAATGAATCTGATATCAGGCCTAAAAAGAAACGAAAGAAATTTTAAGTTTATAATTTTATAGAGGATTATTTGAATTTTAGAAAATGTATATACTTGACATAGATACATGCATGTGAATATGAATGTAAGTACTTAATAAACAGTTTGTTTATTAAATTATCTTTACCGTATATGTCAGGTTTCAAATGATCTAAGAGATTAAATTCTTGAAAAAGGTGTGAAAAAAAAAATCTTGGACTGATTTGAAAGTGTTAGGTATACCGTCACGGATACTTATCAGTTTTTGCATATTATAATCATCACAAAGTAAAAGAAAGTAAGAATATTGTTATCTATGTTACACAACTTTGGAATAGAAAGGAGATAAATTTCCAATCCGAGGTGGGAATCGAACCTAGGTAGGTAGGTAGGTAGGTACCTAAACCTAGGTATACTTACCTATATCAATTTTATTAAAAAAAAGTTTTACCTACCTAAACTGTTTGACCATACTCCATAAACTAATTCAACAAATGCGAAACTTAAATTTAATAATAAAAATAATAATAAATTTCTTGAATTTCGATCAGAAAATATTAATCTCTTCCATCCGTTTAATTTTTCTTTGATTCTATTCAAAAAATTTCGATTACTTTTTTGTGACAGCGGTAAGGGCAACATTTTCTTCTATTTTTTTTTTTAATTAAGTTCGGTGTTCGGAATTATTTCTTGATTCGATTTAAAATTTCAGTCGAAATGAGTTTTATTTAATTTTTTTTATTTTTTTTTGTTTTATTAATTTGGCAATATTTCGTAAATTTGTTGTTCAAAAAATTTATTGTTGACGTGGAAAATTTAGTTTTAAGGAAATCCTTCAAAATTATTTTTTTTTAAATAAAATCTTGTTATTAAGATAGTTTATATTTACAGACAGTTTCAAAAAAAAAATTAATTTAAGTTCCTCCTAAATATTTCATATTTTTATTTTCCATTATTAAAAAAATTATTATTTAATATTTTATTAATTTAATATTTAATTCAATATTTAACTTGACTAAATATAAATAAAAAAAAAAAAAAATTGGGCCAAATACAATTATATATTTAAAACCAAATATTTTTCATTAAGAAAATATCAAGAAATCAAAATTTAGATGACATTTAAACTTAAAGAAAAAACATATGATTACGGTTTAATTTAAGAATCCTCAAAAATACGTGATTATAGAAATCCTATAAATTATCATTAAATTATTTTTTATTTATTTATACAAGGTTTATACAAATTATTTTCAGAAGTATTACTCTTCGGTATTCACTTGTTTAAATCTCTAAATAATACATTGAAGTTTGTATGAAAATAATATATTATTTAATAGGTACCTTTTGTTTACACTTTGATAATTTGACATGTTCGCAAGCAGTTAAACATCTTTGGAAAATCGACCGTTCACACGATGTAAATCATATGTTAACATGTTCAGCTCTGTCAAATAAAGAATTTCAAATAATATCGGAGATAAGCTCAAATAAACTAATGCGCACATAAAAGGTAAAATATATGAAGTTGTGTCAATGTTAAGAACTCGCGCCGACTACGACTTTTGTTTTAATTTCTTTACTATGAGAAAATAACATCAAAAACACCAACGGAACATGTTCGGCGTCTGGACATTAGCAAATTGTAAGTTATAAGCTAGCTATATAATGCCTTGGACAAACTCTCTGAGACAAACGCTCTGAGGCGTGTATTTAAAATTCACAACAACAAAAAAAAATTTGAAATTTTACACTAACAAAATACATTAGGAATTTGAAATTCAGGTTTTGAAATTATTAAATTTTTTTAAGGGTGAAGCACTAATTTTTCACTCTAATATTCATTCTAATTTATTTAATTTTTATTTTTTATGTTTTAAATTAGTTCTTTCATAATCCAGATAATGTATGCATTATCATATACATTATTATGTATATTTTCCGTATTTTTTCTGGAACCGGGCTGCCCGGTAAACGAGTATTGACATTTGTTTTGCTGCAATGAAAAAAGGTTATTACTCGATTAATGTAAACTCTGGTTTAAAAAAATTAAATATTTTTATAATTTAACATTAAGTAGCTAACTTCATGATGTTTTTTATTGATTTGACATTTGTTTCTTTTTCCTGTCGCCATCTTTCTTTCGCATTAAAGTTTTCACAATGGTAGGTCGTATTTTTTGTAGTTTTTTTAATTAAAAATAAATTTTTAATTTAAAATAAATTTTACGCAACACTTTAGGCTTATATTTAACATTAAATTTATTTCTAATTAATTAGAACAGCCAATGGTAAATATTTAATTTGTCCGTGTCGGAGGGAAAAATGAACCATTCAGCGAGCCACATGTATTTTTTTTTTTAACAAAAAATTTTAAATTAAAATTTTTGTTTAAATTGCTTAAAAATATAAATATAGATATTCGTTTTGTTCTTTTCTCGGCTTAAGAAATTAATCTATCTCTACCCAGTTAGTTTTAAAATTTACATATTTCTGTCAATTCAATTTTAAAAATTATTTTTTTTTATTTTTTTAGCCACCAAAAAAGGACGCAAAATCGTCGGCGAAACAGCCGCAAAAAACTCAAAAAAAGAAGGAAGGCGGTGGTGGTGGTAAAGCCAAAAAGAAGAAGTGGTCCAAAGGAAAAGTTCGCGACAAATTGAATAATCAAGTTTTATTCGATAGTGCTACCTATGATAAATTATATAAAGAAGTACCACAATATAAATTAATTACTCCATCAATTGTTTCAGAACGTCTGAAAATTCGTGGTTCGTTAGCTAAGAGAGCTCTAGCTGAACTTCATGAAAAAGGTAAAAAATGTTTCTAACATCACGGAAACTTAATCACGAATTAGATACCTACCCTCCTAAACTTATGTTAAAAAGTAGATAGACCTACCTAAAAGAATCAACTTTTTCCAACTACCTACCTACCTGCTTCGCAATCTAAATAAATAATTAGTTTTAAATTCTGAAAAGAGCAATAGGATTTTAGGTCTAGAATAAGTTGTACTTTAAAATCATAATTGTTTCTTTTTAGTATTGAAGGAAAATATTTTTCCATGACCTGGTCGACTCAAAAGTTTTTGAAACAGCCAACTTAATTTGTTTAATGTAGCTGTAGTTAGAAGCATAACATTTTATTAGCCATTTAAACGAAATCTTCCATAAAATTTGGTCCTTATTGTCGTATAACTTTGTTCTGTTAAAAAAATTTTGTTTGGTCGTACTAAGTATTATTGTAGGTACCTACCTACATACCTTAGGATTATAGAGTTAGGACTTATCTAAAGTCTTGAGAACTATAGTTACACCTACATTCATACAAATTGTTCTTAAAAACGGAAATTTATGGAAGGTAAAAAAAAAAAGATTAATAGATAGATGCGTACCCCAAACTTAAGTTTTTATTTTCATCAAAAATCCTAGGTATATTTATGTTCAGTATTTTTATTTTGATGTAATATTTACTTGATGTTTTAAATTTTTTTTAGGACTAATTAAGCAAGTTGTTCAACATCATTCACAAGTAATATTTACCAGATCTACTAAAGGAGATGATGTTTAAATACCATTAACAAATACAAAAATTTTTTAATTGTATTTTTTAAGGGTTAAATAAAGAATATAATTAAAAAAATTGTTTTGTTACATTAATCTCTACATTTAGAAGATAAACATTAAAATACCTAGATACCTAGGCAAAAATTGTTATTGGCTTTTTTCATTCAAAATAAAAAATGTTCGACCATTTTTCTTAAAGTTAAAGTTACAAAAAGTCTGGAAATTACTCATTAAATTTTATCTACTTCTTTTCAAATTAACGATTTCTAATTGAAAAATACTCAATCGACATAAAAAAAAATCTAGGTATACCTACCTATAATAAGCACATAGTAATTAGAGAAACATGGTTGTCACCAAATATTTAATATGAATAATATGAATAAAAAAAATAAATGAAACTATGTTCATTTCTCCATAATTATTTTATTACAAAAAAAAAAGGAATTTGAATCAGATTTTAATGCAAATACTGGAATAGATATAGTTTAAATTTATTTCAAACAAAAGTTTTACGTTTTATTATCTCTTTATTATATATTTTTAATACCCTACATACAAAAGTATTTTAACGACATATTTTCAGACATGAATTTTGATTTATTTTTTTGCTAAAATTTTATTACTTATTAAAATTTTATATTTTGTAAAAGTTTTATATTATTTACTAAAATTACAAAAAGAATCATTGACATTTTAGACACACACATTTTTACACATTAAGACGGAATGTACTAAGGACCTGAGTAAATATTAGATCTGAATTTAAAACCAATAATCTTAGCTTAAGCAAACTCATTTTTCTTTTTTTTTGTATTTTATATGTATATCACAATTTTAGCTTAAATAAATAAATGGAATTAAATGTTTTGACTTTCATACCAAAAAAAAAAGTTGCAAATTTTAGTTTAAATAAAATATTTTAAGTTTGAAATTAGAACAACAGGAGGGTTATTATGAGTTACAATCGAACGTAAAAATCTTACGAAAATCCTGTTCTGAAATTATATGTTGATGAACTTTAACGATAATGCATTAATACTAGTTACACTCGATTAGAAAGGAGAATAAGATTTTAGTAAGATTTTTACGTTCGATCGTAACTCATAATAACCCTCCCTCCAGATTAATTTTTTTCTTTTCAATTAAATAAGATCTTGTTTTTGGTTTTTTTTTGTTTTGCATGGATACTAAGTTTTAATAAATGATTTAAGTTAGCTCAAAAAATTAATGATAGAGTAGAACTTTTCTATATGTATTATTCTCGATAAAATTTTTCAATATTTCAACCACTAGAAAGCTTTAGATGAGATTTGCACATTCATTCAATTAATATTATAAACTCAAAAAACCTAAAGGCTCATGGGTTTTTTATGAAAGGGAATATGTAGGGTGAGTAAAAATCTGTCATCTGAAATTTTAAATTAAGATTTTCTTATTTGCTTATTTTAAAATTTAGCTCTAAGTTATACAATATTTGAATTTTTTTATGCACGATGCAAATAAAAATATTCTCTCCATCTCACACAAATTCTAAGTACATAATTATAAATTTAATTTGTTTTAAAAATTTTATTTCGATTTAACAACTATTTTATTTATTAGCACTTTTTTGTACTATAATATTTTTGATCCCTTAATACTTATTATATTAAAGAGAATATCAATTCGAATTATTTACTTGTTTCTTTTTGATATTCTCTTTCTCTAGTTATTTTGAAAAAATTCGAAAAATTGGCGTTTATTAGTTTTATCTTTTATCTTTTTAAAAAATTTAAAAAATTACATACATGTTTAAAAAATATATTTTTCTTATTCTATGATAAAATAAAATAACCCGTTTTAACTTAGAATAAAAATTCTAATATAAACATATAATTTTTGTACGGTATTTCTCTGTATAATTTTTAAAAGTATTTTTAATCAAAATTATGCATAATTTTTATTAAGTAGAAAAAATCTAAACTACAAATGGAAAACGTGGATGTCAAATAATTAAAATATAATTTTTTTTTTGGGGAAAAACATATTTTCTCAGTCATCCGCTTCAAAATTTGTCTTTTCTAAATATGGAACTGAAGACTGTGGAAATCTGTTTTTCGATTTCGAATCTATTTTTAAAAAATATTTAGGTATACCACAAATATTTTTTAAATAATAAATTTTGTTGCAAAATTATTTGGGGTTGAAAGTTTCACTAACCGATATTGACAAAATAGGAATGTAAAAAATAAAATTGTGTTAATAAAATTAAGATCTAACCAAGATCTAACCTAGCGAAGTATAAACTTTTAAAGAAGCCCTTTTCAAGCTCTACTTTTTCTATAATTTATCGATTCAAATACGTGCTTACACATTGTGCACTGCAAAATGGTACGTTTTCTTTAATGCAAAACTTTTTCCCAATCAAATCAATAGTACATGAGAGGTTTGAACACTTGAAGCAATTTGAATGCCAATGTATTTTACCCCATGATACTCCTTGTTCTGTGGGACCTATAATACTAGAACATTTCGCACATTTTTCAGCACAATACTCATCATAGCAGACTAAGCAAATTGGTGTATTACTTTTTTCGTCGGGAATATACTTTTTACCAGCTAATGGAGTATCGCAATGAAAGCAACAAAAATGTTTAATATGATACGTCGAATTTTCTGCAGCTGTGTACTCTTTTGTAAAAATTAATTCATCACACGCAAAGCAACGAGGAATTTTTAAAATCAAAGCTAAATCACGTCCACAATACACGTTTCCACCATGGAAAAAGTAAACTAAATCAGCTAACAGTTCACGACATTTGTGGCATTTGAAACACTCGGGATGCCAAGCAACATTATTTCCAATTTCTTTGACAGCGCGATCTGCCCTTACCGCAACTTCTCCAGCGAAAATAGGTTCGTTACAATCTCGGCAATTCAATACTGACACCGGATTCGGGCTATCATCTATTCGCATTTCTTTTAATATTGATTCCATTTCTCTCTGTTCTGATTGGTCAGATGTAGGTAATTCGACATTAGGGTACATATTGAAATTTTCAATTCCTGGTATAGACATGTATTTTCCTTCTTGTGCGTCATAAGGCTGCATTTTTTTTCCATCAGCAATATTTGGAAATGTCGAGTAATTAGGTGTTGGTGGATCAATAAAGCCGGAATCAGAGCTGTTTGATGATTTAACAACACCGTAACTTAGTTGATCGTATATAGAAATATCATTGGGAGGAGCTCTATTGATAATCTTTGAAATTTCTTTTTGAAATTGAGGATCATTAAGTAATTCAATACGAAAATCTGAAATTGGTTGAAGTAATTTGCATTCAGCAAAATTAATTTGTTTCGATTTTAAGCCGTTCAAAAGTTTATCGTAAAGAGGACCATTAACAAAGCAGCTTTGAATGCAATCTTTGTTGTTTAAGCCAATACGATCTAATTTCATTTGGATTGATTCACTCAATGGCGTTACAAATTCAAAATCTGGTATAACTGGAATGCTCGAAAGTATTAATTTTCCATTCACGGACGGGTTTTGCAGAGAATTCTTCAAATCCTCAGAATTAACTATCTTATGGAATATTTTATCCTTTTCTATTTTGCATTCAATTGGCAAACCTAATAGTTCCATTACAGAAGCCTTGTTATCGAACTTTATTTTTCTCATTGGAGTTTCCTGATTCACAAGGGACCCAGAATATGTTTGAATTGGATTTCGTAAATGTAATGGTGAATTTAAAATATTGTCTGTGAGCTTGGCTTTTAACGGTGTGTTAAATCCTTTTACATTAATATTATAGGGTGCTACTGTTGAAACTAATTCATTTAACTCCTGTTTAAAATTATTATCCGTTAAAAAATCATTCCGAAAATCTAATACAGGTTTTAATACCGGATCGTCGTTAAAGCAAATATTTTTCTGAGATAATTTTGATAGCAATTTATCATAAAAAGGTCCATTAACAACTAAACTTGTTACAGCTGCCATAGGAAAGGGCTTAATGCGCTGTTTAGTTTGATAGCTCAACATGCGACCAGTAGCATCAAAATTAGTGTCAGGTATTAAAGGTTCAGGGAATACTGTAAGATTTATAGGTTTCGAATTTGAATTCAGCAAAGCATTGGCTAAATTTTCTGAATTGAGGAATTGAATCAAAAATTTATCCGTGACAATTGTTGCGGGAGCTTCCTCTAGTTGTTCAAGAATATTTTTATGAGGCTCGCTAACATAATCAACTTTTGCATCATAATTTATTAATGAACCAACACGAATAACATTTCCTTGTCCAACACAATTTTCACGAATTTTCTGCACATATTGTTTCAGCTGATTAGCTTCTGCTTCAGAAAGATTATCACAAAATTTGTCATCTAAATCATGAGGTGGGACTTGGAATTCCAATTGTTGTTTACGCTTAACTAAAATTTGAAAAAAAAGAAAAAATACAAAATATCAACCAAGTATTTAAAGCGTCAAGAATGTTTATGCTAAATATTTGGACCTTAACATTTTTTCCATAACAGTATTTATAGGTATGTTTATTAAATGATTTGTTGTTTTATTTTTATAGTAAAGCTTAAAAAAATATTTTTTTAACTCTAGGAACCTAGCTAGGTGTAATCTGTAATAAATTATTCTTAGCATAAGTTAGCACCAAATCATGCGCGTTTAAGAGAAGATGTAAATGGGAAACAATTTCTACTTTTTAAAAATAATATAAAATAAACATTTTGTTTTTTACCTGCAGCATCACTTCCGTGTATAGGAATACGCTTTTCACCTAATTTCTCCAAATAATCGTGAACAATATCGCTAGACGTATTTGGCGGTATCCAATCTAATTTTATTGGTTCAGCTAATGCTTTAATTTTTATGTCTAAAAATGTAAGTTCATGAAATTATTTACATTTCATTTGATTTAATATTTTTTTCTAGACTCACATGCCGGTTTTGATCTTATCTGCCCTAAAATCTCAAATTGTGCCCAACCAGAATCATCGTCTTCACATAAATGTTGGTCTTTTCGACACTTACAATTTCTACAAACTTTTCGCCAAAAATGCAAATCAAGGCCAGGGCATTTGTCTCCTAAAAAACAAAAACATTTTAAATAAATATTCAATTCAGTGCACAATGAAGAATGAAAGAATGAAAGTAATTTTCATGACGTGGTTGATTATGATGAATCAAATTAAAAATAATAAAAATGTTGATATTGGTAGGTAGGTAGGCCTACATCTACCTAGTTTCTACTACTTTATTCTAATCGCTAATGCCGAGTATTTTTTAAACTATTATTACGGAGCTTTCAAATTCATAATTGTATTTTTAAACTTACCACATTCATTACAAGGAGAACCAGCTCCGCTTTCATGACCCAGTTTCCTTTTAAGTTTTTCACGTCTTTCTTCTAATTTTGTCAACCATTCTGGGGCTTCGGCTGATGCTTCCATTGCCATATCGACTGCCTAATAAATTAAAGTGAAATTTAGAACAGAATCAAGTTAAATACTGATTGTTAAATTGATTAATTAAATTCTCACTAGGTAATTCTTTAAGTTGGGTGGGCCTTGACGAATTTAAATGATATTTTGACAAAAGTATATGATATATGAATCATCAACTTAATTCTTTTTTGTGCCAAACAGCCAGCCGTCACGCGCCAACAGGGTTGATTTTTTTGTCTGTCAATTAAAATTTAAAGCTTATTAATATTAAATAACTAAATCAGAATTTTTTATCACCTTTTTTGTTTCAAAAAATAAAAATATCGCTATTATAATTGAAAATAAAATAAAAAATACCTTAATTTTTTTCAATTTTGAGTTTTGACAAAACTTTGAGTTATTAATTAGTGAACTTTGATTTTTTGATGTTTATTTATTTATGTTTTTTTGTTGCTGCGCTTATGCTATCTATACTGTACTATAAGGAAACTAACTACTATATACTTTATTCTAATTGCTATAATGCATTGCTTGTCATATTGCACTATTTCACATTTCACATAATTATGAGTTGCTGAGCTTTGCTTGCTTATTTTGTTTTGTATGTTTATAATGTCCCAATAGCGCTCCCTATGGCCAAAATTTGTACCGAAAAAAGTGACATTTAAGAAAAAAATAAAAAAGTTTATTTTGGGGGGGGGGAGGTAAAATACAATACAAATTTTCTATTTTCTTTCTATTACTTTACTTCATTCGATGATAAATAATAAGCTGTTCAAAGTTCGGGCTTAAATAAGGTTTAGCAAATATTCATAAATAGTTGTTGAGGTTTATCATACACAAAATTTAGGTGTTTTAAACTTAAGTTAAATTTGAGTTAAATCAGGTACACTGGTACACCCAGCATTGTTTATTTAGATTCAATGAATATATTATGATTACGCGAAAAAAAAGAGAAAAATCGCCTTATCAGAACATATTCATTGAATCTAAATAAATTGGTTGGGTGGGCATGTGCGTTTTAATAATAAAAAAAAGAAAAAGCATAAAATAAAATAATTTTTTTGTAATTTTTATTTTTCGAATTTTAATTTTAAAATAATAAATTCACTTATAGTAGTTTTAACATATTTTTTAAATTTTATTTAGAAATTTAGCAAAAAAAATTAAAAAAAAAATTAACCCAGCTTAAAAAAATTCGGACTGTGAAACACAAATTTCCAATTGAGGGATAACCTGATTTAATTCATGAATAAAATTTCTATTTGGAAGCATATAATGGCGTGGTTTTAAAAAGCACACCTTTGTCATACAATTTTTTTATGGCGTATTCACATTCTTGTATTTTAGTTTTTTGTAGCGACAGAATTTCCTTGAATTTCCACAGAGGCACAGAATGTCATTATTTTAAATGTTTTGAATTTTCTTTGTAGTTTTGTACAATTTTTTTTGGTGGTCATCATTTTCATTAATTTCTTTGATAATATTGACATAACTCATTGTTCTGTCAGTGACGTGTGTAGATAAAGTTTTTTTTTGCGATTTTTTTAGAAAATTTCTTTTTGTTTTCATTTTTATATTTAACATAGAATTTTCTGCTGAATAAATTGGAAAAAGAGGGTGGATTAGTTTTTGTACGTTGTTTGTAAACCTTATTCTAATAAGCAAAAAAAAAGAAGGTAAATTACACAAAATGTCAGGTCATCGATATATAACAAATTCAACAAAATTATTCGAGGATGAAGATGTCGACGATGAAACTTTTTTGAGAAATTCCAATAAACCTTCAACAAATCCATTTGAAAATGATCAACAACAGACTTTTGAACAAAGACGTCATCAGATTGAAGCTAGAACAATAGATTCAACACAAAGAAGCTTAGGTATAATTTTTTTCTATTTTTTTAAAATGTTAATTTAGGTAGGTACCTAGGTACCTACCTATGCCACTATCAGATGACAATGTTTTTTATACTATACCTAGCTCATTACTAACTTTACTCTTTGTTGTCCAATTCATGAGTCATAATTAATAGTAAAGTGAATTTTTAACAAATAAATAATAGTAAATAAACTTAAATTCAGTTCGAAGTAAGCTTAATTCGAATTAAATTAGAACACTTCTCTGAGATTAATATATAGGTTCCTACATATCCCTCCAAAATATATTATTAACTTGTAATGAATAGAGAAATAAAAATTAATTATAATTTTAGGATTATTGTATGAAACTGAAGAAGTTGGTAAGGCAACTGCCACCGAATTAGCGAAACAAAGAGAGCAATTAGAAAAGTCTAATAGACAGTTAGACGATATAAATGCAACACTACGTTTCAGTCAAAAACATCTTAATGGATTGAAAAGTGTATTTGGAGGTCTAAAAAATTATTTATCTGGAAATCGAGATCAATCAATACCTATATCATCAAATAAAATGATTAATTCACCTAGTGGAAGTAAAATTTCTGAAGAAAATAATGAAAACAAACCATCTATGTCACCAGACGAAAAATACAATTCCCATCCGTTAAATCGAATTCGTACTAGTGATAGAGCGGAATTTAATGAAAATGCTCAAGCTCAAGCTCAAGTTAGCAACTACGATCAGCGCTTGGAGAAAAATCTAGATGAAATGTGTGGAAGTCTGTCAAGATTAAAATATTTGGCAACAGATTTACAAGGCGAAATTGATACCCAAAATGATTTAATAGATAATATGAATTATAAAATTGAAGATGTCGATATGAAAGTTAAAAAACAAAACAAAGAAATGACTACTTTATTGGGTAAAAAGTAAATTATTTAAAAAAAAAAATAAGATTATGATATGAGTTTAAGATTTTTTACATTGTTATTTTTGTTTCTCATGAAAATCTTTATCTATTTGAGGAATTTCAAATATTTTTTTTTAAAATCATTTTTTTCTTTTATGAAAAATCTTAAGAGGATCTTGTAGGGATTTTTTTTTGTGAAAACTTTATTCAAAATCCAATTCAAAACATTTTTAAGTCCAGTTTTCAAACTCTTCAAAACTTTTTTACAACTTAAAAGAAAATTAACAAAAAGTTTTGAAGAGATATTTATTATTTAATCGGAACCGTTTCCAAAAATTTATATACCATGAAACAGTTTGGAGGTTTTGAATGAAAACTTTTTTTAAAATATGACTTTAAAATGATCTAAATCGACATTTGAATAAAATTGAAAAAAAATTTGAAAAGAATTCTTCAAATAGTTCTTGATCATGACGATAAAACAAAAAAGGGGTTGAATTTTTTTAGAATTATAGAGTACCGTATTCGTATTTAGGCTAATATCAGATGTAATATTGAAAAAAAAAAAAAACAATAGTATTCACCGACATAAATTCTTAACATAAATAAACGTAATTATTTTCTAAGTAGTTATGTCTGTATTTAAAATATCTAATCCTAAAAAGTCACATTCTTTAATCGTTAATTTTATGATAAAAAAAGATCAAATCGAATTAAATAAAAATTTAAATACACTATTATACGTACTTTCCTTGTTCCATGAATCAAAATTTTATATAAATCCATATTGTAGTTAAAAAATTTCGTGACTTATAGAAAATCGCACTCAAAATCTAATATTTTAAATTTATAGGGTGGAAAACGAAATATTCACGATATAAATTTAAATCATAATAAATTAATTAATGTAATTTTTTTTTTTACTTTAATCGATTCCTATTGTATGCCCACCTATTTCAGTATTTAATCTGAATATAAAATTAATAAAATGCAATCAAAATAATCATACATTAAGTAGAAGCATAAATTTAATCTTAACTAGTCTATATTATTTATACAGCTTATTCAAATCTTGGTATATCGTAGTTTTATAAGCTTTAAGAAAATAAATTTAAATAAAATAAGACACTATTGTTGTTATGTAATTAAAATGTTTTTGTTATTTTTAATCTATAAGAAATTTTTATAGGTATTTTTTGTTCTTTTTTTTTTGTCTATTATCTTCACTGAATTTTATATTAAATTTATGTTATAATCAAGCTTCAAATAAATTTATTATTATTATTATCCTCATTATGTTATGTAAAGGGTCTTTCAATAAGGACTTTGTTTTTTTTTAATTTCAAATAAAACATACCATTTGAAAGAAAGTTTGGAATACTAATAAAAGGCCCACAATTTAATAATCAAAAATGATATTGCACAAATTTCCACTTTTGCAGGCATTGATTTTTTTAACAAAATTTATGAACTAATGACACCACCAGGCCCCAAAATACAACCATTCTTGGTTTCTCTGAAGCCCAAATCCGATAATTTTGCTTGTTAACATAAATTACTGTTTATGTTAACATAATCGAGCAAAAAAAAAAAACACGAAGCAATCATAGGAACAGCCGAAAGAAGTTAATACACTTAAAAGCTTTAAAACTATGAAATAACAGTGGCTACAAATAATTGACTGCTTTTGGACTGATGGACTGATTTTTATTTTAATTTACATTTTGTACTGATCAGTCCATTATTTGTAGCCACTGTTATTTCATAGTTTAAAGCTTTAAAGTATTAACTTCTTTCGGCAGTTCCTATGACAGCTTCGTGTTTTTTGAAGTTTATACTTCTTTAGCTGCGTTGGAAGAAATTTGGTAGAGGGGAAAAATCCATTTTCATATAGAATTTTTCTGAGAATCGTCCGTCATCATTTTTCAAATATTAAAAAAAAACAAATCATAATTGGGTTCGAACCTGGCACCTTCAGACTTATTTTTTTTACAAACAAATTATTTTCGATGAAATAAAGGTTAGTTGGCTTAAAATTTTGGGTAATAGTAGAAGGAGTAGGGTCCACCCGACCCAAAAAAAATTTTTTTTTTTTGTTTTTAATTGTAAAAGTTAAATGAACGTGGCCGGCATGAAAATTTTGGATCGGAGCAGGAAGCGAGGGGGTCTCCTACCCAAAAAAGACCAAAATTTTTTTTTTAACAAAAAAATTATTTTCGATGAAATAAAGGTTAGTTGGCTTAAAATTTTGGGTAGTAGAAGGAGGAGTAGGGTCGACCCGGCCCAAAAAAAAATTTTTTTTTTGTTTTTAATTGTAAAAGTTACCTGTCGTTAAATGAACGTGGCCGGCATGAAAATTTTGGATCGGAGCAGGAGGCGAGGGGGTCTCCTACCCAAAAAAGACCAAAATTTTTTTTTTATCAAAAAAATTATTTTCGATGAAATAAAGGTTAGTTGGCTTAAAATTTTGGGTAGTAGTAGAAGGAGTAGGGTCCACCCGGCCCAAAAAAAAATTTTTTTTTTTGTTTTTAATTGTAAAAGTTACCTGTCGTTAAATGAACGTGGCCGGCATGAAAATTTTGGATTGGAGCAGGAGGCGAGTGGGTCTCCTACCCAAAAAAGACCAAAATTTTTTTTTTAACAAAAAAATTATTTTCGATGAAATAAAGGTTAGTTGGCTTAAAATTTTGGGTAGTAGAAGGAGGAGTAGGGTCGACCCGGCCCAAAAAAAAATTTTTTTTTTTGTTTTTAATTGTAAAAGTTACCTGTCGTTAAATGAACGTGGCCGGCATGAAAATTTTGGATCGGAGCAGGAAGCGAGGGGGTCTCCTACCCAAAAAAGACCAAAATTTTTTTTATCAAAAAAATTATTTTCGATGAAATAAAGGTTAGTTGGCTTAAAATTTTGGGTAGTAGTAGAAGGAGTAGGGTCCACCCGGCCCAAAAAAAAATTTTTTTTTTTGTTTTTAATTGTAAAAGTTACCTGTCGTTAAATGAACGTGACCGGCATGAAAATTTTGGATCGGAGCAGGAGGCGAGGGGGTCTCCTACTCAAAAAAGACCAAAATTTTTTTTTATCAAAAAAATTATTTTCGATGAAATAAAGGTTAGTTGGCTTAAAATTTTGGGTAGTAGTAGAAGGAGTAGGGTCCACCCGGCCCAAAAAAAAATTTTTTTTTTTTGTTTTTAATTGTAAAAGTTACCTGTCGTTAAATGAACGTGACCGGCATGAAAATTTTGGATCGGAACAGGAGGCGAGGGGGTCTCCTACTCAAAAAAGACCAACATTTTTTTTTTATCAAAAAAATTATTTTCGATTAAATAAAGGTTAGTTGGCTTAAAATTTTGGGTATTAGTAGAAGGAGTAGGGTCCACCCGGCCAAAAAAAAATTTTTATTTTATTTTTGAAGTTTAAACTTCTTTAGCGGCGTTTGATGAATTTTGGTAGAGGGTAAAAATCCATTTTCATGTAGAATTTTTCTCAGAATCGTCATCATTTTTCTCAGAAGAATACTTATTTTTTTATTATATGTAAGAAACCCAAAATCATATGGACAGTATGGCTTAGTGGCTACAACATCAGACTGTAAGTCTGAAGGTGTCTGGTTCGATTCCCAATGACAAGATTTTTTAATTTCAAATATATGTATATATAGGGCCCAATATTACAAGCAAAAAAAGCTACGGTTAGGTCCTGCCGGAGCAAAATATACGAAAAATTTTTTTTTTTTAAATAGGTAGCTCCGGTGAAATTAAGATTATCTGAAAAAAAAATTTTGGGTGGGGAGCTACGGTTAGGTCGTGCCGGAGCAAAATATACGAAAATTTTTTTTTTTTTTTTTCAAAATAGGAAGCTCCGGTGAAATTAATATTACCTGAAAAAAAATTTTGGGTGGGGAGCTACGGTTAGGTCGTGCCGGAGCAAAATATACGAAAAACAATTTTTTTTTTAAATAGGGAGCTCCGGTGAAATTAAGATTACCAGCCGAAAAATTTTGGGTGGGGAGCTACGGTTAGGTCGTGCCGGAGCAAAATAAACGAAATTTTTTTTTTTTTTTAATTGGTAGCTCCGGTGAAATTACTATTAACTGAAAAAAAATTTTTGGGTGGGGAGCTACGGTTAGATCGTGCCGGAGCAAAATACACGAAAATTTTTTTTTTTTTTCAAAATAGGTAGCTGCGGTGAAATTAATATTAACTGAAAAAAATTTTTTGGGTGGGGAGCTACGGTTAGGTCGTGCCGGAGAAAAATATACGAAATTTTTTTTTTTTTTAAATAGGTAGCTCCGGTGAAATTAATAGTGCTTCTCCCAGGATTTTTCTGAATAAAAATATACTGAATAAAAATATTCCTAATGTATTTTGTTAGTGTAATTTAATGTCAAAAATATTTCAATTTGAATTTTTTAATACATGCCCCAAGGCATGTATTAAAATATTCTGTACAAAAAAACATCATTACTGTCAAATCAAAGATGTTTTCATTTGAATTTTTAAAACATTTTTTCTCTTGAAAGAAATAATAAAAAAAAGCAAAAAAATTATTCTCCGGAGAATTTGTATTTTTTTGACACTATCAAAATTTTTTTATGTTAAAATATTTTTATTCAAGAAAAATAAAAATCCTGGGAGAAGCACTAATATTATTTGAAAAAAATTTTTTGGGTGGGGAGCTACGGTTAGGTCGTGCCGGAGCAAAATATACGAAAATTTAGTTTTTTCCGGTGAAATTAATATTAACTGAAAACAATTTTTTGGGTGGGGAGCTACGGTTAGGTCGTGCCGGAGCAAAATATACGAAATTTTTTTTTAAATAGGTAGCTCCGGTGAAATTAATATTGCCTGAAAAAAAATTTTGGGTGGAGAGCTACGGTTAGGTCGTGCCGGAGCAAAATATACGAATTTTATTTTTTTTTCAAAATAGGTACATAGCTCCGGTGAAATTAATATTAACTGAAAAAAATGTTTTGTGTGGGGAGCTACGGTTAGGTCGTGCCGGAGTAAAAAATAGGTAGCTCCGGTGAAATTAATATTACCTGAAAAAAAATTTTTGGTTAGGGAGCTACGGTTAGGTCGTGCCGGAGCAAAATATACGAAAAAATTTTTTTTTAATAGGTAGCTCCGGTGAAATTAAGATTACCTGAAAAAAAAATTTTGGATGGGGAGCTACGGTTAGGTCGTGCTGGAGCAAAATATACGAAATTTTTTTTGAAGTTTATACTTCTTTAGCCGCGTTGTGCGTTTTTTTGGTAGAGGGTAAAATATTTTAATTTACATTTTGTACTCAGCAGCCCATCATTTGTAGCCACTGTTATTGCATATTTTAAATCTTTAAGTATAAACTTCTGTAGGCAGTTCTATGACTGCTTCGTGTGTTTTTTTTTGTATATTTTGAGCCGGCACAACCTAACCGTAGCTCCCTACCTAAAATTTTTCGGCAGGTAATCTTACACCAGAGCTACCTATTTTGAAAAAAAAATTTTAGTTTTAAATAATTTGTAAACGAAAGATTTTTAAAAAAAAATTTGAAATTATATTATAAATGACAAATGATTATTGAGTGGACCACTCATTTTTTTGAGTATTGAACCATGTCGCTTTTTCGAACTCGAATATCGAATGAGTCGAATTAAAATGAAATTTTACCTCCTACAGAATAACTCAATAATATCATACAGCCATATCTCCGAAACAAGAACTGATTTCAGTTTTTGGGGTTTGGGCACCGCCCCTACTCCCCCCGCCAAGTTTCACTTTCTCTGCACTTTGGTCTCAACCTCTACAATTTAGTTTTTTGAACTTCATTAAAACTACGGAAATTTTTTTCATTAAAGGAGTAAACACAATTGGGGCGACAACGACGGCGACAACGACGACTACAACGACAACGACAGCGATATCACTCGAGTGAACACAATTACGGCGACGGCGACGAAATAAATATACAGGGAAAAAGTAAACAAATAGAAAAATAAATAAAAAAATATATGGTTGTTGTTGTCGCCTGGCGACAAAATAGAAAAATTTCTAATTTGTCGCCAGGCGACAATGTCGTTTGTCGCCAGTCGTCTCAATTGTGTTCATTCTCATACAAATAGGAGCCGTGACATTTGTCCGCGCGACATTTGTCCGCGCGACATTTGTCCGCGAAGTTTTCCATACAAATTTCATCGCGGACAAATGTTCCGCGGACAAATGTCACGGCGCCCACCGGAACTACCTATTTTGAAAAAAAAAAATTTTCGTATATTTTATAAATAATTTTATAAATAATGATTATTGTACTACCTATTTTGAAAAAAAAAAAAAAAATTTTAGTTTTAAATAATTTGTAAACGAAAAATTTTTAAAAAATAATTTGAATTTAAATTTGTCGCGCCAAATTATTTTATTTTTATAAATGACAAATGATTATTGAGTGGACCACTAACTTTTTTGAGTATTGAAACGTCAAAAACCATGTCAGTTCGAATTCGATTTCGAATGTCGAATGAGTAGAATGAAAATGAATTTTTACCCCCTACAGAATTACTCAATTATATCATACAACGCGCCTAAAGAAGTATAAACTTCAAAAAATTTAAAAAAAAACAAAAAAATTAAATTTGGTTACAAAAATTCATTGTGTCAAACATAAATTTCTAATTTAGGGATAAAATTTCTACTCTGTAATATCCTTTCCAAATTCGGGTTTAAATAAGGTTTCGCAAATGTTTATAAATAGTTGTTGAGTTAAAGGAGGTTTATCATACAAAAAATTTAGTTGTTTTAAAGTTGAGTTAAATGTGAGTTAAATCAGGTTCACCTGGTAAATTAAATGAATATGTCCTGATATGTTATGATTACGTCAAAAAATTATCGGTTGGGCATGTACGTTTGAATAATTAAAAAAAGAAAAAACAAAATGGCTAAAAAAAAAAATAAAAATAAAATAATTTTTTTTTTTGTATTTTTTATTTTTCGAATTTTAATTTTAAATTAATTAATTCACTTATAGATTTTTTTTATATAATTTTTTAATTGTTTTTGATTTAATTTTATTCACTAATTTTTATTTGGAAAATTAACAAAAAAAATAAAAATAAAAAAGCAAGAAAATTAACCCGGGTTAAAAAAAATTATGGTGTGAACAGCAATTTTCAATTGAGGAATAACCTGATTTAATTCATGAATAAAATTCTGATTTGGAAAGCCTATAATAACCGTGTTACGGAGACCATAAATTATTTTTCTCAGTGCCCTGTCAAAGTAACTGCAGCCGCGCCGCCGACAGACATTTTTTATTGCGCAACAGTGCAACAACACAAACTACACTAAACACACACAATTTATCAAAAGCAATATCACGTAAGCCACTGATTGATAGATATCAAAAAAAATTTCACAGCGTTAAGTTTTTTTTCGCGTGATGCGACAACGACGAGCTCAATAATTTTCTTTTTCGCTTCCCGAATTAAAAATTTCAATTTTTTTTTTGTAATAAATATTGGAAAATTTAAAAATTTTTATAAAAAAAAAAATACAAAAAAAGAAAGATTACTGTGTAAGAAATAGTGAAAAGAAAATTAAAAGTTTTAATTAAATAAATAATTTTCATAAAAAAAAAGGAAAATTAAAAAAAAAAGTAACGCGTTGCCGAATTCATAAAAAAAAGAAATAAAAAAAATAAATTAAAATGCTTTCAAATATGGCGATTTTTTGCGTTTCTCACGAACGATATACGAAAAAAAAATTAAATTAAAAAAAAAAATTTTACAAAAATCCAATAAAAAATTTAAAAATACAATTTCCAATTTGAAAAAAAAAAAAATAATAAAATACGTTTTGATGTTACTAAAGCTTTACTCTTAAGAAAGTATCTTAGAGGTACCTACCTACCTCTTCTCCTTGAAATGAAATCGCCCATTTTGGCAATTATTTCTTTTTTCGGTAAACTAAAGAAAAGAAAATATTTTTAAACACATTAATAATAGGTGTCCGCCGCTGATCAAATTTCGATGTCTCATAGCAAATACCTGCCTACCTACAATTTTTATCTTTAAAATTACACTTTGTCTATTAAAAAAAAAAAGTAAAAACATTCACACTCTGCTCTAAATGTCAAGAGCAAAACAAGGCTCTTTGTTTGTTGATTGTTCGCTCAGAAACTAATGAGAAAGTAAAGGTCGAGTAGTTAGTGTCATGTGAATTTATTTACGATAAGATTAATTATTTTATTGATTAAATTTTCTTTTAGATTTACGTAGCAGTGGAATTTTTACGATTTTTGATAAGATATTTAATTTGTAATTCATTCAATAAAGTCCTAATTGGTACCTAGGTATAATGCCTTCCCACAACTCAGGTCATTGATAAAAACAAAGTGTTCACCACCTGCTCAAATATTGAACATTTTTAAACATTTAAACCAAAATAATAAAAGAAAAAAACAAAAATACCTACCTATAAGTAAAATGATTACTTTTTTTTTAATATTGATTATTTATATTTATTTCAATAATTTCGCATTTGTAATTAAAAAACAATGAAATTTTTTTTTTTAAATTGTTTTCTTCAGCTGTGACAAAAAAAATGGTAAAGCAGATAGGTAAAAAGCACACTACTACCCGGCCACTTAAGGGCTTTTTGTACTTTGATTTATTACGGCCATTTTAAAGCTACAGAAAAAAGTTTTATGCCAAACGAATGTTTAGAAGGTCTTTAATAACATTGCAAAATAAGTTTAAAGTCTAAAGTAAATATCTAGATATTTAGATTGGCATTGGCGTAAAAGTAGAAGAAAAACTCAGTATTCAGCCAATAAAAGTTGGTACCCGGCCTATCATTTTATTCAGTATTCGGCCTCATTTCATTCAGTATCCGGCCATTTAAATTTTAAAAGAATAAATCTAATATTACTTCAATTACATCAATTTATTAATTTTTTTAAAAATTTATTAATGACACATTAGTTTTAGATGATTTTTTCAAACGTTTTCTACGTATACATCTGTAAAAATTGAAAAAATAATTAAGAGACCTTAGTTTCAATTGAGCTAATAAAGCTCATCAATATTTTGATTTGTCAAATGGCCCTTTTTATAGGTTCTGTCCCATTTAAAATTTTAATCTTTTATTGATTGATTTCTCGAATGGCATTTAAGCTTATCCTTATCTAATTTCGTTCTTTCGATAATTCCATCATTATTATTTCGGTTTTATGCTTAAAATATATGTTATATAAATTAGTATAAATAAAATGATATTAAGTATAAATACTCGTATAAATACTTTGAACAGCTTCGATAGTCCTTTAATCAATTAATGTTAATTTCCAGTTCATCAGTATTTCCAGGACGTCATGAAGTTCTTTTTTCCTAATTTACCTATATTCATATTCAGGAATATCGAAGAGCACCAAAAAATTTTAATGGATACTGCAATTTTTTAGTATGAGTTTTAGAAAGCGGCCGGGCCACTAGTGATTTTACTCTTCCTAGGTAGATATGTTAACTAAGTATTTACTCTGATAGGTATTTACTTACCTAGGATCCTATTAGGTAGATAGTTTAAAGTGAAAGAAGCGGAAAACGTTTTTGTTTGCGGTTTTTTTTTTGTATAAATTTGAGCAGGGTTAAGTAAATTTTTCAGTAATTTCCAATGCGGTAGCATTATTGCAACGCATCATCAATTTATAATATGTATATACTTATTACCTAAGTATATCTTTTTAGTGTTAATTTTAATACTTATTTTTTTACTTTTAGATACATAACATGTACACAAGCACACAAAGTTCATGTAATGGTCTCAAGATAAATTTTTTTCAATTACCCACTAAGATCAGTCCTATGAAGCCTTTGAAATACTTACCTGTCTATGTATCTATCTAAGTATATCATGGAAATATACTAAAAAACAAAATATTATTGCCATTTGGTGTGGAAAACAAAACTTTTAAACGAACTAAGCAATTATGTGAATGAATCATATTTTTTATTGATGAAAAGAAAGGAAAATGAAAAACAACATGTGGTTTCGATATAAAAAAAAAAAAAATGAAAAACATATTTTCTTTTTTATATGTTTCTGTTTTTTTTTTATAGATTTTATTTATAAGAATTTTTAAATTGCGTTTATAATATTTTGATCGTTTTTTTAAATAACAAAAAATTCCTAAGGTCTAAAGTCTTCGCCTAAAAATATTGAATTCGCAAGAATTGATTTCAGTAGTTGCCTAGATGCTGTGAAAACCCGTTTTCTCCATTTCATTCGAATGAAAGAATTAAAGCAATGTCCTATATTATACCTATTATTAATTTATTTCATTTCATGATTTTTTATTTTATTTTACTTTTAAGACAAAATTTTTAACTCTTGTGTAAAATAAAAATATAGTTAGGTATCTACCCACCTAGACATAATACATAAACCGACATAAATATAGATAGGTAATCCACATACATACATATTCCGATATTTTACACTCATAATAATGTTTAATGAATTCTCGATAACAGCAATGTTAAGTCGCTCAAAATGAGAAAAGTCAAATAAAGTGTTACACAAACAATCCCGAAGTTAGAATCCAAATTAAAAATGATCATTTTAATTTTGACAATATATTTATTATTTAATAGAAAAAATTTTCATTCGTTTCATAAAATTATTAGTTTTTTTTTTGCTTATAAAAATTTAATTTTTTTTTTTTTTTCAAGTTGGATTAACTTTCTATTTGAAAGCATTAAATAAATTTTTTTTTTAACTATTTGATGTTAAAAAATTTAAAAAAAAAATCAATTTTTGTAATTCAAAATTCGCGTTTGGTTTTTCCAGTTAAATTCAACAATAAAGAAAAATATAATAAAAAAATAAAATTTTAAATTAATCCGAAAATTAATAAAAAAAAAAAATAAATAAATAAAGAATTTTAATTAAATTTTGTGTGAACACCACCTACCTATCCTATTCGTTTTTTTTTATTATTATTATTATTCTAAAAAGAAACAAAATAAATATTAACTAACAAAAAAGTTCTGACTAAATAAAATATATAAAAAAAATTATTTTTTAATTAATTTAAAAAAATAAAATAAAAATAACAAATTTTTAAATTATGTCCGAATTATTAAATATTGACAGCATTATATCGAGGCTGTTGGAAGGTAATTGTTTACACTTATTTATTTAAAAATATTTTTTTTTTTATTGCAGCTAAAATACTAGGTATGGGTCGTATGGGTGTACCAATCTTATATGTCTACAAGGAATTTTTTTGCAATTTGTGAGAAATTTTCCAAATGTGCAAATGCACGACAAAAAAATTTTGCATAAGTACGCATGATGCAAATGATTTGACTGTTTATTCAACTTGAGTTCGTGAACTCAACATTTCATCTGTATATTGTTGACAGTGTTTTTTTTAACAAGTTCTTCAGCCTGTGTCTTATAATGTTAAAAGACTTTTAAAATGCGAGTTTTTCAATTTAGTTTATCTGAAGCGTACTTTCAACATTTTTGGAAAAACGGTTGATTTCAACATTCAACCCGTCTAGATACAAAAATTTATTTTGTAACAGATTGAAGTTAAAGTCTTCGTCAAATTAAAATTTTTACATCTATTGTAGGTACTTACCTAACTCATGATTTGCTAAAATTTGTATAAAAATCAATCTGTTATTTTATTCTGACTATTCGCTGATATGCAATTATTGAACAAAATATCTTATCTATGTTATACCTAATACGAAAAGAAAAACTAAAATTATTTGGAATTTGTTTATGTTGGAGCGGCGTAGCGAATACCGAGAAAAGGTTTTTAAATGTTTTTAAATAGAGCTGTTTATATTGGAACTGTAGTAACAAAATAAAATCGCATCGTTATTCGTTTAACTATATTAGTTTTATCAATTTACTATTCAATCAGGATTAGTTTAAATAATATGACTTATATACGTATCTAAAAATTTGAAACAACAAGTTTATAGTTAAAAGCTCGGTTAATACCCTGGTAGGTACTTAAATACAAAAACACAATGTTAGTATTATATTTGCAATTGAATGTTATAATACTAAATTATAAGTAGGTACTTACTGACGTAATTTATTAAAAATCTGTAATTTCAAAAAATGGTAAGTAAGTAGGTATTTCGGTTTTTGGAATACTTTTTTAAATTTCTGAATTTTCTTTAATCTGTTTTTTGTTGTTTTTAAATTGATATTTGTTTTAAAATCTAGTTCTTAAAATCCTTAAGTAAGTAGGTAAGTACATTTTTCAGTGTACTTACATATTCTTGTTGAAATACCCATATACAGTAGTTCGAGGGGTCAACCACCAAAGGAATACTTGCATTTTGCTTCGGCAATAACGGCAATAAGTTGGCAATATAGGGAATAATTCAATTAATTGCGGCAATAAAACAATACAGGGGAATTTTTGGCAATACAGGGAATTTTAGGCAATAAATTGGCAATAAGAGCAATAAATTGGGAATACGAGTAATAGTTTGGCAATATTTCATCCATTATGTCTCAATTATACACAATACTTTCTATATTTTCTAATAAAAAAAATTAACAGTGCGTTCCGCAACTGAGACTATTTTAGAAACTGAAAAATTATTTTAATTTCTAGGATTTCTAGTGTTGGAACGACACGATTTCACAGCTGTTATTTTACATGTTTTCAAATAATTTCAGTTTGGGAACGCACTCTTTAAGTATTGCTTTTTATGTAAATATTGCAAATGTATACTTTTTACAGAAAATATTCTATATACTTACTACAAACAAATAGAAAAGAAACTACCGTTACTGCCACAACGCTCCTCCCAATCAAAGATACCTAAGTAGCTTTTGTTTTAATCAAGGAATAAATCACTCTGATATCTGTGGAACAAAAATTGATATTGCAATATATTTCCCATACAAATTGCTACCAAAAATATATTTCCAAACAAAACACTATGAAAAAATATTTTTTTTCAAATAATTTCTATGAAAAAGTATATTTCTTATCTAACTTATATATTTTTTATGAAGAAATATATTTCTTATCGAAAAATCAATAACTACCAAAAATATATTTTTCAAATAATTTGCATTGAAGAAATATATTTTGTTCACAAATAACTATGAAGAAATATATTTTCTACACAATAACTAAGAAATATATTTTCTACACAAATAACTAGGAAGAAATATATTTTCTACACAAATAAAGAAATATATTTTCTACACAAAATAACCAATTTGTGAAAGGAGACAAAGAATACTTTTTTTTCATTCACTCAGCTCAAAAAACTAAAAATAATAATTATAATATTAATGATAATATTAAAAAAAGTTATTGTAAAGTCTTTAAATATTAAGTAACTAAGTCTGTAAATATTAAGTAAGTTTTTTTTATAGGTAGCGTTTTTTCTTTTTCTTATGCCGTCAAAATATTATAATTTACTACCGAACATGTATAACAATTTTTTCTGTCAAAAATTATTTTTCGAAAAAATTTATTGAAAATTATTTTTATAAAAGTTCAATAACACTGCACAACAAATTTCAACTTCATGGATGCTCCAGAGACCTCACTATAATTTTTGAATCCTCACCCAAAAGTAAGTTAAAAATGATACTTGGTTCGTTTGCATCAGCTCGAATTTTTTATATGGACCAATTGCAATTTTTCATGCTTTCTGAGGTATATATTTGTACATTTGTACTCATAAGTCGGTAACAAGTCATCGAAACACCATTTACTTTATACCAATGGAAAGCTGTTCTAATTACCTGTCCAACGACATAAATATCACTGAAACCGCCCAATCATTTCGAATTTAAAGACTGATATAGTAATAATAAATAATTAAAAAACTCAGTCCGGTCACTTTTTCAAGCATTAAAGGCATTGTAACTCATATTATAAATTTTTTTTTTACTTCGTTAAATTATAGAAGACAATCTCATCTTTCATTTTGACACCTAAACATTGATGATCGGTTGAAAATTACGAAAGCTGTAGAGAGACATTTATCCAACATAATCAATTTGAAACCGCAAGGAAAATTTATACTGAAAATCTGCTCAAATACTACAATTAAGATTTCTCGGCTATTTATAAACCGATTTTCAAATTTTTTTTATTGAAATGCATCTACTTGATGAGAGCATTCCAATTCTGTTGATAATCAATTCAAAAATCGTTCGTAGATGGGGCTACAAGTCACTTATGACAATATTTGGCAATATTTGGCAATATTTGGCAATATTAGCAATATTGGCAATATATTGGCAATATGGCAATAAATACAGTTTATTGCCAAAATTGGGAATACTTGCATTTTTATTTAAGCTGTGGTTGACCCCTCGCAGTAGTTATTGACCCCCCGACCTTTACAGACTCTTGAAAAAAGTTTACATCGACAATACATTATTTCTATTTTAATTGTGCTAAGTTGTGTTTTTTTTCTAACTTACGATTTGAATCATGTTATTATCATGTGTTTTGTATTATATTTGCACACAATACCTTTGAAGCTTATCAGTTAAAAAAATATTACTAATATTCGCGTATTTTCGATACTGCGGAGTACTTAATTATTCAGAATAAATATTTGAAAATATGTCTATTTCGGTTTCGGATTTTAAGCTGAAATGAAAAATTTTATGAAAACAAATATTTATAATATTTAACAAAGATCAACAAATCACAAATAGCAGTTTCTGTCTTTTTAAGCCTTCGATATATAAGTAGGTAATTTATTGTGCTTGAATTGCATTTTTTTTTTTTAAGACAAAAATTTTTGTGGCAACGGCCTCAATATTATCAATAAAAGTTGAAAACAAAATTTTATTTTAATTCATTCTAGCTTTTTAATTTTATTTTATTTTTCTTATAAATATGTAAGTATCTATATCGACTTACTTATATACATAAATATATTTCAAAAATATTTAATTTATTTATTTATCTAGTATTAATCATGCTTCACAATAAATTTTTATTTAGTTTTTCTTCTTTTTTTTTTTCTCTACATCATCGTCTTCTTCGTGGTCTTCGTCTTAGAGAAAATTAGTTAGTTTCATCACAATAAGTATTTATTGAAGAAAAATATGTGTGAGAAAAAAAAATAAAACAAAAATAAAAAGAAATGACGAAAATTCTTTAGATTAGAAAAAGAAGGTTTCATATAAAATATTTTGGGATGCCATGATCTCTGATCATCAAGGTTACTTATTTCAAAAATAGTGGTGAAACTTAAGTCTATCTGTCTATCTAAAGTCTAGGGTGAAGTATTGTTGAACCTAATTGCTTTTTAGACGCATTTTCTCTTCTTTTTTTTTTTTACAAAATAACAATACTAAGTAAATATATATATATATATAAGTATTCAAATACTTTGGATATAAGTGGATATATTTAAATAAGTATGTAGTTACTTATTACAGGGATGTGAAGTTAGCAACGAAAGTTATCCACGATTTTCTAGCGACATGTTGCGCAACATGTTGCTATCAGCAACGATTTCTATCCACGAATTTTTGAAAAAAATCTTAAGTAATGGCAACACTTAAGTAATGGCAACACTTGAATAGACGTCAAATTTTTTTGCTGCTGCTGTAAAATATTTTCAATAAATTAAAATTTAATATTTTTTTTATCGATTTTTTTTTTTCCTGATCGATGTATGGTCATCAATTGCTGTTGTTGGAGCATCGGAAAACATAGCTGTTGGTTGAGTCGTTAGCAAATTTCCAAAAAATTGTATAATTGCAAAGAGGAAAAATAAAATAAATTTTATCTGCTTTACCCATATTTAACCTTAACCTAAAAATCAAATAAAGGAAGTATACAGATTTATCAGCCACTGCCGCCTTTTTTTTTTTTTTTTTCTTCTTCTCTTTCATTGTTCTTCAATAAGGTTAACTAATCAAGAAACAAAGAAAAAAAAAGGAAAAAGAAGAAATGAATAAATTATCTTCTAACCAAAAGAGGTGTGGCAGGTGTATTAAAAATGTCACTAAATCATTAATTTGCAAAACCTGTGGTGACTCAATCTGCTTTTATTGTTCATGTATGCCTACAAAAAAGGCTGAAAATATTCTGCAGGACAACATCGATTGGCACTGCCCCAAATGTGTCAAGGAAGGTAACTTAAATTTAGATAATAGTGAATTATTAGTGATAGACAAAAATACTGAGGTTGCTGATATAACTGATGTAGTGATGACTACACCTGTGGATTCTCCTGCAGTCATATTAAATAACTTAATAAAATTATCGTCTGAAGTGTCAGCTGGCTTCGAATCCCAAAAGTCTGCTATGACTAGCTTGAATGAAAGGCTAAATTCACTTCAACTTGAAACGAGTGGTATTTTGAATAGGTTTAAAGAATTTGAATCAAATATTAGAACTACTGTGGATGGTTTTGTTGATGAAAAATTGGTGCCAATTAAAACTAGCATCAACGTCATTGAAATTGCTATTGAAGATCTATCTAACAACAATGCTATCAAGTTGCTCAAATCCGAAATTAAACATCTAGAGTATGACAACTTACGTCTGCAGAGAATAGCTAAAAGGAATGATATTATTGTCGCAGGTATTCCCAGATCATCTGTGTTAGCTGACGTTTTCCTCAATCTTGGTAATGTGTTGCAGGTTGTCACAAATGTTTCTGACTTAGCAAATTTGTGTTGGCTGAACAAGGACAAGGGTGTTGTACTCTTGTCATTTGTATTGCTTAGCAAACGTAATGAATTTATGAAATCGTACTTTAAATTTAAAACACTCTCGTTGCAGGATATTTTTCCAAACAGCGAAATACAGAGTAGAATTTTCTTCAACGACCATCTTCCCTCTAAATTGGATAAAATTATCAAAATTGCTCGTTTATTGAAGAAGAAAAACAAAATTAAATCATTTCAAGTTGGGATGATTGAAGTACGTATTGAACTTCCGGATTCTACAATCATGACTGTGAAGGACTTCGACCAGCTGTCGTCTAGATTTCCTCTAGATGACATCAATGCCTCTAATTCTAATAAAATTAATTCAAATGTATCAAGATCAAATGCTACAAATTCTAATGCAAACAAACCAAGCGTAACTAATCTAAATAAGAATATTTCCCTTGCAACAAGATCAAATGCAACAAATTCTAGTACAAATAGATTAATTGCAGCTAAACCTAAGACAGTAAATTCAAATGCAAATAAGCCAAGTTCAATTAATTCGAATGCAGCTTGTTCTAATGCTAATAAATCCAAAAATTGAGATCATCGGGTGGTGTCAGATCATCGAGAGATGTCATTCAAACAATGATTTTAAATGGTTTTTTCGACACCTGTTAAATTTTACTATTTCTTCTTTAACATTTAAACTTGTTTTTTTTTTCTTTTAAATTTTATACTTTTTTATACTTGAAGTTTTGATTTATCATTAAGCTATTTAATTTTCATTGAACATTTAACTTTATATATATATATTTTTCTTCATTAAATATTAAATTTTCATTTTAAATTAATTCTTTTACTCATTTAGTTTTTCTTTTTACTTTTAGTGGCAGCAAATATTAAGAGTTCAGTAAATTGAAGTTAGATTGTAACATGATGTGTTTTACTACTGCCTATTTTCGATTCTCCAGCCACAATCATTGCACTGCCTTCGTCCTCTCATCAGCGTTATCAACCTTGTTCAGCTTAACAGGGGTAACTTAAATTTCGAATATAACTGGTGATAAAGCAACCATCGAACGTCACTTAGGAGACAAGCTTGATTTTTTTAATGTTGGGCATTTAAATGCTAGAAGCATGGCACCTCAGGTTCGGTCATCTAAATTTGACGAAATCTCCAGCCTTATTCAAGGTAATTTTCTCGACTGTTTTTGTGTTACTGAAACCTGGCTGAAAGCTTACCACACAAATAAATCGCTGAATATACCAGGATTTAAGCTTCATAGACTGGATCGCCCAAATATAAGAGGTGGAGGCGTAGCCGTTTATGTAGGTACTAGGTACAAGTCTAAAATAATAGGTCGGCATATGGAACAGGGGGTTGAAGCTTTATTTGTTCGAATTGAGTTGGGACCCTGTAGTATTGTTGTTGGTGCTATTTATGTTCCTGGTAGGGACTTCTCTTTGATTGAGGAGATTGTTTCTGAGTACTCTCTTAGATCTAGAAACATTATTATCGTCGGTGATTTTAATTACAACCTTCTTGATCCATTATGTTTGACAGATGTGGGTGCTATTTGTACCAGACTAAATTTGAGTCAGTTGCATAATAATTGTCCCACTCACCTAGATGCCAGAACAGGAACTAGAACTCTTATCGATTACTTTTTGATAGGTGGTGACCTGACTAGTTCCTCAGTGGAGTTTCAGGGCCAATTTTGGGTTCCTGGTATATCCGATCATGCCCTTCTGCTTGCTTCTTTTAATATTCCTTTGAACAGTGTTGAAAATGAAATATTTTTCCGAGATTATAATGCAATTGATTTTAACAGATTAATGAGTGAGTTCTATGACTGTGATTTTGGACCTATATTCTCGTCTAATAATCCTAATTATCAGCTACAGATATTTAATGATCATGTTCTAAATATGTTTCTATCCAATGTGCCGCTGAAGAGGGTAGTTCCTAGACCCTCGTTCGACATTTTTGACTTAGAGGTGGTTAAGGTGGCTAGGCAGCGAAGAGATCTGTCCTTCCGAGCTTATCTAGAGGACAGGTGTGAGGAACGCTGGAAAATTTTCTGTAAGCATAGAAATAAACTAAGGAGCATAATCAGACAACACAAGCGTGAAGCTGGTAGTCGCCTATTTAGTAGGCCTTTAACGGCGAAACAGTTGTGGTCTAAATTAAATTGTCTTGGTGTGGCTGGTGGAAACGATAACACAATAGACCTTAACGAGAATGAATTAAATGCTCTTAATGCTAAATTTACATCTTCTGTCGATCAATCGCGTTATAGTCGCTTTGATCAATATGTTCCGGGTTTGGGAGCCTTCTCGTTTGTAAGCGTGACACAGGATGATATCTTGTCAGCCTTCAGACAGATCTCTTCGAATGCTACTGGTCTTGACGGCATTCCCCTTAAATTTTTAAAAATTATCTTAGAACCGCTTATAGGTATCCTTGTTCATCTGTTCAACACCATCATTATGACATCAACTTTTCCGGATACATGGAAAAGGGTAAAGGTCATACCTATACCTAAGGGGGACACGGATAATGAATTTAGGCCCATCAGTATATTACCGGCATTATCTAAAGTATTTGAGGTTCTGCTAAAGAGACAAATAGTATCCCATCTATCCAGCGAAGGCTTATTATATGAGAAGCAATCTGGGTTCCGAGCTAAACACAGTACTACTTCTACATTGATTGATGTGACCGACAAAATTAGGCAGAACATGGACAGGAAATTTGTTGCCTGTCTCATTCTTCTGGATTTTTCTAAGGCGTTTGACTCAGTTGATCATAGTTTACTGTGTGGCAAGCTTAAACGACTTTTTGGATTCTCTGGTGTGGCATGCCAGCTTATTTTTTCCTATCTTAGTGATAGATCTCAATGCGTTAGTCTTAATTCTTTAAATTCTAATTTCTTGAATGTGACTAGAGGAGTGCCTCAGGGCTCTATTCTTGGTCCTATTCTATTTAGCTTATTCATAAATGATCTGCCCAATGTTTGCTTATACTCTTCTTCTCATATTTTTGCAGACGATGTCCAACTTTTACATTCTAAACCCAAGTGTGAGGTCAGGGATTGTATTGTTGAGGTGAATAGGGATTTGATTAACATCTCAAATTGGGCTGAAGCAAATTTATTGTCCATAAATCCAACCAAGTCTAAAGCACTAATGTTTAATCTTCCTGGTTACCTAAATCTAAATGACTTGCCCCTTATCAATCTTAATAATGTTCCCATCCCAGTTGTGAGTAAGGCTAAAAATCTAGGCATAGTGATTGATAATAAATTAAATTGGGATAGTCATATTAATGGTGTAATTAGTAAGGTTAGTGCCATTATTAGAAGACTCTACTGCGCCAATGTGTTCTTAGTTCAGAAAATCAAAATAAAATTAGTTAATGCTTTAATCATGCCACTTTTCAATTATGGCATTGAGATTTATTCGGGATGTACTGGTCAATCTTTACTTCGTCTCCAACGAGTTTTGAATTGGTGTATTAGATTTATATTTAACCTTAAGGCCAGGGACTCTGTTTCCGACTATGTTAAGGCCTTTCTTGGTACATCCTTTAAGTCTTACATCTCCATCAGATTGCTTTTATTTCTGTTTAAAACTATTAAAAATCAATGTCCAAACTATCTTGTAAGTTGGGTTAATTTTTCCAACTCCACTAGATCAAGAAGTATTCTATGCCCTAGAGTAAGAACTGATGTTTTTGTTAAATCATTTATTGTGAGAGTTTCTAAACTCTGGAATGACTTTATTCCTGTTCAAAATCGCCGCTTTAACATTAGTCTACATGCTTTTAGATCATTGTTGTATAGGTTATTTAGTGACTGAAATGGTGGCTCATATCGCCGTTTATACTTTTAAAATATATTATATTAGTATTCAGGTTTGCTGACGGGTTGAGGTGCTGGTGGGGAGATGATTGAGGTGTTTTGGTGGTGGCTGGTGATGCGGGAGGGGGTGGTGGTTACTTCATGGATGTTGCAGTTTGGTTGTTGTTTTATCTTTTGGTCCTTTTATTTGTTGTCATTAAAGTTAGCTTATCTTTTAGTAAATAAAGCAAGTAGTTGCAATTTAAGAACTTTATTTTATATTACTTTGTAAATTATCAAATTATAATTATATATTCTCTTTTTAATTATTACACTCTGTAATTATGGGCTCTGGCCTAATTATGTAAATTTTTTCGAAATAAATAAATAAAATAAAAAATAAAAAAAAAAATACTTATTGGAAAATGGGGGTTGGACATTTGTCCGCGGGACATTTGTCCGCGATTTGTTTTTGTATCGCGGACATAAAAATGACATTTGTCCGCGATTCAAAATGTCTTTTGTCCGCCGCGGACAAATGACATTTTCCAAAATGTCATTTGTCCGCGATAAAAATTAATCGCGGACAAATGACATTTTGCAAAATGACATTTGTCCGCTAAAAATCTGAAAAATCAATCGCGGACAAATGACATTTTGCAAAATGACATTTGTCCGCTAAAAAGTTAAAAAATCAATCGCGGACAAATGACATTTTGCAAAATGACATTTGTCCGCTAAAAATTAAAAAAAGCAATCGCGGACAAATGACATTTTGGAAAATGACATATGTCCGCTAAAAATTTGAGGCTAAAGTGCAGATGAGGTGAACCAATCAGAATCGGCACAACAAGAGAGGGTGGTGGGGGGCGGCGGGCGGGCGGGTGGACTGGTGGTTGGTCAGTGGGATTTGCGGCGTCAGCCGCAAATCCCACTGACCAACCACCAGTCCACCCGCCCGCCCGCCGCCCCCCACCACCCTCTCTTTAAGGGGCAAATCGGGCAAAAAAAAAAAAATTGCATGTACAAAATGTATGAACAATTTGGGGGGACTCTCCCCTCTTCCCTTTTCCAAGCTTCAGACGATTCTGAGTGGTTCACGTAATCTGCAGTATCTCCAAAATTGAAAAATCAATCGCGGACAAATGACATTTTGCAAAATGACATTTGTCCGCTAAAAAAACTGAAAAATCAATCGCGGACAAATGACATTTTGCAAAATGACATTTGTCCGCTAAAAATTAAAAATTTCAATCGCGGACAAATGACATTTTGCAAAATGACATTTGTCCGCTAAAAATTCGAAAAATCAATCGCGGACAAATGACATTTTGCAAAATGACATTTGTCCGCTAAAGTTAGAAAATTCAATCGCGGACAAATGTCATTTTGCAAAATGTCATTTGTCCGCTAATTTTGGGACATTTGTCCGCGGCGGACATTTTGCAAAATGACATTTGTCCGCGAAGTTTTCCATACAAATTTCATCGCGGACAAATGTCCCGCGGACAAATGTCACGGCGCCTTGGAAAATCATGGTCATCCACGATTTTTTAGCAACATGTTGCGCGACATTGTAAAAAATTGTAAGAGAGGGTAAAATTTGAATAAAATTATTATAAAAAATTGGATGAACTTTTTTTCTTAAATAATTTCCCCTAAATTTTGTAGGAATTTTGTAATGGAAAGGGAAAACGGATTGGTCAAGTGATTTGAATCGTACTCTAGCAATTGATGAGGGTAAACGAATCTGCGACCGCAAAAATTCTTAAAATCTTTATTACATCCGACAAAGTGCTTAATATAAAATGCTTAAATACTTTTGTGCCATTTCACTTCTAAATAAAAGTTTTTCGATATGAACTAAATGGTTATAAGTAGATTTTTTTTTTATTTTTAGTCTAACTTCATGTTTCAAATTAAAAAAAAAAAACCTGATTGACTTCTTTCTTTCATTATTCCTATCCAGTACAATTGTGAATATAAAGTTAAGGCGATTTCATTGATTTGATTTACCGATGTATTTTGATTTCGACGCGGTTCTACAAAATATTTTATATTATGAAAAAATTCAGTATATACGCATTCACTGCGGCATTTAATAATTTTTTACCTTCAAAGTTCTCCAAATCTATTTTATGTTTCTTCACATTATCCAGAGATATAGATACCTAATTAATAACTAAGTTAGTTACATTGTTTAAAATTATAAATATTATACATAGCTAAGTAAAGGTGTTTACAGACTGGTCGAATGTTCATTCGACTTCAGTTGGCCACCTTAAAATTTACTAATCTGTAGTGTTGTTGACATATTGTTTTTCAACAAGTCTTTCAACCTAGTTGAAAAACATCAAAAAACTTTGATTTTTTTGTATGAGTGCATACAAGTTGAGTAGTAGCATTGAGTAATAATATTTATAAGAGAATTCATACGAGTAAATTTCAGAATTTTTTTTTTCTAAATAACTCAAAAATTATGACAATATTTTCAATGTATTGAGTAAAATTTTTTAACTCAAATGTGTTTATTCTTTTCATTTTATATTTTTATTATTGTTGTACATATTAAGAATAAACCTCTATCAAGTTAGCCCCCCCCCCACCATCGCAAAAAAAGTTCAGACCTATAAAAAAATTTAGTGCTATTTATGTGCTAATATGTTGCTCTAATCCGGATTTTGTTGCTCGAACCGTTTAGCTGGAAATCGGGGCCGAAATGGGCGGATAAATTATTAATTATTTCCAAATATGAGCGAGCAACAAAATCCTACGTTGCATATTTTGAAAGCGTATTGTCCGTAGGATACTTTAGTGTCAAAAAGAAAGCAGCAACAAATTCCTACCTAACTTTTGCCCTACAACGTTTGAAAAAATTATTCACATGCGGATAAATTATTAATGTATTTGCAAATAGGAGCGAGCAACAAAATCCTTCGATACATATTTTGAAGAAGTTTTATTTTCAGAACTTCAAATTTAGAAAATTTTTATACACTATTTTAAAGCAGTAAATTAAAGTTCAATTGATTTTTCAACAGGGGCGTTCATTATTGCTTTTTCAGTATATGCATAAAAAAATATATAGAGTGATCAAATCGAAAAAACTTTTATGCCAGAATTTGTTGCTATTTTGTTGCTGTAAATTACCGTAAAAACATTTTGGAAATATAGCATTGCTTAATACGTAGTGCTATTTGTTAAGTATTTGTATAACGTATTTTCTAAACAACGTTATATTTTCAAAATGTGTTCCGACTATTTTAGAGCAACAAAAAAGCAACAAATTCTGGTGTATTGATTTTTTGGATTTGAACACTCTATATATATTTTTCACAATGGGGGGGGCTAGCTTGATGCAAGCTGGCCCCACCCATTTCGGCCTCGATTTCCTGCTAAACGGTTCGAGCAACAAAATCCGGATTAGAGCAACAAATTAGCATATAAATAGCACTAAATTTTTTTGATAGAGGTTAAGAATAAACACATTTGAGTGTGAAATTTTTATTCAATACATTGATAATATTGTCATCATTTTTGAGTTATGTGAAAAAAAATTCTAAAATTTATTTGTATGAATTCTGCCCCTCTTATAAATATTATTACTCAATGGTAGTATGCAATTAATGTTGAGACTTTTGAATAATTTTAAAAGACGAGTTTTGCAACTTAATTTTTTCGCCTCTAGCGAATTTTCAACAAGTTGGAAATCAAGTTGAATAAACATTCAACCCGTCTAAAAGCTCCTTAATTCCAGATTCGCGATTTTATTTTTTTTGAACAGTAATTTTAGCTCGAATTTTAGAATTGGAATTTCCACTTTTTTTTCGGGAAATAAGTATTTTTATATAATTTGTAAAATAAATTTTATTTCGTTCCATTAATTTTCATAAATAATATTTAATATTTTTGAAATAAGTAAGTATAAAGATTAATGTTTTTATTATTGGAAATAAAATATTCATAATTTAGTCTGGCAAATGTCCATTGTTAATTTTACCTATCTTTCTCATTCACCACAATACAATGTAAATTTTATTGTGAACATTTTAAGATTCCTTATTATTTTAGAAAGTTTCTTAACTCATTTCTTACAAACTTCTAAATAAATTAATTATGACATTTAATTGAATTTGTAAAATTTTCGTAGCAAAAGTAAGCAATCTCTAGATATGAGTGTTGTAATGCGGCTTTTTTATTTATGGTTTTTTTTTTGTTTTTGTTTACTTATTTTTTTTTAATCTTACTTAATTTTCTTTTTCTTATTTATGTAATATTTTTTTGTAATACTTAAGTAATATGTTAAATACAAAAAAAAAAGAGGTTTTCGAATAACATTTTTGTTTTTGTTATTCACTAAAGACGTGAAGAATAAAAATAAAATCCCAAAAACAATGTTGCCAAGTTTTATTTTTTCTTCTCAATTGTCATTTGATAATTTTGTGTATGCGGTAGTTAGTAGGACGTAAAAATCTTGAATATTATTAAAAGTATCTTTGACATTGATTCTTAATAAACATATATACGTACATGCTATTATATAAAGTATAACAGCATATTTTTTATTTCTCTGTTTCTAATAATAATAATAACAACAATGATGAGAATTTATTTAAATTAATGATGATGGGCCTCTACGTAATACATATGTATTCTATACATTTGATTATATGTACTATGATATTTTCATTTTATGGTTTGGTATAATAATTTTTGTGACAAAATTTTTATACTTACGTAAAATAAAATTTTCAATAGAAATTAAAATAGTCCTACAGCTGCAATTATATTGCATATCTTTATATGGTAAATGAATAATTTTTCAATTAATTTCTATATATTTTAAGAAGCGAATTGATAACTAAAACTGCAATTGTGTAAATATCAGGGTAAATTACTGATTGTATCTTAACAACTTTGGTATTTTAAAGTTCTTTATAAGTAATAGAAAATAATAGTGTACTCATTGTGAAGTTAGGAATTCATATCACTTCATTCAAATAAAATTTAGGGAATAAGATTTTCGGTTAAGTATTCTTCACAATGAATTTGGCAATATGCCGTAATCTAAGTACATAATTACTAGCTTTTTATATCTAATAGAACGGACTAGTTAATTGAACCAGAGAAATATATTTTTCTGAAAAACTGGATAACAACGAAAAAAAAACTTATAATTTCTGAATTTGGCGAAAATTGAACCGGTAGTCTCAATGTACTAAAGCAGATTCCACATAGGGTACCTATGAGATCAATTCTAAAATATGATTACATTACATAAAGAACGGAACATAGAAAATAGTGAAATGTTGAAACACTAAAAAAAAAAAAATTCAGTACTTGCCTACTAATTTTCGATATGAAAATTTCAGAATAAAAAATTTTGACTAAGTATTCAGTATTTCGGTAAGTATTATTTTATTTAGAAGTTGTTTCGGATTAGGTAGATATATTTTTGTGCACTTGAATTTTATTGTAAGCTTATGCAAGCTTATGGCATATGCAAACTATTTAAGTCGATCGAATATACAAAGGTGAAGTTATACTTTGTCTATAAACTAGAACAAAATACATTATTAACATTTCTAACCGTACAATTATAAAATGTCATGTTGTCGTCTTTTACAATAAATTTTATTATATTTATGTACCAATTGGCTTTAAAAAAGAAAACGGGAAATTAATTAAATAAATAATAATCATACCTACATAATTGTGCAAGGTATTTTCTCACACTCAATTATAAATTTCTTAAAAGTATTAAAAAAATATTGTATTCTTTTTTTTTAAATTAAGAAACTAAGTAGCAGCTACCTATTTCTAATCAAAAATTTCATTTTTATTTTCAGTTCGAGGAGCACGACCTGGGAAAAATGTTCAACTGTCAGAGAGTGAAATTCGTGGATTATGTTTAAAATCTAGGGAAATTTTTCTTTCACAGCCGATTTTATTAGAACTGGAGGCCCCATTAAAAATTTGTGGTAAGTAAAAAATGCCTTTACAAAACATTAATTGATATTTATGTTTCCACAAAAAAAAATTACACTAATTTTATTCGAACTAAAAGTTATTTTAAAAAGATGAATGACCAAAAAAAGTTGTAAAAGTCAATTTCTAAATCGTTTAATATAACGAAATAATAACAACGTCTTATGAAAGGATAATATGTTGGAAATCAACCACCAACGCCATTCACCTAAAATATGCAGTATTTTAAATTTTCAACTCTCATTTCGAACTGGTATTAAATTATGCGGAATTATGTATTTTGAATACTCATATTTTTCAAAAATTCGAAACTCAATTTGATTGTTGACACTTTGCAATTTTTAATTTTTTTAAACCCACATGGTTATTTCAAAATTTAACTATCTTTTTTCATATAAATGATGCAAACTATAAACATAATTTAATATGATTTCTACGTCGATATTAAAAGGTTCAAATTAGTAATTTTTGATGTTAATTCACTAGACTTATGCATTAGGAAGTTTATTAAATTATATATTAGTAATCATATAAATAACACTTCCTCCAAAAATACATAATATTTATTTTATTTAAGTACACCAAAAGAAAAACTCTCTTAATTATTTATAATATTATATTTATCTTAAATAACAATTTGGTTTTATGATCGAAAATTTTTGTGATTTGTATAGTTTAATAACAATCGATGTCTTTCATATTTTTATATTTTGAAAACAGATTTATATTTCAATAAGTTGAACTTTCAATAACGACCAGTATAAGATTGATCAAGTTATAAAAAGAACAATAACTAAGTGCTTATTAATAATATGTTCTTTTTTTGTGCAATTTTGTATCATACATGTACAATGTAGGTACAGTATTTGTATCCTGCATTTGAAGTGAAAATAGTTTTTTTTTAATAAGTTCAAGTAGTATTTTGCTCATACATTAACTAGTCATAACGATTTAATAGCTTAATTTTTTTTATTTTATGGCTCGCAAAATTTTTAAATAAAAACAAAATTGTATCTTTTTCTATTCTTACATTAGTTAAAGTACAATTCTTACACATATATATCATTTACGGATGCATATTCTTAATATTATGGAATTAAATTCAATTAGTATATAATTAAAAATGAAAATCCAAATTTTATAAATATTATGTAAGTACTTACATAAGTATGAGATTTAAAAAAAAAGAATGTGAATTCTTATATTTATATGTAGCATTTCAAATACCGTTCGTATAATATTTAAATTAATATGAGTATCTGGAATATAAGTGTATATATAGGTAATTTAATTTAATTATCAATAAGGCGCGTTAATTCACATATTGGTCAGAGTTAAATTATACTTAAATCATTTTTTTGTTTTTTAATTAACAAATGATAATTAGAAAAGTCATGATCATGACATTCGATCCAAATTTAAACAGTTAAATATAGCAAAATTTTTCCGTAATTTTTTGTTATTCAAATTTTGGATTTTTAGCAAACTTTAATCGAATTATTTTTATGTAAAGACATTTAAGTTAGTTCGTTTTGATGAGGATGAGATCAGAGTGAATGCACGCAATGAAAACCAACTATCGTATGTCCTTATAAATGTTCACATCAGAATTGTGAATACAAAAATTTAAAATTTTCGATTTCATGAGATCTCCAAAATTTTAAAATTTAGTAAGACAAATTTAGTAAAGAAATGAAAATTATCAGTTTTCAAGCAGTTTTGCTTGTATGTACTTATATATCTAGTTGAAATGATATGAACTTATTTACTTAATTTGTTCTATCTACTTACCTACCTTACCTACCTATTAACTGATTTAAATAAATCCTAATCATTCGTAAATGTTTTAGTGTAAAAGTATTTTGTGAAATTGAGAAAGCTAATATTAAGTGAATTAAAATTTAATTCAGAAATAATTTTTTTTTCATAATAAAGTCCTAATTTTATTAGTTATATACATAATATAAGTACATATATATTTTTAATTATAATATCAATTTCATTGATTACGTCGTACATAATTTTTTGGTAAAATTAATCTTTGTTTTTGTTTTTTCTTTGTTCAATCGTTCAACTTTTACTTTCACTTAAAAACTTATTATTTATGCATAATATTGCATATATACATATGCTTACATACATTCATACATAAGTTTATGTATGTACAAATGAAAATGTATTATTTTGCCTGAATTTTTTTTTTTGTTTAGTACTTAATTCTGTATGGTTGAAAAAAATATGACCACAAAATTATTCTGTATAAAATTTAATGTTAAAATTGAAGTGTGAATTGTGGGAACGGCTCCCGGTTTGATATTACGAAAGTACTTACTTGTACATGTTTAAGAAAATAAAATACATAAATGGCAATAGGACTTTCACTTCTTGGGAACAAATTCTTAACTTTCCAACAATTTATTTACAAGAACAAATTCGATCCTAGATGGCTATTTAAGTAAAGTTAGAAAATTGGTGGATTGGGAATTATTGGTCTACGTTCGTTTGAACTTTATACAAATATTCAATACGGATAATGCAGCTAAAAGTTAAGAGATTGACAGATTTTTTGATATTTATTTTTATGTAATATTCGAAAATAAAAAAAATAAATATAAACAATAATATAAAATAATTATTATTCTAAAAGAGTTTCAGTTGAATGATTTTTTAAATTATCAATATTTATAACTTAAAAACTTTTTTGTCTCAGTATATTTCAAAGTTTTACTTGTATGTACATTATAACCCAACAAATCGGATCTATTTTTTAGCCTTGAATAATAAAATTAATATTGACTACTTACATATGTTTTCTTATTAAAATATATTGACTAAAAAGTAAAAATTTCATTAAAATCTATGTCTCCGTCATACAAAATCATAACAAATATATTATGTATATAATTACATGCATGTACAGTGTAGGAATACATAAATTCAAATTTTTAGTTACGTTGTTGATTTTGATTTTATAGTAGGTATGTATTTATATGTATATAGTTAACATTAAAGTTATTTGGGGATCATGCAATGATGCGTGTCAAAATAACATTTTGTAATAATTTTTATTAATATTCCCTTTTGTCTAACTTTTTTTTTAATGATAAATTCACAAAAGTCAAGTTCTATAATGGTTTTTAAAAAACATATATTGATATATTCAGGCACTGGAAAATTATTGTGATTTTTTTAGGTTTTTATTTGTAATTTAAACATAGCACTGAAGACTGGAATGTCATCATTTTATTTTTTATTAAAGTTACCAAATCACTATGTGGGATACCTTTTATACTTAAAGAAGTATGGATTTGATAATGGGGACAGGAAGTTAAGACGGGATTAAAAAGTGGGACAGTCAGTAATCATTTACACTCTTCTTAAAGCGGCGCAAGTCGTAAATCAAACGTCCGCCAGCTGTCGGGAACAATTTTGAAGGGAGAGCATTCCACATTCCCGAGGTGCGAACTGAAAACGAATCTCCGAAGCTCGTTCTATTACATCTGGAAATTTTGATGAAATATGGGTGTGACGTTGAAGCTGTACGTGTTTGAGGTGAAAATACTTGAAATGGAGGAAGTAGAGCTTTTACTTCCAGGGAACAGGTATCCGTTCCAACAAGGTATTTATAAAAAAAATGGAAAGTGAACCTACATTGGGACGGTGATCGAGTGATGTTAAAGAGCTGGTGGTTAAGTGATTGTTTATCAATCTAATAGCCCTTCTCCGAACTTTGTCCAGATACTCAAGATGGGCTTTAGGAGCACCAGCCCATATATGCGAATTGTATTCTAATTTCGGTCGTATGTAGGATTTGTAATTGTTTAAGAGATCAGAGGGGGAAAATTATTGCTTACATCTTTTTAAAAACCCAAGACATTTCGCTGCGTTTTTATCCGTTTCGAAAATATGAACTTTCCAGCTGAGATCGGAAGTTATTTTCGAGCCTAAAATGTCAAGGCTTCCAGATTTGCCAATACTTTCGCATTGAAAAGAAAATTGGGGATCAAAAGTTGACAGTTTTCTAGAAATTAGGCATCTTTGAGTTTTGGATGCATTAAACTCAACTCTGTTGAGAAGACCCCATTGACATTGTGAAATTTTGGAAAGGTCGTGATTTATGCTCCTTTGTATAAAATTGCGTTTCGTAGTAACAGCATTTGAAGATGCTGAATTCCTATTAATAAAATCTACCAAGTTACTGTCATCGGCGAAGCTGTGGATGGGATTGAGTGTAGATTGCAGAAGATCATTAATGAAAATTAAATAGAGGGTTGGGGAGAGAACACACCCTTGCGGTACACCGGAGTTGATGATAAAAATAGTGACTGGTACCCATCCACAACAGCACGAATAGAACGGCCAGACAAAAAGTTGCTGATCCAATTGACAACTGCTGATCCTAAACCCATTCATTTAACTTTAGAAATCAAGGCCGAGTGCCACACTCGATCAAAAGCCTTAGCTATATCCAAAGCAACAACACAAGCCTCACCGGAGTTGTGAAGACTGGCGTTGAGCTTGTGGGATAAATATGTCATCAGGTCACCAGTCTATCTATTCGTACGAAAACTATATTGCTGGTCACTTGGCAATTTGTTGCATTCAAGGTATTTTTTTACTTTGGAAAGAATGAAATGGCCCTGTAGTAAAAGCTATCGCATTTATCGCCTTTTTTTTTGTAATAGGCTGAACACGCACAACTTTCCATTTGGTGGGGTAAATGCCAAGTGAATATGAAAGATAGAAAAGGTTGCTCAGAGGTTTAGCTAGAACAGAGGCAGTATGTCTTAGGACCACAGCCGGAATACCAACCGGGTCAGTTGACTTTTTAACATTCAGATTTTTGAGAGATTTTAAAACAGCACGTTGCCCAAAGTAAACTTCCAAAAGAAGATCTTGAGCTGAAGCTGTGAGTGTTGAGTTTTGACTAAAAAGTTTTGCAAACATATTAAGCCTTCCCAACCGAATCTGATATGACCCGGTCACCATATACAAGGAGAGGAAAAAATGTAGGCGAGAATAATAATTAAATTTTATAAAATTTGAACATTTTTAGCGATGGAGGTAGAATAATAGGTAGGTGTACAAAATATATTAGTACATTACGCAACCCGTAGCTCTCATAGTGGCAGTTGAGGAAATGCCAGCACTGAGATTTGCTCTGTCATGAGCTTTATATACTATTTTAGTTTGCAAGAGGGCAGTGCAGTTACATTCCACATTATGAGTAACAGTAAAATTACCATATCGTGAATAATCAAGCATTTACTTATCACACTGACGGTACAAGAGTAAGATACTATATAGGAAGCCCAATAAATACATATGTGGACAACCAACGGGCTTCAAAACTTTGATGTCTCATGAAATAAAATCTTGAACGGTCATCGAATGCTCGAGAGAGCTTAAGGATTGAGTGAGAAAAGAGAAGTTGATATCTATGGGTCCCAGGACAAACAAGAGTTGAAGGACGATGGTAGACGTAATTACGAAAATTGAAATGAATTGTTAGAAAGGAAAACCCTGCAGATTCGACCACCTCTTGGCTCTGTATTAAAATCATTAGAATCAGCAATGATGGAAGAAGCAAAAAGGAGGTGAACCAATGAATTAATCTTGAAAACGACCAATCGGCTTGGTAACTAATAAAAAAAGAAGAGATTACTTATCAGGAAAGCGCCTTGAGGCTAAATATAGAAAATGTGACGATCACAACCAGGAAAAAATCATATTATGATTTATCATCACCCAGTCCTAGACAGAGCTAGGAGGGGTAAACTAAGCAACAATCACATAAAAAGTTTAAGTGAGGCTCCGAGATACATACTTCGGATTTTTAACACAATAAAATCTGGTTCACAACCTTAAGCATTCCAGGCGAAATTTTTTAGTTTAAGTTAGTCTACCAATTATAATTTTTTTTATCACTTGTTAATACAAAAAACTTTGGCTTCATTAAATCTAGTTAATTAAACACGCAATCGAAATAATTATAAATACCGACATCCCAAAAATTTATATAAAAACAAAAACTTGTCTCAATGACAATAACACAAAAAATTAATGATTTCAATTTAAAAATAATAAACAAACAAACATTTGTTATTATGACCATAAAATTTATCAGTTGAATTAAAAAAGAGGCAAATAAAACCTGTAAGGTTGAAGTTCAAAATAATTATTTTTTAATTAAGTAAGTAGGTATGTATTTTTTATTTTACATCTCAGGTCAAGGTATAAGAAAAAATACTTAATACTTAATTTTTTTTTTCATTTTAGGAGCCTCAAAACAAAACGACTTTTTTTTCTTATATCTGGAATTTTTTTTTTTTCGCACAGTAAAGGGAGATTTCAATTTTTTGAGATAGGCTCAATTTCGAAACTTATTTTTAAAACAAACTTCCTTGTAAACAAAACTAGAATCTTGTTTGATTTTTAATTAAGTATATTATTCATTCAATAGAAATAATTAATATAATAATGAGAATAATTAGATTACATAAAGGTATTTTGACAATAAATACATTTTTTGAATAATGTTCTTATAATAATATTAAAGGTCGAATGATTGCATTAATTATGTCGTATTATCAATTTTAATTAGAATTTCTATAAAAATATATTTCTAATTGGTTTATTATGCATTTTAGCATGTAAGTAAGTAGGTAAGTTAACTAATTATATTTTTATATATAATATACACACATGTTTCCATTAGGTTAGGTTATACACACATGTTTCCATTAGGTTAGGTTATACCATAGATTAAGAATACAGAAAGATTGGAAGCTTCATACAACATTTTTTCAGTCTTTTTTGGTATTTTATTGTGAAGGTGTTAGTAAAACTAAATAAAATTCTTTTCATACATTGATAATTATCACGTATTTTATTTTGTTTTACTAACACATTGACTTAAAAATACCAAAAATAATGTTGTATGAAGCTTCCCATCTTTCTGTATTCTTAATCTATGGTTATACACACATGTTTCCATTAGGTTAGGTTGCACCTAGTTAATTTACCCGTTGTACTGCCCTACCCGATGGGCCTATAATTCCCCATCGAGCCAACTCACGCCTTCCACAAACCTAATGAAATCCCTTGGCTTATGTCTTTGCAGGTCCTCAGGGTCGTGCAAAAAATAATCCCCCAACATCCATGCTCTCCTAGTCCGAATCATTGGACATTGGCACGTGAAATGTAGTTTCTTTCCAGAGTGTCTCCGTTTCCAAACCTCGCAAGACTGTCGGCTCATATTTCCCTCTACGTCCGAGTGGCCTTTAGTCCATATAATGGCCACTCGATTTTCATGACATATTTCTTCAAGTCCGTCAGACATTCCACTACTGTCCTAGACCTTACCTCTGTTTTGGTAAGGGTGCTTATGGCATTTTTTCTGTCTGAGTAAATCCTAATCTCTCTTTCTTTTATCTCCTTATCCTTCAATGTCCCAGCTGCCGTCATTATGGCCATGGTCTCGGTTTGAACAACCGAGGCGGAGCCATCAATGTCGGCAGCATACGATATGTCAAGTTCAGAAAACCCCTAGTCCACAGTGTCTCTCTCTTGGACCCGTCTGTGAATATTTCTAGGGTTTCCTCTGGGATCTCTTGTCGCGTTTGGTTTACTTCAACCCTGAATAGTTTATTCACGTTGAGTGTTCCTGCGATCTTATCCCAAGGGATTTTCGCAGATAGCTCATTTCTTATACCCTCGGAGAAATCTCCCACCCTTTCATGCGGTGTGAGATTTTCCCCTGCCATCCATTGCCCTATCATGCATAGCCTTGCTATCGTATTCATAGCTGCTATCTGTCCGCTACTAAAATATTTATTATTTTTGATTTGAGAATCTACCATTTCAGACTTCGGAGTTAGAGGCTCTCACCCAGCTAAGGGTTTAAATAATTTTCAAATAAAATTTTTAAATTTTTTTTTAATTTGATTAAAATTTAAATGAATTCTGATTAAAATAAGTAGTTTGTAAACACTTTCGATTGTCTTGAAAGAAAAAAGACATTTGAAGACCTCTCCGTCAATTTACTTAAATCCTGTGGAAGTGATCTATATAATAATTTTCATTTTTTTTTTTTTAAAGATCAAAAAACAAACAAAACTTTGCATACCATTAGCATATGCATAATATTTATTTCGCGAAGTTGAATACACTTGCATTACTTACATTAAACCATTCCCCCCCGCCCTTTATTTTATTTTTAAAATAAAGTTTCTAGCATAAAATACTTTTGCTTCGTATTTGTGCTCTTTATTTTTTATAGAAAATAAATAATTTATCCGGGTATGTGCAATGTTAATTCTAAAAATTAATATGTATCTAAAACTGAAATAAACCAAATTAAGGATCATAATAATAGTTAATTTAAAAAAAAATAAAATTCCTTATTAAACAATCAAAAATATTTATAAGTTTTTAATTTGCAAATTCAAACTTTTATTTTGACTAATTAATTCTACATAACTGATTATTGCAAAATTTTCACACATAGGTAATGAAAATATTAAATGTTATTAAAATATATATGGCTTTAGTATATTAGTGTATGGAACGACGGTTTTCTCTTTAGAAATTACTTTCAATTTGTTTTTTAAAAGAGAAAGTTTTGTTCTTTTAATTTAATTTTTGCACTAAGAATCGACGTTGCTCATCGGCTGATTAGAGACGAAAAAGAAGAAATTTGTTATAACAAACTTAAATTAAGTACTTACTTGTTAATGCTTTAATTATTCATATCTCAACAATTTTTATCTGTGATTATTTAGAATCTGAAGCTAACAAAGCCAATTATGAAAATTTCTTCTTTTTTTTTTTACTCAATTCTCTTTCCCACTACTATATTCCTTTATAAGCAATATTCTTTAAATTTTATCAAAATTGTAATAGACATTTTTTTCTATGTTAATAAAAAGATAACATATTTGTATCTTTCTCACAAATTATATGTTTTACATGTTCTAGATTTTTTAACAAACAATTTTATTCAATTGATGTGTATTTTTTTTTTTTTATTATTAATTTCTTGAAATTTACATTAAAGCATTTATTTAATAAATTGTTTAAAAGCGAGGTCATCAATTATTCAGCCAACAATATATGAAGGAAAGAAAAATTTTATTAATCGTATGTATATTATAATAAAAATATGAATGAGTTATGAATTATTAAATAATTTTCACAATTTTCATATATTTAAATAAGTGAATATGCAAAAAATAATAAAATTTTCAAAAATAAAATGACATTATACTCCTCATATATATATGATCGTAATTTTTTTTGTACCTACGAAAATTGAAATCAATTTTCAATTCCCCAGTTCGAATGCTTGATCCGAATCGGGATTTCACTTTTTTTTTTTTTGTTGGGTTCTATCAATTTAGGTACCCACATCTACTGAAATACCAATTTTCTTTGAAAACCATGTTCGTCCGTTGTACCTCCTACCCGATGGGCCTTTTCTTCCCCATCGAGCTATCTTACTCCTTTCATAAACCTATTTGGATTCCCTGGCTTGTATGTTTGCAGTTCTTCAGGGCCCTGTAGGAATAAAATGTTTAAGTATATAATAATAGAAATTATATTTTATGTACTCCATTCTCCACATTATTCTTTGTATCGATTTAATCAATAAATAACATTTATTATAATTATAACTTATTGACATCAACTAATAATAATATACACTTAATTTGCTAATTAGTGTCTTATTTTTATTAATGTAAATATTATGTAAAGGTATTTAAATGTTATTATAACTTTTATGAATAATATATTCGATAAATTCACGTTAATATTTTTTTATGCATAATAAAAAAAATTAATTTGAATTACTTATTGCATTAAATATATTTATTTTAATTTTATGATATGTACTAAAACGAATTATTATTGACGACAAATAATATAGATTAGTTCTAATCAATGAGGCAGATAATTATTAATTGATGTTTTTAATTTAATTTAACAACAAATGTAGTAAAAAAAAATTATAAGTATCTACTTACGTATGCATATGCATACTAGTATTAATTATTTAAATTCTTTTTTTTTTCCCCAAATTTTGAGATTCGAAATGAAAAATTTTTCCAAAATTATTTAATTCATATTATGGGGGGTCAAACTTTTTAACTTTTGACTAAATTTGAGGTTTTTTTTTTTGTGGAAATAATAATAATTATTAAAACTATTTTCCTATTTTTTCACACTAATATGTATAATTAATTACATTTAATTTTTAGGTGATATTCATGGCCAGTATTATGACTTATTGCGTCTATTTGAATATGGAGGTTTCCCTCCTGAATCAAATTATTTGTTTCTTGGTGATTATGTTGATCGTGGCAAACAATCATTGGAAACAATATGCTTGCTATTGGCTTATAAAATAAAATATTCAGAAAACTTTTTCTTACTTAGAGGAAATCATGAATGTGCTAGTATCAACAGAATTTATGGGTAATGGAATAATACATAAATAATAATTCATTATCGAAAAAATAATAATTTTTATTAATTCTTTTTTTATTATAGCTTTTATGATGAATGCAAAAGACGTTACACCATTAAATTATGGAAAACATTTACAGACTGTTTCAATTGTTTGCCAGTTGCAGCTATTGGTAATTACATAAGTTATTATTTTCTAATATAATATGAGTTGTTTTTGTTTGACACATAATTTGAAAATGATGGGATCATAGGATAGGAGTATCCGGCTTCATATATATTTTACACCCTCTAAGAAATTTTTTTTTTGTCTAAGACTATTCATCTTCAAAAATATTGGAAATAATAAAAAAAAATTTTTTACTTTTGTAAATTATTAATGTAAATAAATATATTTATACATCTATATTTAGATTGTATTAATTTTAATAAGTTATAAAAATTTATTTTTTAAATTTTTAATGAATTTATAATAATTTTAAAACAATTTGAATTTTAAATTAATCTATAATTTCAGTTGATGAAAAGATATTCTGTTGTCATGGTGGTTTAAGTCCAGATCTCACATCAATGGAACAAATTAGACGCATTATGCGACCAACAGATGTACCAGATCAAGGTTTACTCTGTGATTTATTATGGTCCGATCCAGATAAAGATACAATGGGTTGGGGTGAAAATGATCGCGGAGTTAGTTTTACATTTGGGGCTGAGGTAAAGAGTTTGTTAACTTTTTTAATATTTCGAAATTTGGTAAAATGATACATATTTAATTTTTATTAATTCAAAAAATCTTTCAATAATTTTTGTTTTTGTCATATATTTCTTTATATTTTTTCAATCATGCCTCAAGCATTTCTAGTTGATCATCAATGTAGAATCATACATAAAAATTCAAATATTTTTTTATTAAATCAGTTGAAAGAAATTTTTATATTAATTATTTCAGGTTGTTAATAAATTTTTGCATAAGCATGATTTCGATTTGATATGCCGAGCTCATCAAGTTGTTGAAGATGGATATGAATTTTTCGCCAAACGACAGTTGGTCACATTATTTTCTGCTCCAAATTATTGTGGTGAATTTGACAATGCTGGTAAATACATAATTTAAAAGTAAAAAAATACAAATTAACAATGATCGTTAATTTGTTTATCAGAACCACCAGGTGAAAAACATTTTGTATCAACCCCTTGCATAATAGTATAATTCAATCAAAAGTAAACACTGGCAATATCTAACAAAAAATATTAAAATCAAAGCAATTATAACAGTCTTGCTTTTATTATATTTTTCCTTACAATTTTGGTATTTTTTCTCTTCGCCATTGTTGAAATTAATGCACATAACACAGCAATAAACATGTTTAATTACTAGTTTACAAAATAGCGAAAAATTGTATTTAAAAATCTTAATGGTGATATCTTATATAAATTGATATGACTCCAAATTCGAAAGTTTGTCAAAACATTTTAATTGTCAGTACAACGCCAAAAAATATTATTTTAAATACGTCGTTGATAAGTTGATATATCTTTATTTACTTTATTCTCAGTATTTGAGTACTTCGTATATATTTTCTGGTATTTTAGTAAAATTTATTAAATACGTTCTAAAAATAAATTCCATATAATAATAAATAATGCTTGCAACAAGAAAACTCATATAAAATTTAAATAATTTTATTATAATAAATAATACAAATGCAAATACTAAAATACCAGAAATTCTCTTTTTAATTATTTATGTGTGGTTTTTTAATTTTATTTCACAGGTGCAATGATGTCAGTCGACGATACACTCATGTGCTCGTTCCAGATATTGAAGCCAGCAGATAAACGTAGATTTGTTTATCCAGGCTTTGGTGGCTCGGGGCGGCCAGTAACTCCACCTCGTGGCGCAAATAATAAAAATAAAAAGAAATAAATTTATTATTATTATTTTAAATTTATTTTATTACATACATTTTTTTTTTTTGTTATAGTAAAAATAATTTTCGTTAAATAACACATTATCCCAAAACACATTTATTATACATAAAAAAAATTAAAAAAAAAAACGAAATCTGATTCTCTAAACGAAAATTTAATATAATATAAAATATTTTATGAAATTACGTAAATTATTTTATTTTTCATTATTTTTTTTTTTTTGCCATAACTTGATTTTTAATTATTATCTTTCTCTATAATTGAATCTCTGAAAATTTTCGAATAATAAGTAATAATTTTCATTTTTGTTATTTCTATTCTTAGTTGATGAAGTATTTATTTCGCTGTTAAAAAAATGAGAAAATACTAAGATGTTCTCGATTCTTAAAGTTATAATAATATGACCATTAATGGCTCTAAAGATTCTGAATTAAAGAAATTCGTTTACATACACTTGAATATTTTTAAACAAATTTCTAAAATATTTTGTATTATTTTAATTTTTCTTCTACTTAATTTGAAGAAAGAAAACAATACAATATCATAAACATAAATAACTAAGTTTACAATAAACAGAAGTTAATTTTAAGAAAACAAAATATAAGTAAACTTTAAATTATTTAAAAAAAAAAAAAATTGTAAAAATTTATTAAAATTTACATTAAATAAGGATATTTCAAAAATATATAATACCTAAATAATAATTAAAATTAAAGTACATAAATTTAGATCAAAATGAAAGTTAGAAACACAAAAAAGAATATATATATATATATACATACATTAAATTTACAATGAAAGAAAAACTTTAATTTTAATAGTTCATAAAGACTAAAATAATTTAAAAAAGAAAAAAAAGAGTAAATTTAAAATTAACTAATTAAAAAAAATGGTAAGACTAGATATTTAGTTATTTAAATGAAAGTGAAATATATATTATAAAATAGAACTTCTTTATTTTTAAAATAAAAAAGTTTTTCGAAATAAATCACTGAAAACAAAAACATAAAATCAAAAAATTACTACTCCGAAAGTTTTTTTGTTGTATTTTTTTAATTAATATTTTTCATTTGATGGGTTTTCTGACGACTACGATTAATTGAATTTTTTTTAATTCTATCATATCTTAGAAATATTTCCTAAAATAATTCAAAAAAAAATTACCAATAAGAAATTAATCAAAAATATTTTTTATTGGATTTTTAAAACAATTTATATGCTAATCATTTCCCTGAATTATTTTTTTTAGTTTCTAAAATTTTGTTTCATTCTGCTCTTAGGTACTACTTACTTTTTAGTATCAAACATAAAACTAAATAATTTGCTGCACCAAGAAATTCGAGAAAACCCAAATTAATTCAACAAAAAATACAAGTTTGTTCTTAAGAATAAAACTTAAAAACAATATCACAGTTTAAGTTAAAAATTAAAGTTAAGCTAATTTTTCAAATTTTATTTTTTTTTGTAAATAATTTTGACCCATATTGGTTCAGTGAAAGTTTTTGTTTTTATTAATTTATTTGTTGAAGAAAAATTAATGAAATGTAAGTTTGTGGGCCTGATCGTGTTTTAAAGAAGCATTCAAGAAAGTTATTCAAAATTTGAAATAAAAAAGCCTAAAATTTTTATTTTGTTTATATTAACTTTAAACTCACTTTTTCTTTAAATTTTTTTGCATGTTTAAAATAATTTTATTTCACTTTGTTTATTAAATAATTATTTTGAATTTACATTTTTTTTTTCGCGACATCATTAACTTCACAATTCCGCTAATTTGAAGTATAAGCATAATAAGTCAAGTATTATTAGTAAGAAAAACTTAAAACTGCACAAATAAGATTCTTTTGAAAAATTTGTATCCTTTAAATCCATTATATACATATATATACAGATAGTTAAATAAAACAACTACAAAATGTTGAAGTTTAATCTGTTTTTGAAAAATATTATCAGCAAAATTTAATTATTTTAATATTTAATGTTCTTTTAAATATTTTTTTAAATATTTCGAAAAAGAAATAAATTATTTGAAATTTTCTCACAAAAAAAATATATCTTTGAAAAATTTAAGACCCAGCATTTAACATTGAAGGATATAAATTTTTTATTCTTAGAATTTAGGTATTTTAATAATTCGGTGTTGAAATTTGTTATGAAACCCACATTTTGAATTTAGATATTTTTTTTTTTTACAAAAGGTAGGTAAAATCAGTTTAAAATAAAAATTGCCAATAAAAAAAAAAACTACAACATTGGTGAATTAAAAGAGTTTTGTGATAAACGAATTTTTTTTTTCGTCAGATTTTTTTAAATCATTTTAATATATTTTCATTTTTAAATCAATTATTTACTTACTACTGGTACCATTGAATTTTTCAAAAACATGCTAACAAACTAATTTATCTCAGAATCATGTAAATTTTTTCATTTATATTAATTATTAATTTTTTGAATTATCCAGCGAAATATTTTTTTTTGTAGTTTTTTTTTTAACGCTTAAAATAATTATTATTGTCTTATTAGCATTAAATCGAAATTTAAAAAGAACCACCTCAATTTAAGTCGGGAGAAGCTTTTGATTTAATATTGCTCAAGAATTTCGTTTAAAAATTGATTAAATAATCTAAATAAATTTCAAGAATCTTATTGAAATTTTTATCGACATTACATACAAATAAATATGACGAATACTTAACTGATTTTACCTAACTCTGAAATTAAATTAGCCAAATTGGGAAATTTTCTATTATAAGTATGCAAAAAAAAATACATAATTTTGAAAAAAAAAAAAAAAAATCAAGTTAAATTTAACAACTAATGAAAATTAAAAAAAAATTATACACATTGTTTTGCTACACATAAAAATAAAAAAAAATTATAAATCAGATATTCAAATTAGGAAGAAAAAATTAAGATAATAATAATAAATTTGTTTTTTTATTATTGAAAAGAAGGTATATGAATAAGCTAAAAAAAAAAAAAACAAAAAACAAATCACTATTAATTGCGCCACAAATTTGCATTTTCCGGAAAGAGTTTTTTTTTTTTTTTTAAATCAAATTGTTATCATATGACCACCCCGATCACTAATAGCCTTTTTATTTAAAATATAAATATATATAATATATACAAATAATATTTGCATTAATTATTATTTTATTTTTCTTTATTTTCATTTATTTATTGTTTTCATTTTTCTATATACTATTTTGAATTGCAAGAAAAACATATTTTTTGAAGAAGAAATTAAATTCAAAAACAAAATAAAAATATAAAAATGAATAAATATCTAATAATTTTTAATTTTATAATTTTTTTTTTTTTCATATTATCATTACAAAAAATTTCTCTCATTTTTTTTTTGTACTATATTTTTATGTTTTTTTTTTTATTATTATTATAACATTTATTTTTCACATTCTTTTAAATTTATTATTTTATTTTCAGGTAATATTTTTTCTTTAGTTTTCGGAAAAAAATCTGTTTAGTTGAATTTATTTAGTTATATTTAATAATATAGTAATCACTAGAATAAATCAAATTCATTGTCAAACAGATAGATAAAATCAAAAAAAAAAAAAAAATCATCGGATCACAGTATGTTAATTATATAATTTTTTTTTCTTACCTTAATAAACTTCAAATATCCTTGAGTCGGATTTAAAACATTCAAAGTACGTAAAAAATGATTTTCTTTGAAATTTCTATGAACACATTTTACAAATTATTTTTCAACATTTTACATACACTACACCAGGGACGGGGAACCTTTTCAGCATGGAAGGAAAGCCAATTTTAATTTCGAAAATTGTAAGCAGGCCGCATATAAATTTGTTTACTGCTATATTCTTCGCCATGAAATATTATTATTTCTAGCTTTTTTCTAGAAGCCAAAAAAATTAAATTGAAGACAATAAATTAAAATTTCTCAATTTATTTTAAATGCAATTTTATTATTATTAATTCATTATTTAATTAAAAACCATTTATATTTCAAAATATAAAATGAAATAATGACATTATATTATATTAAAAAAAAAATTAATATGAAAGGTAGATAACCAATTTAATGTGATAAGGCCGCAAAATATATTTCAAAAGGCCGCATGTTAAAGGCCGCAGATTTTCCATCTCTGCACTACATGAATGGTACCGGATATTATGTTCCTGGAGAGTTCTTAAGGATTTTTAAAGACATGTTGATGGAAACCGACAAATTAAAGCAATACTATATCATTTCTATTTTTTTTCTTGTATTTAATATGTATAACATGCAAAACATACAAAAAACATCGCAAACAAAAGATATTTCAGTTGAATTTTTATATGAATTAAAAATATTTAACTTTGACATTAATTTATTAAAACTGTGCCGATGATTTTTGAATAAATCATATTTTGAATATATTGATTTCAAAAATATAAATATTGGTTTTGCACACCATTGTTTTTTTTAATTGCTTTTTAAAATAATGAACGAAGAGTACAAAGAAATATTAACTTTTGTTTTATTTAGTTTTCAGCAGAAATTTGATTTTTCATTTATCAAAAAAAAAATGTTAAGTTTTAAATTTTGTTTGTAGAGATTTGTCGGCAGAAAAATGTACACACAATTCATTAAATTTTTTATTTTCCATTTTTTTTAGTAGATTTAAGTAAAAATTAAATTCTTAATCTAATTTTCTCTATTCTAACCAATTTTTTTTTAATGTTTTTTTTTTTTACTTTGCAGGCAGAAAATAAAATATTAAACAAAACAAAAAATATTATCTTATTTAATTTCAACAATATAAAACGCAACTTTAGCATAAAGCTCCAGATCTATTAATTTATAATTATTAGTAAAAAAATATCTTTTGATTATAATATAATATATTTAAAGTTGCAATAATTTTTTTTTTTTTATCAAGTAAAATACTTTTTAATATTAAAAGAAAAATATTTATTGTTATGGAATATAACCTAAAGTTGTCTTAATCGTCAATATTTAATATTTATTTTTATTAATAACATTTTTAAATTTTATTTTTTGAATCAAAATTCATTTCACTAAAACTAAACTATTAAGCGAATTTTCCTAGACATTTACGATCTTGGGGAGGTTATTATTGATTATAATCAAACGTAAAAATCTTTCGAACACAAATTTCTTTTTTCACTAGAGTAGGAAAGAGAACAGATTTTTATAATCGATTGTTATTAATAATAATTTCCCAAGACGAAACTACAATATTCTACAAAATTTAATAACAATGATTCATTAGATGTTTTTTGAACAAATAAAATTTCAAGAGACTGTAATTATTAAAAAAAAAAACAATTATGCACAAATTAATTATGATATAAAGTTAGTATATCGATTTGTCAATTTAATACCCACGTGAATTTACATTAATTTAATTTTAAACTAAAAAACTTCTAATTTTTTAATACTACACTGTTAAATTCGTTGGTTAACATCCTCATGTTGCTAATGTTTTGTAAGTTCGTTTATTTTTGCTTCTAAAATATGAAAATAAAATTTGCATTGAACAATTACTTCTATACTTGGTCATTTATTTATGAAATTTTTTCTTTCATACGCACCTACGTATGATACATAATTATGTATAATGCATCTTTCATGTTAATGTTAACATTCATTGATAATGATGATATTGAGGTAAATTTTTGAGATCCATAAGCGAGACAAAATTACATAAAAAAATTCATTAGGGTAAAAAAACTTTTATGTAGATAACGTATGGAAATGTTTTTATGTAAAACTTCACTAAAATTGTTTAAAGCAAAAAAAAATTATTTGATTTTTTAAGTCGCCAACCCTGAGCTTAAGTATTGTTTTAAATTAACTTAAAAAAAAGAGACTTCGATTTTAATTCCAATGAATTTATTCGACAGAGAAATAATCACATATTGAATTAAAAATATATTCGGATTCAGACAATTTTAAGTTTTACTCATAATACAAAATGTTTTTAAAAAAAAAATTACATACTTTTAAATTTTTGTATTATTGAATAATGTATTTTTTTTTTAACTTTTAATCAAATTTATTATAAATATTTAAGCGAAGTATTGTGTAATGAAAATATTTTTAAAATAAAATAAAAGAAAACGTTTCACCTGTAAGCCAGGTATTTTATTTTTGTTTTTGAATGTTTATTTTTGTTTATCAATTGTAACATATTTATTAAATTTTAAATTAATATATTTTTTTTTTGATTGTGCCTAACTGTGAGTTATATTTTTTGCCGATAAAATTCTCTGCCTTTTAATAATAGTATTGAATATTTGTGACTTCCTAAGACAAACTTTTGATAATTTATATAACTATTTAATTAATAATGTTTAAACTATTATTGTTATTTAAAGTGTGTCAAAATAGATATCTACTAATGCTGATAAGCAAATATTCAAAATTCAAATGAAGATTATTGTACATAACTATTTCGGATTTGTTAGTTGAAATAATAGTGCAATACATGATATTGTAATGCCAAAACTATTGATTTAAAGCCGATACATTTTATTAACCAATTTAACTTCTTTAATTATTTATTTCTTTTTCTTTTATATTTTCTACTAAACTTTATATAATAACTTAAAAATAACTTTATTCTGATGTCAACTAATCATCTTACATCTTTCTTCATTATGCATAATAAAATAAAATTTTTAATTAGAAAAAATAATATTTTTATTTGTATAATTAAAATTATATATAATGAAAACGATGTGTGCAATTCCTTTATTTGTATTTATTCTAACTTGAAATTAATTTTTTTTTTACTAAAACTGAAGAACTTAGCTAAACGACTTGTTATGTGAATTCATTGTTTGTTGCATAACTATTAACTACCATTATTATGAACCATGATTCTATGATGCTTTATTTTCATTAGAGATATAGTCAAAAATAAGGTCAGGAATAAAATATATATATAAAGTTTTTAAGGATTATATTTCTTTACCTTTAATTTTCAAGAGAACTTTTTTTAAAATATTTAGTTTAGGATTATTTTATATCTTTCTGATGAAACCATTTTGAATTCCTAAGATTACCTAAAATTTAATCAAAAATAAAGCTCTCATTATCAATAAATTTTTCAAAATTTTCTAAAATCGTAGATAAGGCAATATGAGGATCATAATCATTTTCATTTTATTAATTTAATTAGCTTTATCGGCAGTCATTTGAAATAAAAATAAAGCTTTAATAATGCTATTGTGACATTGCAAATACTTTTTGCGTTTGAATTTGTTAAAAATTTATTTATTAATAGTATAATCATTGCAAATTATTTCATTTATTTTAATTTTAAAATTTAAAGCAGAAAAAAAAACAATCGATGTTTAAAATTAAAAAAAAAAATCATTATTTTTTTTTTAACTTATGTGAAGGGTCCACATATTTTCAAATTTCATTATTTTTTTTATCTAAAAAAAAACAATATTTAAACTGTACAAATAAAAGAACTTTAAATATCTCCATAATATAGTTCTCCTTAACATTAAGTATAACATTAAAAAATTATAATAAAAATGTAATATGTTATTAACTTTTAATGTTTTCATGTAAATTATACAAAAAAAAAAGAATCAAAATAAAAAAAATAATAAACAAAATAAAGAAATATCTTAAATGGCCTATTCAAAACATTTTGTTTTGATTTGTTCGAAAAATATTAAAGGAAGCATTAATTTGACGTACCTAATGTGAATAAGTAAGTGGAATAAAAAATTGCAAAGATAAAAAAAAACGAAATTACTGAAGATGGTTTGAAGTTTTAAACAAACTCAATCAAACGAATTTTAACAGAAAATTTTAAAAATATTTGCAAGTAAAACAGAATACTTTTGCTTTTAAAGCCATCCTTAGAAATCTAATCTAATCTAAGAAACTTCAATCGTTAGATGCTAAGATAATTTTTTTTTAGTCATGAAAGAAATATTTCTTTAGTGTGAGTTTTGTCTTATATTTCATGTTGATATTTAAACAATAAAAGCAAAATAAAAAGTCAATATTGTACATAGGAATAGTTAATACATAAATACAAATATGGAAACAGTAATTAAAAATTATTACTTTTTTCAAATGTAATTTAAATTAAAACAAAAGTTTACACTATAACTATTCATTTAAAAAAATTAAAGATATATTTTCGAAAATGAATACATACATTCACAATCTTATCTGTTTTTAGTTCCCCAGAGCATAATCATTAGAGGACAACTATTACTGCTTATTTGATAAAATGATTCTTATTATTATTCTTATTATTTTTTGAAGAAAAATTAGAATTGTTTAATCATATTGGAATTTATTGAAGGAAGATTGAATTTAGTCGTTAACTACATTTGTATTTGATTTAATATGAAAATATTTTTGAGGATATGTTTCTTTTATATTAGGAATTAATTTTTTAAAAATGAAATTTTTATCATTTTTATCTGAATTCGAATATAGAATGGTTGTCAAAAATATGCAATAATGAAATAAAAGCATAAAAATTCACTAAACAGAATACTTTTTCCAAATATTATAAACAGCTTGTAGATTTATTTAAAATTTGTGTTCAGGAAAAGATTTCGTATTAGGATTTCCGGCAATATAATGTCCAAGTTATTGCCAAGTTATGTCCAAGTTATATATTATAATTGTAAATATTTTAATTTTTTTTTTTTTTTTTAGAAATACTGCCAACATATTTTAATATTATTTACATTTAAAACTGAACTAAAAATATAGAACAAAGAAATAAAAATAAACTTTTTAATAATGGTGTCTTAATGTCCAAAATATTACCTAAATTATCCGATATATAAATAAAATTAATGTTGAAAATAATTAAAAATTTAATAATAAAAATAGAAAAAAATTGCAAAATTTTATTCTTTGAGAAACTTGCAAAATTGCGGCTTTTTTCCTGCTTACAATTAAATTGAAATAAAAAAAATATAATATGTAAATATTTTCATTTTTTTTTTATTATATTTAAATAATAATTTATTGTAATATTAATTCTTACAAAATTTTTGTAGTTTAAAATATTGTAGGTATATTCTATAATAACATTTAAAAGCGCAAATGATAGAAAACATTTTTTTTTTATCTTTAAAGAAATTAATTAAAATACTGTTATTTATTTTTTAATTTGTAGTTTTAATGTAGAACTTTTGCCTAAAATAATAAATTTTTAAACATCGCTTGTTTTGTTAACTTAAATTTTAAACAAATTTTTGTATGTCTGACACATATGAATGTTTTTATTATTAATTGATATAAAAAACTTATTTTCCATAATATTGAAATGAATTTAATTTCTTCGAAAATTATTGTTTTTATGCAATTACGCTACAAAAAATATAAATAAAGAGAAAAAACGAAAAATAATTTTATTCTAAAACAATTTGAATAATATAGCAATTTTGTCATGTTTAGTGGTGAGGGCTTTACTAAATGAACGAATTTAATTTTATAACATTTAATTTATTTTCATTATTCAATATTTTCTTTTTTTCAATTCAAGTGTATTATTTTTAGATCAAGTTACCCTTTTCAAAATAAAATTATACAAATTGAAAACCTATCAACCTATCTTGGTATATCATTAATTTAAAATATAACAGAAAGTTATCAAACTTCTGGTTTTATTTCAAATATAGCTATGGTTCGCTAATGGCGTAAATTTTTATCGGAAGACTTACTTTTATTATTGATTTCTAAAATCTTTTTAACTATAATAACTCCAGATGAATATGTCTATTATCACAAGTTTATCAAAAAAAAAAAAATTGCTATCTTATTCAAAAATTTGTGATTTAAAATTTTTTAAATTTTTGTTTATAAAAAGTGAAATTATATATAAAATTTATTTCTTTCATTCATGCAGACTCAACCAAAAGAAATAACTGAAACCAGGGCGGTGAAATCAAAGAAGTAGTAACTAAAAAACGCGACAAAAAGAAAAATCGAAATTGTATTTTACTACTACTGCTCCCAACTTGTAAGAACTAATTCTTTTGTTTTTTTTTTTCGATTAAAGTGAATCAAAAATATTTTACATTAAATAATATTAATAAAAAGGAAATTAATTTAAATTATAAATTTGATGATAAAAAAAAAATAATTTAAACTTATAACAAAATCATTTATTTTTAATATAAGAGTGTAAAAGAAAAAATTAAAATACATTTAAAAGAATAATAATAAAACATTTTATTTAAGTTACATTGTCAAACTTCATACATACGTACGTTAGGGTGAATAAATAAAAGTAAAAATTAACATTGTCATGTTTTTAAAGCATTTTCTTGTTAAAATTATTTCGTAAAGCTAACATATTCATAATCAGAATTAATGTGTAAATTTGAAGTTAGATCGAATTATAGAATCATAAAAAAGAAAAATTGTTTAATCTAAAAATTACAAAATTATATTTTTAATTTCATGGTGGTGTACTATAATTCCATTGTAGTATATGTTGTACATTTTAATTCCGTTAATATCGAAAGTATGAAAAAAATTAATTTATTCATGCGGCTCTTATATTTCCAATCCAATTTAATTTATTCACCCTAATATTTGTTAAAATTTCAAATTTACTGACTCCTTGAAATCTTAAAAACGGTTTAATTCAAATAATTTGTACGTCAAATGAAACATAATTTTTTTTTATTTATTGTAGATTTACTGGTGAATTTTTTGTACTTTATTCCAAAAACTTAATCATGGAAATATTCAATTTTAGCCTCAAATAAATAAAAAATTGGAAAAAAGTTTTAAATATTAAAAGAATGTATTTTGCATTTAATACTATTTATTATTATGGAGTTAGTATCTTTGAGATTATAAAAAACAAGAAGTATACATAAATTTAAGGAGCGAAAACGCATTTCATTACTTAATCTTATTCTCTAAAAACCGTTTACGCTAAAATATTTTTCCAAAAATTTTGCTTTTTAGTTTGCTTTAAACAAATTCAGATTTTAACCATTATTAAGATAACCAATTATAATTTTCGAAAATATTTATCCTCTAACTAAATAGGAAATCTTATCTGCTAAAAATTGATAAACGAATGACAAAAAATGTAGAATAAAATACTTTTTAAATTAAAAAATTATTATACCTTATAAAGAAGGTCCTAAATTTATGAGTTTAAGTTTATTTATTATATTGTTTTCTTCAATAAATAAATGTAGCCCTTATCAGTCGAAAAATAATCGTATACCATGTCATGAAATATTTATACATGACATCATTGTAAAGACTTTTAAAAATTAAATTTATCGTAATCAATAAAGGCTTTTATCCTACTGGATTGGTTTTAGTCTTAAAGATATTCATCATAAAGTGATAATATATTACGCTATCGTGATCAAGCATTATTCAAAAACCCAGAATTTTAAAATCAGCTAAAATAATATTTCAAACATTTTAATACATAATTCTTTCAAGTATATTTTTTAATAAAATTAATATGATTTGACAATGAAATTCATAAACATTATTCAATGAATCGATGAAGTTCTTAAAAAAAATTTGTATAAAAATTATGAAGTAGAGAAAAAATTTGCAAATAAATTGCAATATGATCTAAGCCTTAATTATTAAAAGTTACATAATGTTTTGGAAATTTGAAGTAATAATAGAATGTACATACATGCATGTAATACTACAAGGACAGTCCTTAAATAAATTGAATGTGTTTAACATATGGACGTGGATCAAACATGGAAATCTGAATTGATACTATCCTGCAGAAATATAATTTTTTACAAAAAAAAAAAGAAAAAATTTTAAAATTTTATCGATTATGAATTAAGTTAAACATAAAGAATTAATAGAATTAATATAAATATATATATATACTCAGTACATAAAATTTAAAAAAAAATTTTAAGAATACATATATAAATTTGCCAATTAATACCCTTAGTTAAAATTTTCAAGCTTTTAGAATAAATAAAAAAAAATTATTTTTGCTTAAAAAATGCCATTTTTACTAAATAAATAAAACACTATTATTATTAGTTTAAGTCTTTTTCATTAAAACCAATTTTTTAATACTTTTTTAATATATATATGTATACCTAATTATAATTATATTTTACGTTTGAGAAATAATGCTCTCATTAAGTTTTTATAATTATGTATTTACTTATTTTTTTATCTTAATATCAAATATATTATTAATATTACTTTTTGTAATTAGGAAAAGTTTTATTTGTAGTTTTTTTTTTTTCAAATAAAAAATTAAAAACATTTATTTAAAACTAGAAAAAGCAACATTGAAAATTCAATAAAATATGAAATATTATTATTACAACATAACAAATAATAATACAATTTTTGATTAAAGAAAGAAATATTTTCATATAATGTAATGAAAATAAAAAATATAAAAAATTTTTTTTTTCAATAAATTATAAGATGTGTAAAACATAAAAAGATTTTCGTTTACGTTTCGCAGAGAAAAAAATTGTTTTTATCATTTGCGCTCTTTATCATATTATGTTTTTATTTTGTTTTCAAAAATGATTGCTTTTTGTCGTCTGGGTTGCCCATCATAATTTTAAATAGAACTTCAAACATATGAATGTTGGTAGATTCAATGATTTATTAGAAGACTTCAGTAAATTATAATTTTTTCTAAATAGTATGATAGTGTTACAACCATATTGATATCCCTATTCAACAGTAAGTATTAAAAGCAGAGTTCCATTTTTTATCTTCAAAGAAAAAGATCGGAAAAAGAAAAGATAATTTAAAGCTTATTTTTTCTTTACTCTCAAAGATAAAGATAAAATAATGTTAAAATTTCAAGGGATAGAGAAAAAATTGTGAATTTATAAACAAATTTTTAAAAGATAGGATAAAACAAAGAAAAAATAAACGAAAAAATAATTTTGTTTTGGTTTTAAGTCAAGATAATATAAAGAAAAAATAACGCAAAGGATAAAACATAAGAAAAAATTGCTAAGTTTTCTATAAAATATCCAAGGAGAATTTAAATGATAATTTAAAGATAATATAAAGAAAAAGAAGCAAAAAAATGTGTACCTATGCACAGGTTTTTTGAATTAGAGAAAAGTAAATAAACATTGTTTTGTTCACACAAACCTAAACAAACACACACAAATAAAGAACATAAAGAAAAAATAATTTTTTATACACATTATTTTTTCGTTGTGTTGAAAAATGAGTACCTATTTCTCATTTATAATCTCTGAATTGATAATCTTTTCTTCGTCCCTTACGATAAATTAACGAATAGTTTATCGTTTTCTTTTGATCTGTAGAATTTTTATGTACATTTTTTCTTTTTCTTTATTTTTGCTTTTAAATTCTCCATAAATTCTCCGCGTAAAGACAAATTAAAGATAAAGATTTTTTAATTTTTCTTTTTTCTTTAAATTATCCATAAATTCTCCCCATAAAGAAAAATTAGCGATAAGATAATTTAATAAATTATCTTCAAAGATAAAATCAGGAACTCTGATTAAAAGTACTGTGAAACAGAAACTTATGTCTTTCGTGTTACCGATTTAAAATAAAATTATATCATGAACAGAATGGATTTGTATGTAAATAAAAATTTTGCCAAGTAAGAACTGTCCCAGGAAAAAACCGACCATCAAAAAACACAAATAAATGAGATAAATTTAAATAAAATTAGTTTTGTTTATTTAAGGAAAAATATTTTAAACATTTTTTGAAAAAAATTTGGATTTATTTTAATTGAAGTGAAACTTCTTTAGAGGGATTGTGACTGAGAGTGAAAAAAATGTAAGCGTCAAAAATGTAACGATTATTGTCAAAAATGCCTCGATTATTTAAAAAAAAAAGGCAAAAAAAAAGAAAAAAGAAAAAATTGATGTGTCAGCTGATAAAACCGACAGCCGCTAGCAAACTTAATGAAGCTTATCAGCGCAATAACCTATTCTATATTGGCTCAGAATTAAAGTCGAAAATACTTTTTTTTTTGTCGATTGAAAGGGAAATTTATTTTAAACAATAATAAAAAAAATATTTCATTTATTAATTATTAGTGCTAATTTTCAAAAAGTTTTTGGAGTACAAATATGTATTCTGAATAAAAATGTTCCACATGCACCTATTTTGTAGATAATTTATTTTTGATATTAATTTTTTTTTAGTTTGTTAGTGTAATTTATTTTTGACATTAAATTGCACTAATAAAATGCAGGAGGAATATTTTTATAACAATTATTTTTCGGAAGAAATACTAATGTCAAATTTTGCAGGCATATTTGAAAATGCTCTTTTAACTAAAACAAATTTTTTTTTTTTAAGTAATTTGTAATTGAGTTGTTAGTATAAATTATATTTGCCATTAAATTCCATTAATGCAATGCATGTGGAATATTTTTATTCCAATTCCTTTTCAGAAGAAGTACTAATAAACATGAAATTTTTCAGGCATATTTAAAAAGTTATTTTAGGTTAAACTTTTCGGCAAACAAAAAGAAAACATGATTTAAGCCACGCTGCTGTTTTTTCATACATTATTGTCGCTAATAATAAAGTTGTAACCGCAATTGTGTTTACAGCTTAAAATATAGTAGAAATCATCTGGCAATCAGTGTTGCCATGCATCCATAATTCTAGCCATTTTGAAATAATTTAAAAGCTAATGGCTTTTAAATTATTTCAAAATGGCTAGAATTATGGATGCATGGCAACACTGATTGCCAGAAACCTCTAAACTTTTTGAGCTTAAAAAGTATTTTAGAATTTTTAAATGTTTTTATCTCTAAGTAGTCGCTGGTTTTCAATTTTTTTTTCGAATTTTTCTAAGCCGCCGAATTCCCCTAAAACAAGTTATTTTAAGTCGACTGGCCGCAGCAGTTGAAGGACAAAAATCAACTAGTCGCCGTCGAAAAAATCGATTGACGTCATGTCTTATGTGCACTTGGCCATTTCAAATATTTATTTAGCCTCCCCAGAAAATACTACTTGCCATGAAGTTTCACTTCTTCCGTGTGTCCCGAGTAGCGTTGCCAGGCGTCCTCCTTTAAGGAGGACAGTCCCCCATTTACTACTTAAAATATCCGTCCTCCAAAAAGGCTTAAATGTCCTCCATATTGAAATTTACAAAAAAATTATCGTAGTTACCCTGTTGCTCGCTTTATTTTCTCGATTTATTTTCTTTTGTTAATAACTAATGTTCTTTTTCTTTTGTTTTGTGTACATATTATAATTTTTAATGGTGCTACTGTACTGAGTGATTATTTCCCAAAATTTCATCAACTGGTTCGCAGTGAAATTATTTTGCAAGGAAATAGTATACTAAAAAAATTAAACAGCATGAAACCCACTTTTTTTTTATTAATTTAAAAAAATAAATATTATTTATATACAACTGAAATTTAGTAAGCATATAAAAAAAACATTAAATTAAAAATCAATAAATTAATTAAAAATTAATTAAATCATTTAAAATTATTTCAAATAGCCGGTTCGCACGAACCATGGGGGGTGCCTTAAAATCAAGTGACATAAAGTCAATTGACTTTAAGTCACTTTCAAAGCGACATAAAGTCAATTGATTTTATGTCTTTTTCTAAAATGATACATAAAGTCAAGATTTAAAGTGACCTAAAGTCAAATGATCTTATGTCGCTTTGCAAAAAAAATTAAAAGTGACATAAAGTCAAGATATATTTATTTGATAATGTTCAATAAATAGATTGTAAGTCACTTTCAAAACGACAAAAAGTCAATTGATTTTATGTCTTTTTTTAAAATGTGACATAAGGTCAATTGACTTTATGTCACTTTAGATCTTGATTTTATGTCATATTTTTTGTCTCACGCATAAAAAATCGATATTCGTTCATAACGAAATTAAATCGAATAATGAATTAATGTCGAGAAATAACTCAAAATTATAAAAATTAATTAATGTCGAAAATAATTTAAAATTAAAAAGTTCAGGAAGAAATACAATCAATTTTTTGGAAAAGGCCAAATTTTTCGGAAAAAGAAATATTTTTTTGAGAAAGGGCAAAATTTGTTTTATTGTTTTACAATTCATTCTTAGAAATAATTTAAAATTAAAAAGTTCAGGAAGAAATACAATTTTTTGGAAAAGGCCAAATTTTTCGGAAAAAGAAATATTTTTTTGGGAAAAGGCAAAATTTGTTTTATTGTTTTACAATTCATTCTTTATGTCACTTGATGTCACTTGATCTTAAGGCACCCCCCACGAACCATAAGATTTAGACTTAACGATTTGTGCGAACCGGCAGGAAAGCATGATTGGTGCTACTACTCATGCAATAAATGAATTGTTTTAGTTTAAATGAGTTTTTTTTTTCATCATGTCCTCCTTTTGAGTTTTCAAAACCTGGCAACGCTAGTCCCGAGACTCACATATTTTTTTTTAAATTTTCTATATAAAATTTTCGTACATTTCTTCTTAGGCCTTTCATTAGACTATGTACACGACTTAAAGTTATTGAATCTGATGCTTTTTTGTATTGTTTTTTAAATCCAGTCATATCGATAGTTGTTTTTCTTGTTTTTTTCAATTTTCTTTTAACATAGGACCAAAATCTCTACTGGGCGTAGCTGTGGACAATTTGGGGGATTTGCATATTTTGGAACGAAATTAATGAAGTTTTCCTCATAAAACTTTAAACATGTTTTGCTGTAATGACACGTGGCTAAGTCTGGCCAAAATAAAGTAGGAGTGCTATGAGACTTTATAAATGGAATAAGCCTTTTCTTGAGACACTTAATGGTTTCAGTTGTCACGAAAGGCTTAGACTTGAAGCCGCAAGAACAAATAGCATGTCAAATTAGGATTTTTTTCGGAAATTTAGCTTGTTTGCTATTTTTAAATTTATCTGCAACTTTTCCCCCACCAGAAGCAACATAAAAATCTTGGCCACAAATTTGTTGGGAATCGGCTTTACTATAATTTTCATGATCCATAACACAACAGGGAAATTTTGTTAAAAATTGTTGATACAATTTTCGAGCGCGTGTTTTTGCCCTCTAATATTACTCTATGGACCGAACTGGAACAATTCGAACTTTGAAACTTCTCATACCAGCCTGGGCTTTAATTCTTTGGACAAATGACTTTGATGTTTCAAGTTTATTTGCCACATCTCTAACCGAAGAGTTAGGGTTTCGCTTTATTGCGGCTATGACGCGACTTTTTAATTTTTTATCGACAAAACCGCTTTTTCTTCCTGACCCTTGCTTTCTGTCCACACTCTGAACTTCCTTAAACTTAATACATTCTGGATGATACTTTTGGGAATTTTCAATAGTTTTCATAGTGCACGCTGAGACAAATTTTGATTTTCAAGGTGTTTGTACAAAATTAATTTTCTTCTTTTAACTTGTTCGACCTTCATTTTTTGTTAAATTAAAGAATCACAATGAAACGAAATTTTTTATTTATCTTTGAACTATAAGACATCGTCTAATTTGTTTAAATTAAAAAAAAAAGTATTTTAACGGTTTTTGTAAGCATATGAATGAAAGTGGTCGGTTTTTTTCTGGGACAGTTAATTGGATTGGACTATAGTTATGTTATAAACAAATTTACCAGGATGAAAAACAAATAATTTTTTTTTTTTTCAATAATTTTAAATTTTCAAAAGATTATAGTACAGGCAAATTGTCCAAAATAAACAAAAAAATTGCAAAGTGGGTATAGACCTTTGAAAATGTATATATTTCAAGAAACCAAAGAGTCCCTAGCTAAAAAGAGTGTGCTGGAGTGGCCACGCTTGACCCTTTGCGGCACATGTAAATAATATTATTTTGTATTTTATTTTTTGTAAATTACTATCAATATAGACAAGTTTGGTAAATTTAGCATCCTAAGATCTTAAATAATAAGGTGCATTACTATAATTTTGTTTCTATTAATAATATTGCTGAAATAAACAGAAAAATGCTGTTTTATTCGAATAAATTCGATTTCTCGAAAAATATATTTTGGTTTTTAAAGTTTTATATTATAATACAATTGCCGAAAAAAAATTTTGTGAAATTTTACCGCCCATTATTTGCCGCCCGACGCTCGAGCTTAGAGTGCCTATTTGTAAATCCATCATTGCTCCTAAGTTTTAAACAGTTTAAACATAATTATTTCGTGCTTAGATACATACAAAGTATTTAAAAAACTTGGTTGTCAAATACTGGGTCGAGCACACTATTGAATGCTCGGGAGTCATCGGATTCTTCAAAAGAATGTGTTTGTGTATGAGTATAGAAAGTTGCAGATACTTCGCAATTTTTTTGTTTATTTGATGATTTTCGATTTAATTTGCCTGTACTATTAATATAAAGTTTTCGACAAAAAGTATACTTACAAAATTACAACGCAAAGATAAATATAAAAAGGATATTATGTAAGTTTATGTCTTTGGAATTATTCTGCAAAGATAAAGCATGGTACTTGTCTATTTAAATCCCCTACTTATTTTCATTCAAATGGCTCACCAAAAATATTGGAAATGCTTTATACAACAGATTTATACTTTTCAACTTATTATATTAAAATTTTAAACCAATTAATTTCAACTTATAACAGGTAGGTATATGACATAATAAACTATGTACTATAAAATATGTTAGAGATTTACGTTTACTTCTCGACTAAGTCAATATTTAACTATAATGATTATATGGCGCAAAATCACCAAGGTGGTAAATTCCAGTTGGAATCGATTAAATCATAGAATATAATAGTTTTTTATAAATAATGCGTCATAAGTAATCCAAACCAACTTGCTTAATCGCCACATCAAAATATTTTTTTTTAATTTATTTATTTTTTCACAAATTACCCTCAAAACGTCATTCCGGGAACGTGTCCCAAGTCAAAATTCACTGAAAACATCAATTAAAATACGTATTAAAAAATAATTTTAATGCTCTGAAAGTACTTTTTAACTCAGTTAATATTATAATGAAATGATATTCATAAGTCTTTTAGTATTTACAATATTATATTTTCCGAAAATTTAACTCAAAGTCTGGCGCAAGTTTTCGCGTCATTCCGGGAACGCCTTCATTTTTTTAAAATATCTTATTTCAGAAAAGTGCTAAAGATAGCGCCACTCGGTAATTCTTTAGAGCACCTAAGGGGAAATAAATGCCTGATTTGTTTTTTATTAAAATGTGAGAACTGTAAGAGGTAAGTGCGTTTTTGTATCGAATTTTTGTAGCGTACCATAATTCACCGTCATTCCGGGAACGCCAATAATTCTAAGAAAAAAAAAAGTAAATGACTTTAAATATATTAATTCTCAAACATTATTAGGACCTTTTGCAATATTAATCTTAATAACGGATGTTTTTGAGGGTATTCTATGTTTTTTATGCAATTCTATACGAAAACGTCATTCCGGGAACGCGTCATGTCCGGGAACGCTTATATATAAATATTGTTTAATTCATGTAATAATCCATTTTCAGCTCTGCCTGCTCAGATATTACTTAAAGATAATATAATTAATAAATAGGACTAGTTTTGGAAGTAAAAATAAAAAATTTTTTTTAGAAATTTTTTGTAGAATTTCAGACCCGGAATTTACCACCTTGGTGATTTTGCGCCATATATATATGTATAATGTATTATAGTTATATTATAAGTATTATAGTTATATTATAAGTATTATAACTGATATGGCTAATATGGTCATAACTTCCTCTAACAAAGATTTGGATAGGTATAATAAAAACATTCTGATGAATAATGTTTTATCTCACGTCGAAATATTTGTGATGAAAAAAGGGATGTGGTGGTCTGTTATTGATGAAATATTCGAAGCTATGAAACGAACAATGTATTTGGGTGAGATCCAATTAAATTGAACAGGTTAGTAATGAATGATGCAGCTGAAGTTTGTTTATATTTTGTCTTGTTTTCAGAGAATTCATTTTTTATAAAACAGATGTAGGATATGTTAATGTTATGTTCAAATGGACATTATTCTGATATTTTACATATATTAAAACTGGGTTTTTGTTCAACTTAAAATTTAATATTTTTTTTTAAATAAATATGTTTTATATTCTCGATCTAAGAGAGAAAAATAAAAAATTAACTTAAATCTAATCTCTAAAAATTAGGATAACCGTAAATTAAAATGTTTCAATTTCTTTCGTCGAGTCGTTCGTTACAGGGCAAGTAAAGAAGAATACATTATCTTCGAATTAAAATTTCATTAGAAATCAAATTAATAAATGCGATCAATTGTCAGCAAAACACATTAACGTGCTCATGTTGACTAACAATAACAATATTTCCAGTTGCAGCTAAAAAAAAAAATAAAATAAAAAAATTATCTTGTATATAAAATCGGACGGCGTAAACAAAACGATCTATAATTCACCCAAAATTTAATTGATTGATAATTTATATCAGCCATATTAAATCGTTTTTGACTAATATGAGCACATTAATCAACAATTGAAATTCAACATTTTTATGCCTAATTTAATAAATAACACCATGTATACTAAACAGTTAAGCCTTACATTAAACATTGTGTTCTCTTGATCCACAATATTAACAATACTATGCCGTACGAAGAAAATGTATGTTTTTAATATTAAAAAAAAAAGAGTAAAACGAAAAAAAAAACTATTTTATGGAAAAACATAAAATTATTTCTTATTGAGATAAAATATAAATTGAGATGTTTATGCTAAAAACATTTTATTTTAACGCGATAATTCAAAACGTTGAAGTATAGTATCTGTCAATATAATAATTGGCGGTTTTTTATTAAACGTTTATATAAAAGCTTTGTTTTGGCAAAAAAAAATTAAAGTTTATAATATTTTAATCGTCGATCAAAATTGTGCAATAATTCAATTAGAGGGGTTGTTATAATTAATAATAATAAGAAAAAGTTAAAAAAATATTATGATCAAACTAAATTTATTTGTATTTTCATTTATTTCAATTATTATTGAATTAAGTGTTGGAAAAGAATTACGTACGTAAAAATTTATTAAGAAAATTAATTTTTACTTTTTTTTGTTATTTAATTACAAAACTTGTTTAAAAAACTATGAATGAATAAAGCAACTTTTCATATTATACAAAAAAAAAATTGTTTATTTCACTTAAAATGTTTTTTTCTTTTTTCAATCCGAGCCTCAAGAAAAAGTGCTCTGTAAAATAACTACCTTATGGTGTTTAAATATAATGTAAGGTTCATAGAAATTAATATTAATTTTATTAATGTATATAAGTTAAATATCTTCCCGCGATTTTTGAATTATTTTTTTCTTACAATTAAGTATGGTACGGAGCATAAGTCGTGAAATAAGTAACGTAGTTTTTTGACGGAAAACTTCTCAGGCATACAGTTATTTAAATTTTATGCTTCTTGTTAATTATCACTCAATCTGACCTGGGATAGAATATTTAATTAAACCCAAAATATCGAATTATAAATTATTGTATTTTAGTTATATTAAATAAATATTGGGTGCATGTTTCGCTTCGAAACATTATTATCTTATAATATTTTAATTTGAGCAGTCATTCAGAATAATAATAACTTTTTATACTTTACATACGTAATATTATATACTGTTGTAAAAAAAATATAATATGAATAACATTTGAGATACCTCCTAGAAGAAAGTAAATCATATGCGTGGTATTAAGGTATTATGTAATAATAACAAATTACTTGAAAAAACTTACTTAATATTTCAACCAGTTATAACGGGAAGAATTTAATTTTAATAAAATATGTGAACAAAAATTCTTCATTGGATTTTGGTTATATATTCAGTTTGAACATAAATAAATTATTAATAAATTAATTATTCTGACATAATTATCATTTCATATTCATAGTAAATGGAATTGTATTATACCTTTTAAAATTCAGTTAATTTTTGATACAACAAAAAATTAGGATTCTTAAACTTGATTCATTTTTATTTACATATGCGATGTATTTGTCTCTATCAAACGGTTAATTTATTATGTGTTATAATGAATTACGAAAGAAAAACCTATCTTTCTTTATTTGAAGTATTAAATTAAAATGCATATTCATTGAATTTTATTGAAATAGGATCTTTGTAGAATTCTAATGTTCGATCGCCATAATCATCATGAATATATTAATAAATTTGTCAAAAAATTCTGAAAGTTTAATAATTTCTCCTTGCTATTTGTGGAATAGAAGAAACACAATTTAGATTACAAATTTAGATTGTATGTGATAATACTTATAATCATCTATATCTAAGTAATATTTTTAAAATTCAAGATATTTAAAAACATTATGCTTTGTACGTCAATACTACTTAGTTATATAAACAATATCTTAAAGATAGTTACTGTTAAATACCGTAAGAAAATAAAAAAAAATTATTATTTTCAAACTATATGAGCATCATTTAATTTTTTAAATAAGTCTGATTTCATAATCTGTAAATGTTCATTTATCACATGTTAATTAAATTATAAATAGCGATGGCACTCCATTAAAGCTTAATTTAAATATTTGTTTAAAATATTAAATGACCTTCTTGAAAAATTTTAAAATTGATTATTGAACTTGAACTACAATATATTATATTTTCTTTTACCCTGATTATATAATAATTATTTAATAATAACGAACGGTATTATAAAAAGAATTATTCCGTTGTAAAGTTAAAATAATTGTGTTCATTTAATAGTAAAATTTTTGTGCAATAAAAAGTAAAAAACATTATCTTAAGTCTTTAAAAAAGTAAATTACCTTTTGTTTTTAAAAATCATTGAAATTTGAATGAATTACCTTAGCCTTAATTTTTCAATTAAAATTTTTGCAAAAACAATCGTCGAATCATATTTTTGGTTCTTTGTTATCGTCAACGCAACATCCAAAGATATTTACAATCGTATTAAATTTTAATGTGCATGTGTTCGGTAAGTTGCATTTACTACCGTAGAATTTAGGTAAGTAAATGGTATATTACATGCGTCAATACAAATGTAATATTTGCTTAAGTAAATTTTATTTACACACTTCCGTATTAAGTTAATTTTATTTACTTACTTCATTTTGAACTTTGTTTATTTTTTGCATTGCAAATGTATAGATTGCAACTACCTCTCACATGCACATTAAAGCAGTATATAAAATATGTTAATAAAATTTGTTATACAGCTCGTTGTGTATTTACACAAAATCACATGCACACTTGTCAATTTATATCACTCGACCTGCGGTCTCGTGATATAAGTATTGACGCGTGTGCATGAGTTTTTGTGTAAATACACAACTCGTTGTAATAACAAATTTTCTTAACATATTACCTAATTTACATGGAGAGTTGAAACCGGGTTCAACTACGGTTCAACTTCATGTAAACGGTGGTAGAGTTAACCTGGTTTAACCAGACTCAACCCAAGAAATTCGCTCGGTTAAGTTAACTCTATCCATGTAAACGGTTAAAAATAAGCAACAGCTGTTTGTTTTGTTTGTTTTTTGTTGTTGTTTTCAAACTCAATTCAACCACAGTTCAACCACATGCTTTTCGACTACATCATGTAAACACTTGACCTCTTTTCAACCACATTTCGACTCAACCACGGTTGGACTATCATGTAAACTAGGTATATGTTACAATCTACTATTTCGTGGCAATTTTTAATATACATACTTACTTTTTTATTCGTCCGAAGTTGATTGAATTTCAAAATTTTTAATAAACTGCTTTTATTTAAAGACTCTTAGGTACACTATTCTAAGAACAAAATATATATAACACATATACATATAAAAGTTGACTTATACCACTTTCAAAAAAAAAGCTCAGGGATTTTTAGGGGGTAATTTGTTTCAGGGGTTTTTTTAGGGGTATGATGTATGATCTTAAAAGCGAAGATTTAGATGACATTTGTAATATTTTTGATTGCATTTCATAAGATACCTTATCTGCTAAATTTATTATAAATAAATAATTTTATAAAACCACATAATTTACGATGTGCGTTATATATTTTTCTTCAAGCACCTATTTGAAATCCTCATAGGTATATAAGTATAGGCTGTTATAATATCTATAAAAAAAAATTTAGGGGTTTTTTAGGGGGAAATTTTATTTTTTTAGGGGGAAACATTTGAAAAGGTTGGTAACCCTGGTTTTAAATAGTTCATTAAGAAATGCAGATCCGATACGGCTGAAAGAATTGAACTAAAATTATGCAAGCAAATAAACTTCGATATGTGTTATTTAAGGTAGGATTTTCCCATGTCTCGTTTTTTAAGAGACTTATATTCCGATGCGATGAGAAGAGATATTCCTGAATTTTCAACAAAAAATCATAATTCACGCAAAATTTTAAAAATAAACGTAAGGAAGTCAAACATTAGCTGAATTTTAAGAGCTTCTATTTTATTCCCATTAGTAACAGAGATAAAGGTGTTGAATGTATCTAAGAATAGAATAAATATCTACAACTAAGTACTAAAATTAATATCACACTTTAATATGATAAAAGGTCCAGTATAAGTACAAATATTGTTTAATAAATTCAAATAAATTAAATTTACGTATTTTGAATCAATTAATTTTTAAAATTGCTTTATTAATTCATCTTGAATTTGTAATGTAGGTAGTGTTATTTTAATTGTAAAGCATTATTTTTATTATTACCTATATAATATATTAATATATTTTTTTAGCTCCTCAATTTGATAGATGCAAACGAGATGAGAATTTTGACAAATGTTTAGTTGATGCAGTCAATAAGGCATTGATTTTATTGAAAGATGGTAAGAAATTAAATAATAATTGTCTATTAGTGTATGTATTATCATAACTAAGCTAGTGCTATCTGTTTGTCCCATAAAATCTCATCTCCTCTGAATCAAATAAAAAATATGAATGAAATTATTTATATAATATATGTATTTGCAATATGCATTATGAATTTTGTAAATGCTTTTGTTTTTTTTATAATGTATTTTACGCGAAATAAAATTTTCAAAGTTTCATTTCCCAAAATGATAAAATAGTTTTTAACTTAAATATTTCCATCATTTTTTTCATTTATATATATATCTTAATTTAGTCCGCAATTTAACAGTGCAAATATGTAAATGAAAAAATAAATTAATATTCCTAACATATTTTAAGGAAATTATATACATAAAAATAATAATAATTTGTACATATTATAGTGAATGAAAACGAAAACATTTAAGCTGTCTTTAATAGCGTTGTAGTTTTTAAAAAGATAAGATAAAATTACAATCAATCATCAATATGGGCATTCCATTCTCTTGTTTGTTATACAAATATTTGTTCGATTTTATGTTTGTTTTTAATATTTTATTATGTATTAATGCATGATTGTACACACATAAATATTCATTATACATAATTTTGAATTATGCGAAGATTCATAAATTATTATTTTAAATTTATTAACTCTTAATATGATAATGATTTAATTAGCTTTTATAATGAGCAAAAATATACCAAAAAAAAGTTTTCAAAAGTATTCGTCCTTCGATTTGATGAGTATGTATAGGGAATGTAACAATAAAATTTTGTGCTTGTTTTATTAATGTAGACTAAATAAGTTTGGATAGATAAATCTTTGTTTAATTTATAATTTACATACGTTATATTTATATAATTATGTACAGTATGAATATAAATTTGTTTTAGTCCATTTCATTTTTTATATATTTTTTATTTAAATTTTAGGTAATAAGGAGTTTTTAATTGATCCACTGGAGCCGCTTTCAATTAATAAATTAGTTATTGATTCTGGAAATGCTCCTATTACTTTGAAACAAATATTTAAAAATGTAAAAGTTAAGGATTTAATCAAAACAAGTAAAATTGTGAAGTACAGGTTAGTAGAAAAATATTAAGTTGAAGGGCTTAAAAAAATCTCTGATTTATTTTTAATTACTATTATTATTATTATTAAATTATCAATTCAAACTTAAATTTAGAACTGATTTGGATAAATATTTGATAATATGTGACAGTGTCAGCAAACGTATTGAAGTATTGGGAGACTACGAGATGTCTGGTAGAATTTTATTACTTCCGATAAGAGGAAATGGCAAAGTCAACGTTACTTTAATAAACACAAAAATTGAACACAGATTAATTGGCGAGCCTTATATGGAAGATGGTGTTCTTTTCATGCGATTAAAAGATTATAGAGTCGATTTCAATCCAAAAAGAGTGTATATGTATTTCGAAAATTTATTTGGTGAACGGATTTTGTCAGAAGGAATGAATCGATTTTTAAATGAGAATTGGCAACTAGTATTTAATGAATTAAAATCTGGATATGCAATGAGTTTTGGTCAGGTGTTTAAAGAAATTACAAATAAGCTGTTCACCAAAGTACCTATGGATAATATTTTTTTAAGATAGTTTATTTATTACAATTAAGTAATATGTATTTTAGGATTCCAAAATTTTAAGTTGACTTACACAACACACAACCACCTATGTGGTATTTTGTTCATTACCATATAAAATATTTAGAAAATATAATCTTTTTAATCCTTATGTCCAAAGACTTACAACTTAGCAGTTAATTCAATTAATGAAATTTTGAAGATCGTACTTTTATTTATGAAACTCCAATTTGTTCATACTCGTTTATTATGCAATAATACGTTTAGAATTGAAAATAAATATTTTTCTCATTCATTTTAAATCATCATGTAAATTCAAATTTACCATTACATATTCTTATTATTTTTCCCCAAAAAAATCCGATAATCTAAATTTGGAAAGGTCGATGCAAAATGTGCTTACGATTTAAATATTATATTTCTTTAAAATTATAAAATGGTTTACTAAGCTTTTATGAACACTATGAAAATAATATTATAAACTTTTTTCGTTTCGAAAGATATTTCTTTCGAATTCCAATCAATTTGTTTTGATAGGGTTACTGCAATTGTGAATATTTTGTCATTGAATTATGATATTGATAGCTTTGTGTGTTCGTCTGTACAAATGATAATTATAGTGACTTCATTGCGTTTTATGTTTTTTTTTCACAAAATTGCTGTAAAAAAATATTATAATGAACTTTACGATCGGTATTATAAAATAAGCCTATAGCGCCTACAAAAAAGATAATAACAATTTAGAGAAAATTATTATTATTAATGACCCGATCATATCTCATAAATGTATTTTATATTAAGAGAAAGGATTATATAAAAAATATAATATTTACATAATGTACATGAAACTGTATTAAAAAATAAGAAACAGAAATATTTATTTCAAAGTATTTTTTCTGTTAAAAAGACTTTAAAAAAATCGTAAATAAAAAATAAATAAATGATATTTTAATTAATAAATACGCTTTTAATTGGGTTGAGTGACGATATCTTTATTATCAAAATCTTTAGGTACCAAAATCCTTAATTTTGTTTTCTTATTTATAAATTCTTTGATTACAAAAAAAAGTTAAATATGTTTCCTTGAACCTCTTTGCGTTTGTATTTTTTTGTGCGAGGATGACAATCCTAGAATCGCAAACAAATACCGATAATGTATATAAACGAATAAGATCATACAAATTTTTGCTCTGAAAAATAATTAGCTCCGTTTGATATTAATATTAGTATTTTAAAAAATTTCATAAATTTAAATAAAAATTACAAAACTATTAAATTGAGCTAATCATCGACAGGTGATTATTTTTCATAATATAAAAATTATATATTGTGTAGGTCCCTTTATAATCATCTTCAATATTCAATTCACCATTTATCACCGTACATTTTGGTTTATAAAAATTGCATTATTTCAAATCATTCATTCAAATTACTGATATCTTGTATCTATTTCTCATTTCTCTAGAACATATACCATCATCAAAAACAAGACAAATTTTCCAAGTTTAATTGCCTTTTTCATATAATTGAAATATGTACATAATAAATAAACTTCCATGTGGTACTCCCAACAAGCATCAATTCTTTCAGAAATTACTCAATTTAACTTTGTCTTCTCTCATTTGTAGGTATAATTTAAACTATTTCAAGTGAAGTTTTGAAAGTACATATTGTTCCATTTTTTTCAACAATATCTCAGGATCCACAGTCTCGAACGTTTTTTCCAGATCAAAAAAGACCGCAACCACTATTTTCTTTATTATGGACGGAACTTATCCTATCCATAAGAGAAGTACCTATCCTGTACTTAATGTCTCTTAATTATAAATTTAAATGTAAGCGAACAGTAGATAATATATCTAGTTAAAGTTACCTACTACACGACACTCTAGATAACTACCAAAATCTACTAAATTAGATAGATAAACTTACCTGATGAGTCAAGAAAGAGATTGCTTTTAATTATACGTTATAGCTTCCAATAAACATTCTCATTCAAAGGATATTGCATTACTTACAATTGGGGCGACAACGACGGCGACAGCGATATTGACTGTCAAAAACCATATATTTGTATGAGAATGAAACAATTGGGGCGACTTTTTTATATGAAAAAACGTTGTCGCCCCAATTGGGTTTTCACCATAAAAGTAGGTACATTATAATTTTAAAAATTATTTTAAATGTAATTTATAAAAAAATATTTCAATTAACAGTTGCTGTTAATTTTTTTTTAACGGCGCCACGGCGTCATAATTACTTGTCCCTGCATCAAAATTGTAATAAGAAAAAAATTCGTGCGCCGCCAACATTTTCTTTATAAAATCCACCGAACTCACCATAAACATATTTTTCACTGTCAAATCAGCTGTCATTTTTGAAGGCAAAAGGCAAAAGTTAAACAAGATAGAAGACAAAAAAACTTTTTATTTTTTACAAAAGAACAAGAAAGACTATGAAAAAATATTTAGATAAAGTTTAAATTGATTTTTTTTTAATTAAAATTTAAGAATAAAAAAAAAAAATAATAATTATTGTATTTAGATTTTTTAAAAATTTAATTGAAAAATAATATAAACTATTCAAAAATTGCGGGAGTGTCTGTTTTTATTTAACTTTCTATTTTTTTTCTTGTGCAAAAAAAAAAAAAAGACAACAAAAATTTTCTAAATATCTAAAATTTGCATTTTTATTAAAAAAAAAAAAAAAAAATATTTTCAAAATAAAGTAAAATAATTAAAAAAAAAATTTTATTTTAATTATAAAAAAATTAAAAAAAATTAAAATTGCATTCTTTAGCAAGAAAAGAAAAAAAAACCCTGGACTTTGGTTTTGTTTTTTTTTTTTTTTTTTTTTCACCTGGTTGACTGGCTGTGCTTGTGCTGTGAAGAAAAAAAAAATAATTTGCATTGGAAAAGTCGATAAAAATTAGAAAAAAAGTTAAATTGACAAAAAAAAAAAAACCATTTTATTTCGTTATTTAATTAGTTTATTTTTTTTATTTATAGAACAAATCGAGAGAATCTAAAGTTGTAGACAGGTTGGTAAGAGTTATTACCTATCTCCTACTTTAACTTTTGTGTTAGGGTTAGGTACTAAGAAACCGTGTCGCCAAAAATTGATTATGAGTAGATATGTTGATATAACTATATTTTAGGTATTCTGTGCGAAAAACTCCATCCACCAGACTAAATACCAATTAATTATTTATTTCTTAATAGTTAGGGTTTCAGTTAAATATATGGGTAGGTACCTATTTAGATTCTTATTTTTGATAGGTACCATCTACCCTGTATTTACTTAATATCTCTTAATTATAAATTTAAATGTAAGCCAACAGTAGACAATATATCTAGTTACCTACTGCACGAAACTCTAGATAGGTACTACCTAAAAAATATTTGTAGGTAGGATACTAAATTAGATATACCTAATTATACCTACCTTATGAATCAAGAAAGATATTGCTTTTAATTGCAGCTAAACATTTCCATTTAAAGAATTTTACATTCCTTTTTTTGGGAAATGAGATTTCGAAAAATTATACTCATTTTTATAAAAAAAAATATATAGTTCCTATAGGTAATTAAAAAGAAAATAGTGTAACTTACTTAATGTAAAAAAAAAAATTAAATTTTATTGAAAAAAAAAAATCTATAATTTCAATTAGGTACTTATTTATCTTCTACATTACATTTTATAATAATAAAAACTGCAAGAAAAAAAAATTATAATAAAATTAAATATCAATAATTCTGTTGTGTCTTCTTTCTTCACAATATTTGTCTTGTTGCTAAAATGTTGGAAAAAGTATTGTAATCCAAATAGTAGTTGAAGCCTTGAATCATCCATAAGCCAAAATAAATATCCTACGCAATGCCCATGTTTACTCTTTGTATTTTTGAATTTTTATCTTTTTCTCATTGTTTCTAAAGCCCACACAAAAGTTCCTTTTACTTACTTACAACGAGATACAACGAGAAAGGTATTTCAGAAACTTATTCAATAATTTAAAATGAAAACATGAACATGAGCATTGAATTTAAAAAAACTAAACAACTTTACTCGTTTAGTTATAAAAAGTTTAACTACTAGATTTTGAAAATGGAAAATTTTCTAAATTTTCAAAGTTCAAAAATCTCAATGTGAGCACAAATATGTACACCATTGATAAAGTAAAGAATCCTAAAATTATTAAGTAAATTTAATTATTAAGTATTGTAGACATGACAAAATTTTGGAACTTCTTGACTTAGTTACATACCTAGTTATGTTAAAATGAACTCATGGGTAGGTACATTTTATTTTTCTTTTATTTTTCCAATTTTCGATCATTTCAATCTACTTATTTATTACTTACTTGTGTACTCCTGAGCTGATCTTTATATGTTAAAAAAAAAAACACAATCCTCTTGAAAACTCTCAGCAATGCTTTTGGAGAAGTTCAATTATTATTCCAACCATTAAATTCAAATAAGTATGGTTTTATTTTTCATTTTTTGTTTTTAAATCATAGTAAAAAAGAAAAAAAAAATATATAAGACAAAACAAAACCAAAGTGAAAATCGAAAAAGAAAAAAAAGAAATTTTTTTCTGCATACCAAGAGCCAGTCAGTCAATAATTTTATTAAAATTTATTATTCTTTTACTGATATTGGAATATGATTGGGGAAAAAAGTTAAAATAAAGTGTAAATAATTGCGTGAGAAATAAGTATATTTTTGTGTATATTTTTGTGTAGGTTATACACAAAAAAAAATCAAAATCTTAAATTAAGTTAAAAAATAATATTTTTTATTTCCATTAAAGTTTTTTTTTTTAGAGATAAGATAAGAAAAAAATATTAAAATTTGATTAAGTTATTAATAATTTTTTTTTTTTAATAAATATTTGAAAAATAAGAAAAAAAAAAAAATAGAATAAAAATTTATAATTAAAAATTGAAAACATAAAAAAAGAAACATAAGTAGGAGATACCTAATATGTTTAATTTTATGAAAAAAGGGGTCGGTAGCGAACGGGATCGCGATAAAATCGATCGAGAGGAAAAAGAAAAACGAAAACGTGAAAAAAAACTGAGAAAAGAATCAAAAGGTGTTTCGGGAAGCATGAGCTCCGAGGATCTGCTGCGATTAGATGAGGTAAGTTTTGTGGAGATTGATTTTTTATCTCTTCATAGATTTATTATGCTGACTAGTAAATAAGGTATAAATAGTTATTTCTATTCTCATGTCATTTTTTTAATATCTCGTCTCGTCGAGAAATGATGCTCCTTCTCGCCGAGACTAGCGTACAAAAAAAATTTGGTTTTAATGAATTTTTATAAAATTATTTATAAAAATATCTTAAATCTAGTTCGTAGTACGGTTTGCTGGTGATAAAAAATAAAATCATTAAGTATTTAAATTGTTCTAATTCGGAGGATATTTTAATTTAATTTTGACAACGGTTAAAGAAATTAGGTTCACTATATATATTTATATATAGTATATATTGTTCTCGAGATTTCTCGAGATCTCGAAGAAATTTGGTCGAGAAGTCTTGTCTCGACCAGAAATGGCAAAGGCGAGAAATAGAGGCTCTACTCAGCACTGAATAACATTGAATTTTGATAACTTATTTGATAGAGGTTCGACAATGTTCACGTTTAACTTATAGGTACAAGTTATTCATATTATAACTGCGTATACTTAAAAGCTATTATAAAAAAAATATATGTGTACCGTATTTAATTAATACTTATACTTATACTTGAAATTCTTAACAGAAATAAATTTATCAAAAATAGTAACATTATTTGAAATATCAGCTTATAGCTACTTTTTCTAATATTTTGAATTTCAAGATTATTTTAGATTTTTAGATACTTTTTGTACAATCTATAAATTTTTGCCCTAGCTTTTGTCCCAACTTTCCTCAAGATAAAAAATATACCTACTTTTTGAACTTTTTGAAATATACTTTTTTTTTTTCAAACTAATTTGAACAACATTTTTTTCAAATTTTCTTCTGAAATAATGACTTTGAATTTTTATTTTTGTTTCGATTTTTGTTGATAATTTTTTTTTTTGTTAATTTTGTTTTTAACAATTTTAGCAAAAGAAATAGACTGAATTGTATCATAACCAAAATAATTTCCTACATATGTATATACGGATTTACAACCCCAAGCAGATTAAGTACTTCTCTCACAATACATTTGTGATTTTGTATTTTTAGTTAATATAGATATAAAAATTCTTGTAACATTTAAAAATGGATGCCAGGAGTGTAGAAAATTGTTAATGACCGAGGTGAACTATTAAAGAATCAATTCGACATATGACCACCAGAATTTCGAAATGTTATTTTTTTGGTACCTACTTTATTGCACTTCCATATTAGAAATAAAAAAAACTTGGTTATTAAACCAGCTGTTCTCTTTGTTTCAATTTTGTATTTAATGAATTTATTGAATTTTCGAAATCGAAAACTGAGCTTCGTATTGCTTTCACCATGAGTAGACAAAACAGTGAAATGTAGATACATTAAGATTCAAGTCATTTGTAAACACCATTCAGAAAAAACCGCGGAAAAAACAACTGGTCAGGTTATACCAAATCTACTATGTCGCTTATGCATTTAAAAGTTTTCATATCATCTGCATATGCATTTATATAACCGCAATAATAAACAATAACGAGACACCAGAAAACTCAATAAAATTATTTGATATCGCTGATTTAAACTATTTAATTCTTAAAAGAAACTATTTAACAGATTAAAATAGTTTCTCTTAAAAATTTTGTATTAATCAAAAGGTTTAATTACTAATAAATGAATATTTAAATAATAAAATAAAATTTAATGCATATAGTGTAGATCTCGGTGTCGATATACAAAATGAATTACAAAATCATTTTTTCATACATCTCATATCTTGCTCATCATCTAATACTTACATTTATTTCAAATGCTTAATACAAGCGAATAAAAATGTAATGATATACAGAATAACTAACTATGCAATTTACTTAGAGAAAAGTAAAAATTCAGGTAAAAATTATACACAAAAATAACTAAAATATAAAAACAGATAATGCAATATGCACTAAATATTGCACAAATTAATTTGAATTAATTTTGGAAATCTTTTTTGATGCACTATCACTAACCGCATGCACAGGTTCAATATTCTGAGAATTTGAGAAGTTGTTTGAATTCTTAAATATTTTTCATATAAAAAAGGCCGTTTTTTGCCATATTTGGCCACCTAGCACACCAGTCTGTAAGGATATCGCAATTCCAACAAATGGTAATAGAAGCGTACACAATCCCTCTTTCTAGAAACGCACGCACAGCTTCATTTCTTCCAACTGGTTTTGAATTATAGACTTTATTTTAATCTATTTTATATACTATTTAGAGCCAAATTACTTTTAAAATAAAGCTGGATATTCACTCCTGCAGCAATATGAATAAAAAAATTTCACTTGATTTAAAAAAATTTTGGTGACGGTACGTAATGTATGAATTTTCTTACAGATCTTGTCTTTTTTTAAGCAGGACGGTGTCGAAATTACTTTGATCCTGAAACAGTTCTTTCGGAAATATTGATACGAAGCATTTTAAAAATTTCAACCATAAGAAATTTGTATTTCAAGCATTTTATATGTGGCAACCTTTCTATCATACAAAGAAAGTTGATATTTTAAATTGGGTTCAAAAGAAGCCTTTAATATTTGTATTTTTTTCTTTAATCAATCAATTATTTTACATTTATGAACAGTAATATTACGTTTTTCTGTAGATCTACCAGATGAAGTCGGATTCATTTTTTTCAAACCCCATCAAAAGAACTCGGTTTTGAAATTTTTCGCTCCACATTTCATCATGAAATTATTCAAAGACCTCATCTCGACTTTTCGGTCAAGAATGCTCATCTTCGAGAAAGTTATTTTAAAAGATATTTTTTGTAAGCTCAATGAATCGTCTTCAATGTATTAATTTTCAAATTTTAATGAGAATTTCAGAAAAAAACTTTAAAAAGTGTTTTTAGGACTATTTTTTTAAATATTTCCTGAATCGTTCAATTTTTACATATTTAAGCCACTTTTTTTTAATTTCACTTTTTTAGTAGAAATGTCTCCTAAAAGATTACGCAATTCCAATTTAATTCATAAAACTTTAAAACACCTTAAAACACCATCTGGACGTGGTTTTAAGGAACTATCTGATTCTAAAGAAAAAAGTTGAGTCTCTCGAAAATTTCTGCGATGCTCAAAAAAAAAGTTGAAAAAGTAGACTTTTGGAAAATAATTTTTTTCACAAAATTTAACTTAAAAATTTTTTTTTATAAAGACCAAAAACTCCTAAAAAAGGTTTGTTTAAATGAAAAAAATACAAAACTGGAGAAAACTGGAAAAAAAAGTAGAACAAAACCAAAAAAAACCGTACGAGGTCTTATGATGCAGGGCTCGTATGTAAGCACAAGTACATACATAAGTATGTACTGTTTAGTTTATTTATTTTCACCTTGAAATTAATCATAGATACAACGAAAACGTTATTAAGTAAGTTTTAAAAAAAAGTATTTTTCTTTTATTTTCGCTCCAAAACTTTATTATTAGGAATTAAAATTTTTGTTTTAAAATAATAATTTCTTCATAAAACCATAACTGATTGAGATACATGTTTACCCACATTCGTATGGAAGCATGTTTTTTTTTTTGTGTAACGTTTGTGTAAATGTTCAATAAAAATCACTTTAAAATTTAGCACACTTTCAAAATTTTAAGTAACTGTGAACTATGTTGTTCTGGTCATTCCTACATACTTAGTTTATACATTTATATTTTTTGTTTACATTATAATATTTTATTTACATTTACAACTTTTTTTTTTGTATAATAATTTGTATTCATATTGCATTTTTTAGAATATTGAATAAAATTAAATTTACTGAAATGATTAAGTACTTAGGTATGTTTAATAAATAAATGTTTAATAAAATAACCGAAAATAACTTAACTACAAGAAAACTAATTAAACTCTCTTGATTTTGTAATTATATTCTTTTAGTAGTTTACTAACTATGCATCTACTATATAAACAAAATGCAGTCAGACGAACAGCTTACATTGATTTCGCTTCAGATTCTTGTAAATAACTATTGTTTTTTCAATCTATATAAATATTAACTTTAATATCATTGATAATAATTTATTTATTTAATATCATTGATAATAATTTATTTAGCGAATATAAACTGTGAAATTCAGTGTTTTGTGTAATAATATTAGATAAGTATATACTTACTTACAGGATCTTAAACTTATTTTTGGGGTTAACATGCAATATAACGTTGAATAATTTTATATTAAGTCTCTGCTGATTCAGATATATACGTTGAAAATGTATCGGATTGGCAAGTTATTTTATGAAATGTAGGTATAAAATTAGTTTTGACGAAAATTAAATACTGTTTGGCTAATACTACCCTATAAATAGTATAAATACTGAAGTGGCTTCTTCATTTAGCGACCAACGTAATTCGATACTTAATTAATTTTATTTCTCGATTTATTCGAATTCTCAACAAAAATAAATATTGGAATTGTGTAACTCAATTTTCCAATCTTTTTTTTTTCGACATTTGAATAAATGTTTTGATATTCTGGCTATTTTAAGAAATTGTAAAATTAAAAACATCAAAGTGGCTGAGTTGATAAATTTCTGCGATGCGTCAAAAAAAAAGTTGAAAAAGTGCACGTTTTAAAAATTTGTTTATCAAGATGAAAAATTGAATCCCTATTAAATGAAAAAATTGTTTTTTTTTTTTTTTTTCAAAAAATTTATAAAAATAAAGGTAGGTCCTAGGTAGGCCAATACCGAGGCCAATACACTGTGGAATTGGTCAGTATAAGAATACATTCATTATAATATCATTGTATTTTTAATGCTTAATTTCAAATTGTTCTTAAATAAAGTCGTACCTATCAATAAAATTAAAATTTATTCTGACTAAGACCACTTGCTTTATTTCCTTAAACCTCGCCTTAAACGTTAACATTCATACTTAACTTAATTTTTTATTTTTATCCTTAATATATTAATCGTATATTAATAATGATTAACAAATATAAGCTTATTCGCAAATTAAAAAAATTGAATAAATGAGTACTTAATTAATTATACCTTTTTCCTCATTTCATCTTATTTTCTTATATTTCCGAATATTCGTGCTTTTGATATACCTACCTATTACTCTGTTAGAATTAAATGTAGGAAATATAATAAAAGTTAAATTTGTACTTCCGCAACAATTTCAAAATATCGTTGTTCTAAATTTATTACTTTCTCTATTTTCGTTAAGTTTTGACTGTACTTAAGATGGATCTTAAGTCAGTGATTACATTAATCCTGTAGGAAGAGCTGACGATCCAATATAATGGGGGAATATAATAATTAGGTAGTAGTCTTATTACCGGCATATTACACTAAAATGTCAAATATTAAGAAATTGCTGTTAAAGGCCGGTTTTCAAGATCCAAGTACACTTTGTCCAAGTCGACTTGGACGCTCTTTTTGATCGTGTAAACAGGGTCTCAAAGTCAACTTGGCCAAAGTAGCCACATCAAAGTTGAGTTGGACACTGCTCTACTTACTTTGATCAAAGTAGTGTATTTGTAAAAAAAAAATAATAATATAAAAAAATAAAATTTGAATTCTAACAATTTTTTTTAATTATTTAAAATTTTAATTTAAAATAATAAAAAAATTAGTAAAAATTAATTTTTAAAAGAAAAAGAAGTTTAATTTATAGAATTTAATTTAATTTATTCATCAAAGTACCTAACTTCAAAGTAAAAAGTTGGTTTAAAGTGACTTGGTCCAAGTGCCTTTGATAAAAGAAACTAGGACAAAGTGTACTTGGATCGTGAAAACCGGCCTTAAATTTGGTGGGAGTTTTTGGTTCAATTATTTGTTTTATTTATTATGCTAATTTTGCGGCCAAAACTAAAGCAAATGACTTACGTTTTCCATATAAAAAAGCCTTCAGTGTGTTGTTATTCGTGAACATTGCATAGTCAGAAGTTTTCCTTAAGTCTTAAGAGGTGAGTTAAGAAATCGCGAGTTTTTCATAAGGCTGAAGCAAATTACACCAAAAAAATTTCAAGTTCATTTTTGGTCATAATGTAACATAAAGAATTAAAAAACACAATTTGAAAATATTTTAAAAAAATATTAAAAAATAATATAAAAATTTCACAAAATTATAGATTGCTGGTAATAGGCTTGTCCGAGGGCTTGTCACATATTTTTAGAAGTCATATTACCGACACATGCCGTAAAAAATAACTTTTTTTAAATCAACAAATTTACAATTATTTTAATTAAATAAATTTATTGTTTAAAATAAAATCCAATTTATCTACCCATCCATTACCGGCATATCATTTTTCAAATATTACATGGAAAAAAATTAATTTGAAATACACGCCGTTAAAAGACTTGAATATGCCGATAATACATGTTCCTTTCTGGATTTTTAGGTGCCTATTGTTTCCAACAAAAAAAAGTGATTATGTCCAAAGAACGAGTTAGAAAACTTTATTCCAAGGAGACCCTGGAAATTGCTTTAATAAGCAATTTCCATTCACCTAATATATCCCACATAAATTCCGATATTTCTCTTGCCGTTTCCATTACATTAAGTGGAATACGAAGTGGAATATAAGTACATATTGGCTTTTAAAAAAAAATAAATTGAATAATTTTTTTTTTATTATTTTTTCATACAAAAAAAATTTATTTACGTTTTTTTATTTATTTTTTTGTCACTTTGACAAAAAAATTTCTGACCAACCAAAAAATAATTTAAAAAAGTACCTAAAAATGTACTTTTTTTCATAAATTATGTACTTTTTTTAATAAATTTGGAATTCGAACCCTAACTTAAGTGGAATATGAAAAAGGGAAATAGAAATACAGGAATTTATTTTTATATGGGCATTTACCTGAAATATTCCGGAAAACTAAATATCCCACAAATATTCCACTAATGGAAATAAGTTATAAATGATATAAGAGAAGGCAGGAGCTCAATTTATGCCGCAAGTAAAACTTACTCTATACCAAGACAAACATTGAAAAATTTTAATGAAATATAATAGTGCTTCACCCTTAAAAAAATTTAAAAATTTCAAATTCTGAATTTCAAATTCCTAATGTATTTTGTTAGTGTAATTTAATGTCAAAAAAAAGTTTTCGGGTGAACACTTTTTTTCACTTTTTTTCATAAATTTCAAATATTAATAACAAAGCTGCCAGAGTAGGATTTTCTTTCCCTAAATTTAGAGAATTTTATTATACTGGGGAAAAATTATGAACAAAAAATTATTGTGCAAAAAAAATCTCAGGAAATTTGCGGAATTTTTTTCATCTGGCATGTTCTTTTTTTTTTGATTTGACAATTAGAATGACAGAACTTGAATTTCAAATTTTTTTTTGTTGTTGTTAATTTCAAATACACGCTCTGAGGCGTGTATTTGAAATTCACAACAACAAAAAAAAATTTGAAATTTTACACTAACAAAATACATTAGGAATTTGAAATTCACAATTTGAAATTTTTAAATTTTTTTAAGGGTGAAGCACTAATGTTTTCCATTCTTTGCTGAAAAAAAAACACACCTTTCATTGCACTTAACTATCTCAACTATCTGGTATGCCGGTAATAGGAAATCTTTTGCCGGTAATAGGCCAGTAGAAATTTTTACATGCCGGTAATAGGACATTTGAATTTCTTTTTCAAAATCTAAAATTATCGAAAAAACGTAGGTAATTTCGTTTTCCAAAATTTGAATCTGTTGAAGAATTCTGGACATTCATTAAAATTGATTGAAATCCCCTTTTTTACAGAAAAATAAAAATTTTTCAGCCTATAATATCAAAATAAATCCTTAAGGTGCCGGTAATAGGGCAGACTACCTTACTTATATGAAGATTATAATGTCAATTTTCTACAACATGAGACATTTATTTATAACATGAGCTTAATCACATAATTATTATATACTTAAACCGACTTAAACGTTACTTTGAAAAATAAATCAAACAATTTAATTTTAAAACTAGAAATTTAGAGTAAGTATTATCTATTAATTAAAAAATATCAAAATCTGAAGATACAACATAATCTACATATTTGGAAAGAAGGGATATGAAGTTAGCAACGAAAGTTATGCACAATTTTCTAGCGATATGTAACACAACATGTTGCTATCAGCAACGATTTCTATCCACGAATTTTTGAAAAAAATACTTATTGGAAAATCATGGTCATCCACGATTTTTTAGCAATATTTTTAAGTTGGAATGAATTTTTAAATTAACAACCACGAATATTTAAAATTTTTTAAAGAGTGGTTTGGTAAGTCAGCCACGATTTTTATATCGAAATTTTTTACAACTAGCAACGAATTTTTTTTTACAAGAATTTTTAAAGCTAGCAACGAAATTTTTTAAGGAGTATTTCTGAAAGTCAGCCAAGTTTTTTATATCGAAATTTTTTACAACTAGCAACGAATTTTATATTTTTATTTTATGAAACTTTTTTTTTTTATCTCAGCCAATGTTTCTCTAAAAATTATAATAGTAACTCTCATTTGTCTTGAATTTTAGTTCTAAAAACAAGAAATAATCAATAAAACTCGAATCGATTTAAAGGCTTATTTCCCAACACACTGTGAAGTGTTATTATTGGGAAATATGCCTATATTATTGATATTAATTAAAACTGAAATTAACAAAATTTGCTAGTTGTAAAAAATTTCGATATAAAAATCGTGGCTGACTTTCAGAAATACTCTTTAAAAAATTTCGTTGCTAGCTTTCAAAATTCTTCTAAAAAAAAAATTCTTTGCTAGTTGTAAAAAATTTCGATATAAAAATCGTGGCTAACTTTCCAAAATACTCTTTAAAAAATTTTAAATATTCGTGGTTGGTAATATAAAAATTGATTACCAACTTAAAATGTCGCGGAACATGTTGCTAAAAAATCGTGGATGACCATGATTTTCCAATAAGTATTTTTTCAAAAAATTCGTGGATAGAAATCGTTGCTGATAGCAACATGTTGCGCAACATGTCGCTAGAAAATCGTGGATAACTTTCGTTGCTAACTTCACACCGATCAGGAAAGACATAAGTAAGAGTTTGTTTATTTAGAAAATTCTATTTTTTTATTTTTTCACTTCCTTTCCTATTATTAAAATATACATACAATAAAACGGGAGTTAATTTACTTCAAAAATATTGAATTAATATAATACTTACTTCTGTTATTCATTAAAATATCTTCGTATTTATAATTAAGTAGGTATACATATGAATATTTTGTATAAAAATATAGTAAGTAGGTATATATTGCAATGAATGACTGAGCCAGATAATTGGCGATTACGTCGAAACGGTCATTGACACAATAACATAAAATATTTTTTTTTGTTGAACGAAATGAAAATATATAGTTATTATTTGTAAACATCATATGAATGAAATTTCATGTAACTATATGTCTGTATATAGGTAAGTATAGGCAATAAGTTGTTTTTTTTCTTACAGTAATACTTATACTTACATATAAAATCATAAAGTTTCTTATTTCACGATCACATAAAATATTTTGAGGAGCAGAAGTGGATAATAAGCTTAATTTTTTTATGGAAAATAGATTTTTTTTACTTCAAATTTATGAATTTTGTCTCGGCTGCATCAATTTATAGAATAATCGACACTGTACTGATAATGAAGGGTTTATTAAGTACTTAAATACTTATTTACTTTTTTGTAGGACAAAAACTAAAAATCTCAGTTTCATGTCAATTGGCATCGGTTTCGTTTATTTTTGTTCAGCAGCAAAATTCATCGAACAAAAAGTACTGAAATAATAATATTTCAATATTTTTTGCACATAACAGATGAATACTTAATAATTAGATAGTGATACCTATTTCTTATATCTATTTATTTATATATTTATATAACCAGGGCACACGGGCGGCCGATTTTTGGGGGGCGGCTGATTTTTGTGGAGCGGCTTGCCTTCTTTTTGTTGCAAGAAATGAAATTCAATTCGGATTTTTTTTCAAAAGCAAACATTTTTTTACTGAGTTACACTTTACATCAATAAATTTCTTAAAGGTTATTTTATTTGTAAAGGGTAAATTTAACATTGAAGTATCAGTTGCAACAGGGGAAAGATCTTTTTCGAAATTAAAATTAATCAAAAATTATTTGAGAAGCACCATTTCGCAAAACAGGTTGGATAATTTAGCAACGATGTTATTTTTATTTAGTTTTAAACTTTTTTGTTTCATTTATTAATTTTTTAACCAGTTTTAACAAAATACACAAAGATCAAAATATAATAAACTATTATTATATATAAAAATTTCTTATCGTTTTAAAAATTTTTGGTTTTATCATTCGAACAGGGGGGCGGCATATTAGAATCTGCACACGGGCGACAAACATGTACGGCGCGGCCCTGTGTATAACCATTTTTCGATGTCCGTCAGAAAGAAATGAATTCGTTTGTTAAATTTAAATATATAAATTTAGATTACTTACCTAATTAATTTAATTCAGTCTAATTAAGTATAATTAATAAAATAAAAATTGTTTGCTAAACGAAGGGTAAAGAAATACTTATAGGAGTTCCAGAATTTTTTTTTTGATTGGTTAAATGAATGTGATCTGAGTGAATATTTAAGGCAGGAGAAATTAGGTAAAGGTGCTCAGGTCGAAATAAAAATAAAAAGTTTGTGATTGGAAAAACTATCCTCGGGGAAACATCAGTGATCTCTATGTTAAATTTTGGGCCGGAGTGAAGATGTTAAGGTGTACAGCTGAACATTTTTGGCTAAAGTAGGGATATCTCGTTCCAAATCAAAAATCCCAAAAATTGAAGTTTTTTATTAGAAAAACTAGTTAATCTATGTGATCTCTGTGATAATTTTGAACCGAAATGTAAGGTTGTCTCAGCCACAAAATAATTTTATTAATCGGAAAGCCGAAGTAGCTTGATATCCAGGCCTAAAATAAAAGTAAAGGTTTTTGATCGGAAAAACTATACTTGGTGAAATGAAGATGATATCTTCAAACAATTCTTTTCGTTAAGTTATCTTCGTTTGTTGTGAATGGTACAACGTTTCCTTGAATATTGTTGGCGTTTTTCAAAAAATTTAGCCCCGGAAAGAAAGGGTGTAAGGGTGTCCCTGTTCAAGTTTAAAAAAAAAATTGTTTATCAGAACAGCTATAAATACTCAAACGCTTTTTATATTGGGGAAAAACTATATCCAGTGAAATGAGTAAGGAGGTAGAGTTCAAATGAGTAAAGAGATGGTGATTAAGAGTGTACGGTTGACCTAGACAAAAACTTTTTTTTTTTAATTCTAGACCATGATCCGAGTTTTTGGAAACAATCGGAGTCGAAGCATTTTTTTTATTTCCTTTAATCCGCATTCTATCTATCCAAAACAGTTACTAATTTTCATCGAAAACCATTAAAAGTTTTAAAAAATAAAATAAGTAACTACTTACTTACTTAATAAATTTGATATGAAAATTATTTAATGCACCTGTAGGTATGGGGTTAATTTATTTTTATTAAGTATAATTTCTTACAATAAGGATCAGCTGAGTTAAATAAATTATTCCTTTTAAGTAACTACTTAATACTTATATATATAAGTGTATGAAGATTAAATAAAAATAACTTTAACAATCTCATTTCAACTAGTAATAAAAAGGAAAATTATAACTATTACCTACTTATAAAATTCGTTCTCGAGTTCAGTGTTTTAGGTATTTGTCAAATAATTAGATTGCACCATTCTTTAATTGGTTTCTAATTGCAGCTTTTTTATCCTACACATTATATTTATGTAGGTATATAATTTAAAAAAGAATCTATTTTTAATTCATTATTTTATTATTGATTTTCAGGTCAGGCGATCATTGAAAATTCGTGGACGTAAACAAAAAGAAAAATTACCTAGTGGCATAACAGCCGATTATAGTGAATTTTTTGCACAATTGGATATAGATAGACCTGCATCGGGTGAAGGTGTCGAATTAGATCGCGGTAATGAAGAAATTCTTGATAGAGTAACTATAATCGATCGAAGACATACGACATCGTCTTCAAATGGTACATCTACATCACATTATAATTTATCACATGTTAATACATACAGTGGTAAATCAGATAGCTCAGAAACTTCAGTACATTCCACTACCAATAATACTAAGGTGATATTGATATTGAATTAAAGCAAAACTTATATATTTATAATATAGATATATTTTTTTTTTTCAAAATATTCAATTTAGATTTTGTGTTATTTTTTATTTTTTTCTGAAGCGCAATAAACGTTAGGCAACAAATGATGTGGTTTCATAATCCAAAAAAAAAAAAAATAATTCATTTAAATAAAAAAGCCAATACCCATAGTATAAGATTCAATTATATAGTAGTATTGTATGTTATTTTTCAGTTTAGTTGTTCATAAGCCTCATCATCTCAATCAAAAACAGTGTCACGATAATTTTTTGTTATAGTTTGTTACCGTAATTAATATTCGAGCACGAGCTTTTCAATACTACTTGTCATTTTCAATACTGTTCTCATATTAATTTTGAATTTCAATATTAATTTACATTACTTATGGTTATATTATTTTTGCTTTTTTCAGCACTAATTCGATAAGTAGACTCAGCGAAATTGAGTACTTTACAAAAACGAGACGAAATATGATCACAATCCCTTTTTAGAAGCAAGCACAATTAATATGTAGGGTAAAAGCACCAGTAACCGCCCACTTAAGGAATTTTCAGACTTTGACAACGCATAAAAAATCGTGCATAAGAGATATTGAATACATCTTTATATTAATGGATAACTAGAGCGATTCTCTATAATTAGTATTATCTGCTTATTTCATTTGAATTACGGTTTAAGAGAAAATTAAGTTTTTGTGAAAAAAGTCAATTTTTTCAGTAACCGCCCACTAAAATCTAGTATGCGCCCATATAAGTTCTAGTATCCGCCCATACAAATTTTGAAGAGAAATTGAAGTAAATTTGGCAAAAAAAAAATTTCAATTCATTTTCAGTTTTTTTTAAATTTAAATACCTAATTATATTTATATTTATAAATAAATATACCTATAAAATGGAAGTAAATAAAATAAAATTATTAAATTTTGTCCTTAATTATACCTAACTTTAAGCTTTGCTTATACATTCACCACTTCATTATTCATTAAAAAAACATACAACGAAAATAGTAAAAAAAATTAGTGAAACTTGATTAGCTTTCTTTCTAATTAAATCCTCTGTTACTATCGCTCTCCATTTACTAATGAATTCAACCTCTCTGATTGCACGATTGGAATCCCGCCCAAAAAATTTTATCAACCAGCTGTGCGCTGGAAATTTTTGTTGCTGAATTTTTTCTCTGGATTTCCCTTTCAGCGGTGCTTTAATCAAGGAATAATCGTGCTGGGAAGATTCAAAAACAGAAATTTTGTCTTTGGTTTTTCTTTCCGAAGGTGTTAAAATCAAAGAAAAATCGTTCTGGGCGGACTAAAAAACATTAATTTTTCCTACTGAATGTTTTTCTCTGGTTTTTCTTTCCGGAGGTACTAAAATCAAGGAGAAATCATTCTGAGCGTAATCATAAACAGAAATTTTTTCTATTTAATGTTGTTCTCTAACCGTTTCCTTTCGCAGGTCCAATAATCAAGGAAAAAGCGTACTGGGCGGGTTCAAAAACAACAATTTTTTCTACTGTTTTTGTAACCGCCCATAGCGGGCGGTTATTGAAATAGTTATAAAAAATTGTTCCAGAAGACGCCCATCGTCGTTTTTATTATTAAAAATTAAAAAAAATATTTTTTTATTAAAAATACATTTAAATAATATAATTTACTATTAAAAAAAAAAATAGTTACATGTGTATTTTTTTTTATTCATAAAAATTTAATTGAATTAAAATTATGAATTCCTTAAACAAAATGAGACTTTTTTCACTGTTTTTAATTTTTGGTATTTCATCACAAACTTAAACCGATTTTTTTAAAATTCTAGTTGGACCTATGCAACCAAAATTTGCAAGAGTGTTGCTGAAAACCGAGCAGACAAATTTGTGCTTTGAAATAAGCAAAACACTTGATACTTTCCTTAATATTTAAATATAAAGTGGAAAGTGGGCGGTTACTAGTACCGGGCGGGCTACTGGTGCATCTACCCTATCATATTCTGATAATAATTTGTCACTTATTGTGGGAATATTATGATTAAACTTTCTAAGCAAAAAAAAACAAACAAACATTTTTAAAATGGAAATTCTATACAAAAGAAATAAACAGACATAATTTAAAAACATTATAAAATTTATACAATATACTTATGCTTATAAAAATTTTTATGTAATTTTTATTATTTTTATATTCTCTCTTTTATTTTATATTTGTTTGTAAATAACCCTACAAATTGATTTCAAAAGAAAAACTTTTAAAAATAATTTTTTATTAATTTATTATCTTCATACGATGACTGATATGTGTGTATTATAAACATTTTTAATTAATTTTATTTGATTAGTGAAGCAATAATACATTAATTTGTAATATTATTGTTTTTAGATTAGAGAATACTCATAACGAAGTAAACTTATATTTATATCGTTAACTTAGAGAAGGGAAGAAAATTTTTAATTTTTTTTCTTCTATCGCAAAGAGAAAAATTTTGCATAATTTAGGATATCTTTAAAAATGGCTAAACCTCTGTAAATTATTAGTTCCGCGTTGTTCTTAGATTAGAAAATTAATCTTATTAGAATATGTACATAAGTAATTGATATGATCGTTTATATGTGAACAAAGTAAACTTATATCGTTTAATTAAAAGTTTTTCACTTCCATTTTTTATAATCTGATAAGAAAAATGTTTATCATTTTAGGATTATTTACCTCCTGTTCCACCAAAACCTCCGAAACGTGGTATTCTCAAAGGATCTCGTAGTAATATTTCCAACATTCATGAAGAAGTTGTACCAATTTCATCACCCGAATCGCGAGTTGTTTTAATGAGAAACACATTACAGAACGAGCTCTTATTTGAAGGCTTGCGAAATAATGAGACCGGTGATCCATGCGTTAAATCGAATTCCATAACATCGGTAGAAAGTTTTGGTGCAGATGGTCATAATTCTCATAGACATCACCGACATAGTCACTATACAAATAATTTAAATATAATGACTTCACCTTCTCCGAGTGCTGAAAGTTTAACAGATACAACAAATTCATCATTCGCTACACCGCCGCAACTTAGTCCAATTGGAGAATCCCAAGGAATACATCGTTGGTCTCGTGTACATTCCTTTGAAGTTTATTTGCCATTGCCACCAATAAATTTAGTAAAATTGCCACCAGTTAGAGAATTGGTAATCAAGCGTCAAAAATCACCTAGAAATGATTTTGGATTTAGTTTGCGTAAAGCAATATGTTTAGATCGTTCAGAATCCCTAATGTCACCAATATTTAAGCCAGTGATATTTGCTGAACCAGGTGCTGCAGGCGGTGGAACAACTGGTTTATTGCCCGGAGATCGCTTGATTAAAGTTAATGATACCTCAGTAGGCGATTTACCACGAGAGACAATCATAGAAATGATTCGAAATAGTGGCGAAAGTGTTAAAGTTCAGGTAAAGAATGTTTGAATGCTTAAAATAGTTTTATTTTGTATTTTTTGTTTTAAATTTTCATTGTTTATCGCTTTTTAATTTCAGGTTCAACCGGTCTCAGAATTAGTGGAGCTTAGTCGACGCTGCATGATGGCTGAAGATTCCAGTAGCGATGAAAATGATCGTACTACGTTCAACTGTAACACCTTGAAACGAAGTGCTAGTAAACGTTTTAAACATAACGTAAGTACAAAAATATTTTAAAAATAAACAAAAGCAAATTCAAGGTTAATAAATAATACCTTATTTTAAAATGGTGTGTACATCTACTATCTATCTAATACATAGTTATTTATGTTTTGAAAAATTTGAAAATAAATATTTAATTTTTTTAAATAACGCAATTCGACAAAAAAAAATCATGAAAGACATAAACTTAAGTCTGAGCTCCAAATACTTTGTAGCTCTTAACATTTTATGAAAATTTCTTGTCGTCATTCAAAATCTTGTACAAATTATTATACAAATTGATTACCTTCAGGCGTTGTAATCTTGGTGAATAATTTTCATACTATCATAAACCTTTTGCGAATTTTGTTTTATTTCGAAAATTTCGGTTGGTGTATATGCTTAAAAATAATTTCTTCTGAATCATAAAAAAAAAACAACGAAAACTGTAAAGTTTATCAACATTTTGTAAATGCATTTTATAATTTCGAATTTTCTTCAGTTTTTTTGTACTGTTAACAGAGATATTAGATGAAAATTTTTATCATACTAAAAAGAAGTTCTAAAATACATTTTTAGTTTGTTATTTTTCGTGACCAGGCCACTAGAGTGAATTTTACTATCATTACATGTCATACGAAAGCGAAAATTTTAAATGTGATGAAAATAGTTGTAATTTTTTTAATTAAGTTTGAGACATTTGAAAAATGTTTCGTTTACGAAAACAAATTTTATAACAAAAAGATGTAAAGCATAAAATCACAAAAATTGAAATTTATTCAACACACTGTTTTCGCTTTCGTCGTAAAATGAACTGATTTTCATAGATAGACTGAATCAATTTTCTTCATCATTTTTTTGATATATATGTGGCGGTTGTAACAATTCAACATTAAATCAAAATAATTAAATCTACCTAACTTCAATAATAAAAAGAACCTAACGTAACTTAAGAAAAAATATAGTAGGATTCTTCATATTTTTTGTTAATTGTTATTTTTTATTAGCATTTTACATTTTTGATAAAATAAAATTTAGTCTTAATCAGAACCTTAAGCTCAAACGTTCTTTTATTCCGAAGAATTAAAACCCATAGATTATATCACGAGATAAGTAGTTCACATAGACTCAATAATTGGTCCTAAGAGGCTTAATATATGTCATTTAATTTGTTCTTCTAATTCTATTTAGGTTAACAAAAGCAAAATCGAAAATGTTTGCCATAACACCTTATGTAAATACCATATTTATTGAAAAGAATACGATTATCTGTATTCAATATTACTCTTGGGTGCAAACTTATTAATCTGAATCTGAACTAATACTTTACTATTGATTGTAATTAAAAAAAAAAATGTGTCCAAATATTAAAAATAAATATCAGGAATGTTGAATTTTCTAATGTCTTAAATTTAATTTTTTATTTTTAAAATAACTTTATAAGTGTTCTTTTTTTTTGTAACTTACCAAAATATGTAATATGTTTATGCTTTTGCATTATGATTTAAATTTTCATTTGAGTTTTTTTTAGCACAAAAAAATATATATAGATATGTTATAAATAAAATAATGCAATAATTCACTGATTTTTACTACCAACACTTGGTACCTATTTGATTTTTTTTATTACTGGTAATTCAATAATATAACGCCTAGGTTATAAAGATTTTTAATACAGGTATGGTGTCAAATATTTGAGACTTATGAGAAAAGTTTTAGTATACAAAATAACAATTAAATTTATGAAATATTTTGAATAAAAATTATACATACATACATATTTATATAGTTACAATATATTTTTTTTCCATGTTTATAAATTTGAACTAATTTAAGATGCGATTTAACTAAATTCGATAGCAGTATAACAGTACGGAAAAGACCTTATCCGCTTAAGTGCTCTCTCCAATTCAGGTTGAAAAGTATTTTACACACGAAAGCAGTTTCGTTCTGTGTTTAAAGCAGGGTTAAAAATTTTATTTTATTATTTCACTCTTATTGCTCTTCATGAAAACGATCTAATAAATAATATTTTAAACGATATTTTAAAAATTCTCTCTTAGGGAACGAAAAAATAAAAATAAATTATTTCACTCCCAAGAGCGATTTTTGTTTTGTTTTTATTTTCTATACCTAGTAAAGATCGAAAAAAAAAATTTTTTTTTTTCACTCCCTAACAAAATGTTCTACAAGGAGTGAAATAAATAAACAACAATATTTCATTCCCAAAGAGCGTAATTTATTGTTCGTTTTTTTTATTTTTATTTTGGGAGCAAAAAAATTTTTTTTAAAATTTCGTTCCCAAAGAGCGATTTAATTTATTTATTTTTTATTTCCTTTGCAAAGAATGGAGCGAAGGAGTGAAAAAAATAAAATTTTTAACTCTGGTTTAAAGTAGTTTCGTCCATATAAAAATTTTAAGTTTTTTGCAATAAGTTTTGGCCAAATCTAATAAAATTTAGGATTTCCAACTATATAAATTCACTATTTTTTAAGAAATTTTCACTCAATTTGGTTCACTTTTTGTTGGATGAATAAAAAATTGGAAAAAAAAATTCAAAAAAAAACAAACCGATAAAAACAAAGTTTTTGATGTAAATCCTTTATGTGTGAGTGTGTGTGCGAGTATGTCAGGAAGTGTATGTTTGCAAATTTTCAGATCGATTGAATACCCGGAAGTGGGTTTATTTTGACTCTAATTTTGTGGAATCGGCGGTGAAGTTCATATAAAGGTGTGTGTGTGTGTAAGTCTTGACTGTGAGTCAAAGTATATTGTCATCGACGACAAAGTGATGTGCAAAATTTTAGCTCGATTGGATACCGGGAAGTGAGTCTATTTTGACTGCAGACCAGGTGTTGAGGTTAATATAAAGGTGTGTGTGTGATGCCAAAGTAAATTTTAGCTCGATTCGATACCGGGAAGTGAGTCCTTTTTAATTTTATGAGTTTGTGGAAACTGCGGTGAAGTTCATATATAGGTGTGTGTGAATGTGTCGATGCTAAAGTACATTGTCATCGACGACAAAGCGATGTGCAAAATTTCAGCTCGATTGGATACCGGGAAGTGGGTCAATTTGGAAACGGGGTGAAGTTAATATAAAGGATTTGAAAAAAACCGGTTGTCAAAAATAAGTAAATAAAAATAAAATAAACACAGAATTTGTAGTGTATACGCTTGTAGTTTTAAACAAGTTTGAAATTAGTTTTAATCGAAGTGGTCCCTATTACCTAGTTTACATGATAGTCCAACCGTGGTTGAGTCGAAATGTGGTTGAAAAGAGGTCAAGTGTTTACATGATGTAGTCGAAAAGCATGTGGTTGAATTGAGTTTGAAAACAACAACAAAAAAGAAACAAAACAAACAGCTGTGTCTTATTTTTAACCGGGTTAACCGTTTAAATGGATAGAGTTAACTTAACCGAGCGAGTTTCTTGGGTTGAGTCAGGTTAACCCAGGTTAACTCTACCACCGTTTACATGAAGTTGAACCGTAGTTGAACCCGGTTTCAACTCTCCATGTAAACTAGGTATATGTTTCTTTCTCTCTCTCTTTCTCTTTTTCTCTCTTTCTTTCTCTTTCTTTTAATATCACTGATAGATCGCAAAACGGTAATGATTTATAAATAATAATTGCTAATTGTGAATAGGAAATCAGTTTATTGTTTATAAACATTTTAATTGTGTAGTAAGATATTTATATGCAGACAATATTTAAATCGTTTATTAATTTATTTTTTTAAATTAAATAAATAATATTAGTATTAAATATATATTGTAAGGCTGGCAATTTTCTTCTTTCAATAAACAATAAACCACTAGTTTCAATAGGATCAATATTTTATTTTTAATATCAGATTCAATTTTCAATTTTCAATACAATTTAATTTTTAAAAAACCTTTTTGAAGTTTAACTTCTTTAGCGAGGTATTGTAAAAAAATTTGTGAGGAAATAGGGGAAAAAAGAAGACAGAATATAGTATGTCCTATGTAACGAAAAGTAAAAGCCACAACGCTGCAAAATAGGGGTAATAACCACTGAATGTAGTATCATAAAAAGTAAAAACAAATATAAAAGCAGAGATATATAAGACGTTGTAGCCTGTAGCATGCAGCATGTACCATGTATTTACGAAAATAAAATAGCGATACTACATACACAAACAAAATACTAACGATGTGTGGAAAGCAAAAAACAAAAAAAAAACCATATCGAATAAAAAAAATGTACAATAACAGAATTAAAGATCAACTGATTTTGTTGTTAATATTTATTTAGTTTATTTCCTTTTCGAATTAGTGAAATTCTATCATATGAAACAGAAACGCTGTTTGTCTGTTTGTCTGTTCCGATAGGCTCTTAAACCGCTCAGCCGATCGTTTTCAAACTTACACCATTTCTTTGTCTCAGATCGAGGGTCGTTATAGGCTATTTTAAAATTTGATTGGCCTCCTACCTAGCGACCTCCCCTGAAGGCCCACTTCAAAAGTTCGTCCGATTTCATTCAAATTTGGTATGCAAACAGAGCAACTGATTACACACAAATTTCGTAACAAAAAATTAATTTGGTAAATAAAAAGAGGAAACGATTAAACACGCAAATTTCGTAACAAAAAATTGATTGTTTCTACCCACCACTGGGGGCGGACTAGGGAATGCATTTTTTAAAAAAAATGTATTCCGGATTTTCGGAATTGTCTTGAAATGAAATCCGGAATTCCAGTTTATTCTGGAATTTCAAAAAAAATTTAAAATATATTAAAAAATTAAATTAAATTATTCTTTAACATAAATATTAGTGTATTTAGTTCAAAACATTTAAATTATAACAAATTAAATTATGAAATATTTTTTATTAAAATAAAATTTTATACTTTTCAATAAACCGAAAGTGAATAAACTGAATGGAAAAATAAAAATTTGAAACACAAAGTATCCAATGTTTTATCATTGAGTTTTAATCGAATTTTTATTGAAAATTTTCCTACAGCGTTGTTAATAAGTTATATTAGAGAGTTTCCAAAAGTGTTCCTCGGGAGCCCCCTTGATCACAAAATTTAATTTCACTTCGAATTCCAAATAAATCAGTGAACTCGGAACTCCAACTTATTTTGTTAATGTTGATTAATATGAAAAAAAACTTTTATGTATTTGCAGACTTGCGATAGCCACTTAGTTTTCAACTTTTGTGAATTTTAATGCTTTATGCCTAAATAATAATAAAAAAAAAACAATTAGTCAAAATTCCCGCCAGTAATAGTTCTACCAAATTCGAAAAATTCGGAATTAAGCATTTTGAATTCCGAATTTTTTGAACTTCCGGAATTCCGGAATCCGAAAATCCGGTTTTGCATTCCCTAGGGCGTACTTCTAAAGTTCTTCCTATTCCATTCAAATTTCGTAACGATTAAACAGATAAATTTTGTAACAAAAAATTGATTGATCCTAACCAACGACTTCTTAAGTTCGTCCGATTTTATTCAAATTTGGTAAATAAAAACAGGAAACGATTAAACATATAAATTTTGTAACAAAAAAAAGATTGATCCTACCCAGCGACTTCTAAAGTTCGTCCGATTTCATTCAAATTTGGTACGTAAAGAAGAATAAATGATTTCACAAATTTCGTAAGAAAAAATTTAGCCCCCTCTTCCACTTACAAAAGTAAATCAGTCAGAGTCCGTAGCAAAATAAATATTTGCAAGTAAATAAAGAAGTTAAACTTCTTTCGTGAGCTTATGAGGATGAGGCTCACACATATTTTTTTTTACTTTTTTAACCTCCCTCATCAGTTATCTCGTTACAATTAATTTTTTCTTTTTTTGTTTCATATTTACCACGCCAAACTCAGTCTCCTTTTTCCACAGCTTACTCTAATTTAGAATTTGGCCAAAGCCGAGTAATGCTGTCCTTACAATATGTACCTATAGTTTTACTATGTGGGCAAAAAAATAGTGCATTTGTATTTTGAAAGTTACATTTCAATCAAAAAATACCTTCAAAAACGTAAACAATCTTATGTAGGTACGAGAGTATTGTTATTTTTACTTAGGTTTATATAAATTGAACTGATGAAGTTAAATTTTTGATAAACATCCATTTGTAGTTTCGATAAATTCTGCTGATATTATGCGATGAAATTTATGTGAAGCATTGTCCACTTCATTAAGTAAATGTTTTAAGTTTAACCCAGCTAGTAATATTATGTTAAGTTTGACATTTCATTGAAAAAATAAATATAAATATTTGATTAAAATTCAAAATTCTTCTTTTCCAGTTTAAAAAAATTTTACGATTCTCGGCTAATTCGTCGCAAGCAATTCGTCCCATGCAATTCGTCGCAAGCAATTCATCGCAAAGCAATTCATCGCAAAGCAATTCATCGCAAAGCAATTCGTCGCAAATCAATTCATCGCAAAGCAATTCGTCGCAAGCAATTCGTCGCAAATTAATTCATCGCTAAAAAAATTTGTTCAATAATTTTTTTTCGTTTCAAACAAAGGCCGCGCCGCGCGCCCTTTGTTCGAAACGAAAAAAAATTATTGAAAAACAATTTTTTTGCGATGAATTATTACTTTGCGAACGTAGTAATCGTTTAATTTGAAAGCGAACAGGATCCGCTGAGCCTAAAAAAAAATATAAAGATTTAAGTGCACGAAATGCAACTGCTGTAAAAAAATTTGAATCTATGCCTGCAATTAATTATTTGCGAAGTATAGCTCATAATTTTGATATTGGTGCTATTTAAAATATTGATGAATAATCTTAATTCCTGTTTTGCTTGTTATTATAATTTTTTTCATTCTCTATTCATATCTTTTGATTATTTAGAATTTTGTTTTTTGAATGAAGCTTATATTTTATTTTTAATATTATTAAAGAAACTAAAAAAATGTTGGTTCATTTTTTTTTATCCTAGTTCATAGAGCCAAAAAAAATTTTTTTTTTAAATTAAAAAAAAACAAAAATTGTTTTGCGATGAATTACTTTGCGAGGAATTATTTGCGAGGAATTATTTGCGACGAATTGCTTTGCGACGAATTGCTTTACGGCGAATTGTTTTTGCGACGAATTGCTTTGCGAAGAATTGCTTTGCGATGAATTGCTTTGCGATGAATTGCTTGCGACGAATTAACCGGGTACCAATTTTACACATAAATTGATTTTTGCTTCCAAAAATAAATAGGAATTTAAAAATGATGAATTGAAAATTAGAAGTTATTTGAAAATTGATTTTTTACACAAAATGGTTTTTACTTTAACAAAAAGTCTGTGTGTAAAATAGAAATATGAATGTTAAACAAAAATACTTGCAATTAATTTATTTTAGAATTTACATTGAGTAAAATATGATTTTAAGTTTTTTTTTTCTTGAAATTCCAGATAGGCATGTGAGGAAATTGTGTAACATTTGAATTTTCTAAAAAATGCATTTATTTTATTGAAAGACAAACATTATTTCGTAATTTCATTAGTAATAATTTAAAACTTAAAGTAATTTTTCGTTTTTAGTTATAAATCAAATATGTATTTAAAAATTTTTTTTTTAAATATTCATCATTAATTATTATAATCATTAGAATTACATATATATTATAACATTAGAGCATTCTGAAGTACAACTTAGTTATCCTTTTGATTTTGACATAAAGATAAATATGGAAATAGTTAATTAAATTATAAATACGAAATAATATTAAAAACTCTTATCAAATAACCATATGAATTATTTCTTTTTTTATATTTTATAGATTTAGGCGTAGCGATATAATAAATTATGAAATTTTGATTCAATGAAAACATAAAATTGACCTATTAATTTTTAAGATTTTTAAATAAAGAAAAAATTTGTGTTAAACAAATTTTTTCGTGATTTTTTTAGAAATTAAATCCAACAAAGAAAAACTAATCACAATATTGAGTTTCACATAAAAATATGTAATAAAATTAACTTGTATTTTTTTTTTTTAATATTGGCATGTTGTTTGTTAATAAAAATAAGATTTTTTTATTATGCTCCTATTGATTTACGATAAAAGTTTGAAAAAAAAAAAACTAAATATTTTTTGAGTTTACTTTTCTAATCTGTGAGATATGCTAAAACTCCTTGTAGAACTTGTTGCACTTTTTTTCAAGTTAAAAAACATTATATATAAACAGATATGTTTATTAATGGTGCATTTATTACTATAATGTAGCTTCAAAAATTATAATATATAAATAGAGAGAGTATTTTTTAATATTAATTTAAAATTAATTAAAAAATTAATTTTTACTAAAGCTTAATCTTTCTCTACTTAATAGAATGTAGTTTTTTATTTTATGTAAAATTCAGTGAAAAATAATAAATTCAACTATAAAAAAAATGAAAAGGTTTAAGATTATTAACAGTTATGAATAATTCTTAAAACTGGGTGTTTTTAATGTTATTAAAATGTTATATTTTGTTAGAAATAATTTATAATTCAAAAGAGAGACTCTTTCGCTTAATTATCTTTAAAAAATGTTGTTCAGCTTCAAAATTTAATTTTTAAGCTTTTTTATAAGTTTCAATAAAAAAACTTGTTCAAAATCTTCATTTAATAAAAGATATGCAAAAAATTAAATTTTAGTGACAAAAATACCTAATTTTTTTTTTTTTTAATTTATAAAACACTCTGTACGTATTGTAAAATTAATATTATAATTCAATTTATAATTTCTAAACACCCTTAAGATACATCATGCACTCTTTTCACGATTTTTCTCTTTTATGTGCTTCTTATCTTTCCGATTTGTTATTTTATATATATATATATGTATACATAGATTTTTTTTGTTTGGTGTTTATGTAGGTATGCAATAATTTCATTCAAAAATATTACTATGCACCTTTATGAAATTTACTATTCTTTTCTTTTTTTTTAAATAAATTATCTTAATGTATATATAATAATAACTCGCCGACAAAATACTTTTAATTTTCTTTCCACACTGGAAGCAAGAGAATAAATTCAAATACTTAAAATTAAAAGGTTTTAACAAATTAATTTTATTAAAATGATTTAATGATTTAAGGAAAATATGTAATCTTAATCTATGTATTATCAAATAAATCTTACTGCCTAAATGAATTTTATAGTAAATCGGCATTCTCTTTATACAAATTTTTTGTTTGCTCCATTTTTCTAGATTTTTGAATCTATCTACAAATTACTAAAATGAAATTTAAAGTACTTTCATTCGAATTTCGGTTGCTATAGGAAAATAAGTCGAAATTGTTTTTTTATTTTGTTGTTTGACATTTTATATTGATACTTTTTTTTATCGGTTTCAGAAATTTTTCTTAATTTTCTTTATTTGCATATTTAAGACTAATTTCAACAGTTAAGAAAATAAAATAAGTGAATTTACATTTTTTTCTTCTCATAAACCTTATAATTCTAAATATCGAAATATGTTGTGTGCATGCACTTAAATCTACTTTGGTGGAAGAATAAAGGGGAATCGCAACAAGTCTCTATTAGTGTTTTCAACATTAAAAATAAATAAATAAAAAATGTATTTACTTTGCATATATTTATATCTTTTTAAGTTTCTTTTATTTCCAGCTAAAAACATTATTATTTTTATTTCATTCAGTATCACTGGAACCATTGACGGTGATCGTGTTCTAAAAAGATTTTAAATAAATTTTCTTGTTTTTATATAATTTTTTTTTTTGTATAACGTTGGATTCAAGTTTTTGAATTTATTAAGCCGCGATTATAAAAAAAAAAGTCGGTTAATCACAAAAATATTTATAAGAATAATATTTTAAATTTTGTTTCCAATGAATTGATTATAATTGAATATGCAAACGAAATATTTTAATAAAAATAAATAAATAAATTTAATTTTTTAGTGAATTAAGATTTTCGAAGTTTGGTGTATTTTTTTATTTATTTTCTATTTTAAAAGATAGGTATTAGTTCTTAAAAACTTATATCGAAATGCTATAATTATTATTTGAAAAAAACTTAATCAAAACCGCTTTTAATTTTAATTCAATTTAAAAATAGATTTACTTTACACTTTACATGATTTATTTGGCGGTTAGTTGTAAATAATTCTTAATTCGACACATATATGTTTTATACAAATTTAACTATCGACAAACTTAAGGTTTTTGACCAATCGGCGAATTTTGATACATTTGTTTCAATCAATATTTTCGACAATTTTATTATTTCTTTAAACGTCCAATCATATGTATTTCGTACTTTCATTATTTTCAATTAATTTCATTATCTAACATTTAATGGTATTAAGATTATATAATTTCACATTAAACAAAAAAATTATAGCGATTAAGAATAAAAAAATTCCCAGGCTCTGTAATAAAATACATGTAAATATATTATGTGTGTATTACATAAATATGTATACCTACGTATATTGTAATATTATTCTAATCTTCCGATATATGTATACATAATTTTTATTTTGTGTAAGTGAAACATAAATTTAAATTAATAACCTGAAGCTAAAATTCCAAGGAGTGTATATGCTATGTGTTGGAATTAAAGTGGTACCTTAAAAATGAAAATAAATCAATTTTATGCAATTATTTATCATATGCATGATAATTTGTTAACTGAATGAAAATATAATCTTTTTTTTTTATTTTATTTCTTTTACATTATTTATTCTCTTTGTAAAATAATACGTAATTCTATTTATAAGTATGCATATAAGGAAAAAACAAAAAGTATGCAAAATATTTGTGTCAGAAGGTGGAAAATGTTAGACAAAAACTAAAATAATATTATTCTATTCACTTTAAACAAACAAAACTTCAATTAATATCTAAAAAAAAATGTCAACAAAGATAATGTACCTAACTACATTTACGTATTTCTATTTTGTTTGGACAAAAAGAAAATTCTATATATTATTATTGCGATTTCAAAATTTATTTAAAAAAAAAAAACAAATCTATCATAATGATAATGTTCTATGACAATGTTAATACATATATTTATTTAAAAAGAAGAAGCAAAATCATTATAGTTTATGCATTTCTAATTTTTACTTCTTTCCTTCTTTGCATTAATTTTTTTTTTAATTTAATTTAAATTTGAACCAAACTTAATAAAGTCGAAATATTTAAAAAATATTTAATATTATAGTATAGTACCTTTTCAGTTTCGTTGGTTTTTTTTTATTAGATCCTTATTCGATCTTTTATGATTGTTTTTTAAGTTTAGTACAAAATAAATCAGTTTGAAGTATCGATTTCTTAATGTGCTAGTACACCGCAACGTTCCTTCGAATATTTAAAGTACACTAACCGGCACCTGTTCTGCTGTTTTAGGTTTTATCTATTTTGGTTAAAATGATGCATAACACAAATAAGAATTACGAAGTTTTGAAATTTTAGTACTGTTTAATTAATTCATTAGTTCGAAACTTTCTTTTCTGGCAATCCAAATACTTTGTTAACTAAAAATAGAATTTTTTATTTTAAAAATACCAAACTAAATTTCGAAAATATAATTCAGCTGATCATTTAAAAATTTCGTTTAGCATATAAGTATATAATAACTTTGCAATATATATACAAATAATACAAAAAATTTCATATGATAATATTAAATTGTTGAATTTTTTTTTAATGCAGGAAAATAAACAAACTAAAGCAAATATACAAAAATAAAGTGTAACGTGCTTAGTTAAACTGATATTTTTTAAATTCAATAAATAGTGTAAACTTGTTAAAAAATTAACAAATATTGCAATCCGTCTTAACTTGTGAATATAAATATTTCAATTTTAAAAGTGGATTAAAAAAAATAAATTAAAGATACATATATGTATCATAATTTTGTTTTAACACACATTCTATTATAAAAAATAAAATAAATGAAATGCAAAAAAAAAAAATACAATAAAAATCAAATAAATTTAAATAAGGAGCTTCCTGAAATCTTCAAAATTATATGCAAATAATTCAATAATTTAAAATTTTTGTTTTATTCATATTAATATTGTTATTGATAAATTTTATGATTATGTTATAATTTTTAAAGTAGTATATGATTCGAATTTTTCCGCCGCATATTTTAATAAAAAAAAATTTCTTGTCTACATAAAATGAATTGTATACAATTATATGTATACAGTGGACTCGTTGAACATTATAATATATATGTAATATAATATTGAGTTCAATTTTATTTAAAGTTTCAGATTTTTTCGAGTTTGAGGCATCTGAAAATATTTTATGTCGCAGAAATTAACCAATACCTGCCATTTGAAATTGAATTTAGATAATTTTAGAACTTTGAATTTGATGATCGCTTCGATAAGTTAATTTCTAAAATCTACGTTGTACCAAACACAATTCAAATTGTTGATTTTTGCCCTTTTTCCTGCACATTCAACAATAATTTTTGAAACTTCTTGCATCACAAAGACAAATTCAATTATCTTTCTTAGGCAATCTGTTGTCATTTTATTTTGTCTAATTGAATTTATGAAAATTATATCAAAATTTAATTAGTATTTTTAAAGAAGCATAGAGCTAACTTTTTAAAACTCTTAATTACATGAACTTTTTAAAACTTCTTGTTGTTGGCATCCAATGGTGATTATCGATTACAATTTATTTAAAAAAAAAATTATTTTTATGATTATTCGCGTTGCTAATACAAATTGATTCTTGTAGAATATTTTGAGTATTGGTTGAATGTGAATTTTTGTTACTTTCGATTAAGTTTTTGATTTTTATATGAAAAAAATAAGAATATGAAATTATTAATTTCGTTTTGCAAACAAGTACATATATACAATTCATTGAATGATCCATAAAATCATGATACATCAATTATACATTTATGATTTCTAATGATTTTCAATTTTTTCTTATAATAATGAAAAAGTGGTTGTAAGCGGTGAAATTTTTTTTAAGGAAAAAACCCTACTGTATAGGAATAAAAATGAATTTGAAATTGTCGAAATATTTAAACTCGTAAGATAAGAAACTTATTATTTATCTCTATCCTATACATGTAGTGCATATACATATATAGACCTGGAAACTTCTAAAGCGATTGAGTTAAATTTTCTAGTATGTTTCTATTATTATCTAAGGAATATGTTCAAGAATCATTGATTCGACGTTTTTCTTCAAATATTCAAGAATCGTTCAATAATTCAGCTTGTGATCAGTTACTGATTTATTAATGTGTTTATGCGCGAATCTAATTATATATTTTCTTATAATTATGTTTGTATACCAATGAATGTAAATATTATTGGAACTCAATCCAGTTTAAAGTGCTTAAATTAAGAAAGCATACATTATTTTATACTTTTTAACTATTAAATACTTAACTTCAGAAATATTATTGGCGAGATGAAAAATAAAATTTTATATTAATATTTGATGTGTATCTATACATTAGACAACCATTATATTACATTATATTCAAGGTCATTATATCTAAGAAACACCTATTTATTTTTGCATTTATCAGAAACTTATAAAAATAAAATAAGTGTAGGTAAACATGAAAAATTTTTTTTTTTAATATTATAGTTTATAGTTACGTAGGCCTTTTGGATAAAAGTAATTCAAATATATTTTTTTAAAGACTTTTAATCGACATCTCTTATATCAGCGATGCAACTATACATACTACGTCAGTGAAAGTTCAATAATACGAGTATAATATTAATTAAGTTCTTGACGTTATCAAGCAACGTTAACATGAAATTTATTATTAATTTTCTCTGTAATTACAAGATGTGTGAATATAGAGATGGTCTAAATCTAAAACAGTTATATAGTATATGTATGTATACATGTATTTATGTGAGTACTTAGAATATTGAGTTCATTTATATTATCCTTGAAAGTTAAAATTAATTTGATTTTTAAATATATGCCATTATTTCAACAGAAAACCAAAAAGCCATGTCAAATAGAATTTTTTAATGCAATTCGTTTTATATATTATCATTTTTTAAACATATGAATGAAGTTATGATGTTTTCATTTGGCACTCAAATAACTTGAATAAGGTCATTATATTTTCTTCAACAATTTTTTTTTTATCTTATTATATTAATTATTATTCTTTCCACCTTTGACAGAAATAAATATATGAATATATGAATACTTATTGCATTGGTGGTTATTAAATTTTAGTGCATTTACACCTTTTCTTGATCATCACATGATTTATGAAATTTATTTACCTACTATAATATAAAAACAAGCATTATGTGTGTATTGGTCTTCTTCAAAAAAAAAATAAAATAAAAGAAATAAAATTACAAAATTTATTTAAATTTTCTTTCATTTAAAATTTTTTTATAGCCAGTTCATAACATAACAATCTTAAATAGTCCACCCAATGAAATATTAACAAGAGAAACGTTGTAAATTTTATCGATTTTCTATGATGAAAATCATTCAGATAACAGATACAGATACATATTGCGAAAGAATCTAAAATAAATATTTTTATGTATGAAAATGTTAAAAAATTTTCGTAAACATAAATGTGGACATATTTTAATGTAAAAATATATTGCTTACTTGATAGTTATTAAAAATTTGTTTGGTGATGTCATGAAAATGTCATAACGTTAAGTACATTTGCATTGGAAATATTTAGACGTGTTGATTATGAATTATTTATTCTGGAATAAATAATCCTGAAATTTTTTTTTACGATATTTTAGATTTATGCCTATATATATGATAGTTGGTTTTATTATATTTCCTGTTAACGTATGGGCTTCTTATAAAGTGATTTGTATTTTTCTAACTTAAAAAAAACCTTTTTTTTTTTTTTAATTCGTTAATTATACCTTTGAGTTTTCCTTATTTTTATAAATATTCGTCTTTAATGATGACTTACTTTGAAATTTTTTTCAATGACTTTGTTACTACTTATAAGTATATAAATTTTTATCGGTTTTTGTTTTAACAAAAGTCATTAAACTTTACTCGTATATTTGTATTTACGTCCGTTTGCACGATCAAAGACAATTTCCTTCCACAAAATAAAAAATAAACAATGAATTTTTATTATTGAATTTTACTATTGATTGATAAAGCTTACATACATATATAACATAAGTGTATAATAAAGAAGAATTATATTTTTCGATTTCTTTTAACGCTATTCAATCGCATGCATTTATAATGGGTATAAAAAATAAATCTCCAGTGACGAAATGAAGTTACGATTTATTATACCATCAATAGTCTTTTTTTTAATTGCCTCATTTAGCTCATCTATAAACGACCAACCTCTATTTTCTATTCAACAGACCTAATACGCATTCTACCATAGTATTATTTTCTACTTTCAATATTTTTTTTTTTTTGTATGTAGTTGAAACGATTTAGTTTTGTGAATGAAAAGTGTTAAAATTATCGATAAGTTTAATCAATTATCGATAAGTTTTAATTAACCCCCAATTAGTAATTTGACTAATTTTGTAAAACGCCTGAATGTCGATTAATATTCACTTACTAGACATAGACATAGAATTCACATCATTATTATTACAATATTGAATCAACATTAATTGATCTGTATATGCACGAAATTCAAATTTAATATGTATATATTTATGAAAATTTACATCGTAATTTGTCTACCACCATATCTTTTTTACTTCCTACATAAAATTATTGAAAGATATAATATTATATAAGTATTTTTGTACATATATGCAGTTTTTTTTTTTTTAATATATAAAGTACTTTTTTCTTTTTTGTCCAAAAATAAACGCAATATTATATTATAATATTTATTTTGTTCATTTTACAATTTTTTTTATATATACTGAAATTGATACTAAGAATAGACGTCAGAATTAAACTTGGCTTTGATTTAATAAAAGAAAAAAACCCAGAAAACTTTTATAAATAAAAAATAATTTATTTTACTATTTATTTGTACATATTCTGAATATTATTTACTTGAAAATCAAAACATTATGAAGATTTTATATTATTCCCAACATATTAAATAAAATATATTTATAAAATTATTATATTGTATTGTCTAAGTCTATAGAAATGTGTAAACAAGAAAAATTGTGACTTGAAGTTAAGCGAGGTTATTCATGTTCGAACTAAAGAATTTCCGAGGGATTCAATGACAATTAAATAAGAAAATAAAATATTAATAATTTTTGTTAAAATACTGAAATTTTAATTTTCTATCATTCTCTTCGTACAACATACAATTTTCAGTTCACTTATGAAATTGAAAGAACTTTCCTACTCTGATTTAGTAACTATTAAAATTTAAAAACTCTCTTTAAAAGATAATTGTAATTTAATTTTTTTTATATTCTGAAGTAACAATGAAGATAATTTCCAACATCACTTAGAAATTGAACTTTTCGAACGAAAATTCGGAATGGTAGCACAAAAAATTTTAAAATATTTAATCAGATCGCATAAGTCTATTATATAAACAAATATACTGTGATGATGATTTTACTTAAATGAAACACGGTCATTAAGTCTTTAAGCAATATATTTTTATTAAATATTGGAATTAAAAAATAATAAAAAATAAAATCTTTAAAAACATATGACTTCATTCAAACCTTGATCAATATACCTTAACAATTAATTAATTATTTTGTTAATCAAAAAAGCTTAAATATGATGAACACATGTGTAAAAAATTTAATTTGTTATTTATTTATTCTTATTTTTTTTTTGTATTTATAAAATCTTTATGACTGAAGCGTTACATGCACTACAGTTAATTTACGATATATAAATTAATATCTTGTTTATTTATTTTAATTTATAAAAATCTTCCAACTGTTAAATTAGAGGGTCGTATTTGCTTTTATTATACACAGTTTAATAAAAAAAAAATGTAATTAGATAGTTTAATATTATTAATTTGTCGCCTGCAAGTCTTTGAATTACAAAATAAAAACTTTTTGTTTATTTATAATACTAGAAAAATTTTTTCTAAGCGTTATCAGTCTCAATTTAAAGTATACCTTTACTTGTGTATTATATTGTGTTCGCATTAGTGAAATATTAGTAGAATATTCGGAAATCCGAAATATTTTTTAAATTTAAAAAATATCAAACTGTACCTCATAAATGAAGTATGGTGCTCATTTTCAACATTTCAGCTTGGTCACAATCAGGGTCTTAATACATTTTAAGTTCCTCCAATAACCTTATACCAATACCATTTAGTAAAAATCCAGACCCTAGTCCGAATTCTTGGGCTGTAACATTTTTTTTAAATCCCGGTAAGCGAAATCTATCTATCATAATACTAATTTTCATTAAAAAATTCTTTAGACCCTGGGCTGGTTGAGAGCTTCTTACTCAGAAATCCGAAATGATAGAATCTCTCTTGTTAAAAGTGACGGAGATTATACTTATGTTTTTGCATTCAAAGAACAAAAATCGATTGGATGATTCATTGTTACAAGCATTTTAGTGGCGTACGGACGGGCCGAACGGATGGACCAACATTGAATGAAACATACAGTCCGTTTTTTAAATTTTGATAGGAAACAGGCTTTAAATGGGAAATGCGATATTTTCATTTTATATTTTACTTATTCATTTACTCTTTATCAAATAGTTGTTTCTCGTACTTTTTCCAATTATTAACAGCTATTTTTGACTTATGATTTGAAAATTTTTTTTTTTTGTCAAAGTGCAAAAAATTGCGATGCCACTTATGCAGTACGAAAGCCAATCATAAATCCAGACGAAAAATGACATTTGAATATTTTTTGTTGCTATTGAATAGTTAAGTATTCAACACACATAATTATTTCCCACATTATTACAACTTTAATTGAATCAAATTTTTTTAAAGCCTTCGAAAGAAATCAAGTTTAATGTTTTTTTCGTTTATTTTTTTTTAACAACACAAACTTAATTTATTGATAAATTCCAGTTCGAGATGAGAATCGAACCCACGATCCAACACGCCGTACAATAATAGTAATACCATTACACCGTGACGGTCAGTTTTGACCCTTAGAATCATTTGTTAACAAAAGGAAAGAAATTCAAGAAAAATAGTTTTTAATCTTACGTAAAGTTAAATTTTTTATAATTAATTTGAGATAAATTTCCTTTCTTCCTATAAAATAAAATACTTTTATATTTCAATTGCACTTTAGATAATATTCAATTTCGCTTTCAATCAATCTTTCTGTCAACAAAATTAGTTATATATATGTGTGTTATTCCAGTTCTTAAACATCGACCACGTATTAATTTATAATTCTCATTGCTAATACTAGTTTTTTTTCTACTTTAATCTCATTAAAAAAAAAATTCTCCATATATGTAATAGAGGTGACATCTAAATAAATTCATTACATAAATTTATTTTTCAATCATCAGACGCCCTAAAAATTACAATTTTAAAATAAAATTTTAAACAAAAATTAAAAAATAGTTGGTTCTTTCTAGCTTAGGTCTTTAGCATATATTTTTTAAATTTTACTACAAAAGTTTTTGTTTAATAGAGTTTTGATTATTTAGAAATTAAATTTGCTTTGTCCATTGAGATCTAGATATGAACTCATCAGACATCAGAATAAACATTACTTTTGTGAGTTCTCTTTTAACATGGACATTACAACCATTTAATTTAAATTTTTGAATTAATTTTTCCTTGCTATATGTTAAATCTTAAATAATTTTTGAAGTTACGAGTCGTACTGCCCAAAGTTTGGTCAGTTAGTTAAACGAATAAAACAAAACAAAAAATAGCAAGATCAAAATTTAAAAATGTCGCAAATTTCAAATTTTTATTAAAATTTCAATTACGTGGCCTTAATTAAATTGCTTAGTATTTGTTCAACTTTAGCAAAGAAATTTTGGGACTAAGAGAAATGTTAGGATTTGAATTTTTTGAATTCGAGTCGAGTTGAATAGTGCAACGAAAAGTAGTAACTACCAAAAAAAAAATGTAGCTATTTATATTAAAAGTTAACTTTTTAAACTTTAGAAGAGGATGCATGTTTTTATTAATACGTATTGACATGCAGTACATTTTTAAAAGATTAAAAAAAGCTTATATATTTAATAGCCGTGACCTTCTTGAAATTAGAATTATTCTCAACAAATCTATGACAGTGTGATTGTAGTTAAAAAATGCTAAGAAGTAAAAATTTATAATTAATTAACATTTTCTTAAAAATGTATTAGCATTGAAAGTGTTTTTATTTATTAATTTTTTTTTTACAATAAAAGGACAAAGTTGACAAATATAAATATTTTGAGGTTTTATCTCTATTTATTTACTTAAAACAATTAAGAAGTAAATTTAAGAAATTGTTAGGCTTACAAGATTTGAGGAAATTGTTTGAAAAATTTATAGTTCACATGAATTTCTGAATTAGAAGAGTTAAACAGTAAACCAGGCTTACTATATCCAGAGATAATGTGGACTTCTGGCTTCTGACTTAATTTAAAATTTATCAATAATCAAAATAATTTTTTTTCAAATTTGATATTCATCAATTTCACAGGGATAAGGAAACAAAATAGTTTGCATAAAACATAATAATAAACAGAAAACAAAAAAAAATTAAGAAACTTAAACATTTATAGTATATACCGTATTTTTGTTTTCTTAATTAATATTTTTATTGAGAGATATTGAGTTTATTAAAATAAAAAAAAAAGATTATAAATGTTTTGAAATAAAAGTGTTAAAGTTAATAAAAATAAACAGTAAATAAAATAAATGTTTGTTTATCCAAACACATTTGAGCAATCGCTCCGTTCCCCATTACAACCAGCTCTTGTTAGCTCAAAATCTGCAAAAAATCAACTAAAACCAGAAATTCATCGAGGATGTACTGGAAAAGCTCATGCTTGTGGTACAATCAAATCAAAAGTTCAATTAAATAAAAAAATTGATCATTCACACAACCATTTACAACAACAACCGCAACAGAATGGTCACACAAGTCATCATAGGAAAAACAGCATCAGCTCAGAAACTATAAGTGATAGTGGATCTGAGAATTCATCGTGGAACTCTAATGAGCTCAGTCAACAGCAAAATAATGTTAATCGGAAACTTAGCTTGAAATCAAAAGAAATGTCAACTATATTACATTTACCACGAACACCAACACCGTCAAGAAGACGTGATGAAAGAGATCGTTCTTTATCGATGAATAAGGAACGAGCTCGATTATATAGTGACGGCGATAAAGAATCAAATGCTAGTACTGAAGATAATAAGCTTACAAATTTCCAACGTAATAGAAGCTTCCGAATAATTGGAAAAGGTCGCTCAGTTCCAAATGGAAGTACATCTAATAATAGTAGTAATGTGAATTCTGGTATTGTTGTCAACAATGCACGTCCACCATGGCAAAGTGTATTTTCTTCACGAAATTCGGCCAGATTAATATCAACCCAAAATACGAATAAACTTGGCCATAATTTAAATAATCCCAATGGGGGACAGAATTTTACACGAAGTGGGAGCTTCAATTCACGTTTTCGTACTTCATTAAAACGGAAAGATTCAGTGAATTGGATTAATTTATACGAGAAATCATTTAGTCAACGAAACGATGGAAGCCAGTACAAAAATTTTGATAATATTATTTCAAAAAGCAAGGTAAAATGATTATTAAATAACATTATACGTAATTTACTTTTGCATTTGCTAATTGGAAAATTGTTTATTTTACTAAAATGTTTGTTTTATCAGTTGCTGTATTTGTGACAATTCATGTCAATTTTATTGTTCTTGAATTAAGATATACCAAACTATATATTAGAACTGCATACTTTATTTATTAAAATTAAGTAAACAGATAAATTAATATTTAAATTTAAATATTAGCATCATGTAGGATTAAATAAAAACCCACTTTTTTAACTCTAATTAAAAACTTATCGCTTCACAATCCAAATTGGAATTAAAACTGATATACTTGTGTCGAACATAAGAATGAATTTATGGCTTGGCGCCCCAAAAAAAGACTTTCAGAAGTAAAATAGGTAAAAATTATAAAAAACGAGAGAAAAGAAATTGAATTGAAAAAAAAAAATTAATTGTTCACAACATATTATAGTTAATAGACTTAGCTTCAATCAAGGTTATATTTATTTATCTTCACTGCATAAGACAAAGTAAAACGTTATATGGATTTTACTATGAAAACATATTATGTCTTCACAAATTACACCACTCTTGCCCTCTTAAATCATTTGAAATTTTTTTCATTCAATACTTTATGGACCAGATTTATCATATTGAGAACAAAATGAATAACAATTTGCATTCATGTTTTTTTTTTGAGCAAGTAAATTGGGGGCATATCCCTTTTAATTTAAATCAACCACTTTTTAAAAAATGTAGACATTTTAAGTCATTGATAACTTTTTAAATTACTCTACATTTTTTTTTCAACAAAAATTTACATAGAATAGAAATTAATTAAAAATGACATATTGCATAATTGATTTATTTGTATTCTGATTTATGTTTGTTGACATTATATAGTGTAATTGTAGAAAAAGAGCTTATTAATTTTATTGTGATTACATACAATAAATGAAATAAAATAGTTAATTAATTTTATAACTGAAGATTTTTTGTTTCCAAAATATTCAATTTCTTATATGTACAATCTTTAAAATTTAAAGTTCTTTTAAAACCAAACGAATTATTGGAAAAAAAAATTTCTCCCATGTTATTAGTGTATATGTAACAGATTTTTCGATATGATTAATGTAAAAGAACACAGACAAACTTATTTCGTTAATTTATATAAATTGGGTGCTAATTATTTTTTGATATGGAAGTACTAATGCGTCTAAGAACGTACAATTTATCGAACATGTTATTTTTAATATATATGTATTTTCAATAACCCATTCATCAAATATTTTAATCATTTATATAAAATGAAAGTATAGTAGTCAAATAAAATTTAAAACAACTTTTAGTATTCAAAGTTTTATGGTCTCTGACGATTTAATGACTAAATTGCTTCATTTTTCAAGTATTCTAGAAATGTTAATGAAAGTTTATAATCAAATTAAAAAACTACTACATACTATAATTATAAAAATAAAATAAAAAGTATTTTCACTGCAATTTCGGGCGATTATTATAGATAGTTCTAATTTTAAGCTATTAAACTAAAAATTATCCATTATAAGGAAAAGTTTAATAACAAATTTATTAATTTCAAAATTTACTATGTTAAAAATATCAGATTATAAATTATAATGCAGAACACAAAAAAAAAAATTCTGATATTTTTTACAAATTTTTATTGCCTTACCATACTATTTGAAAGTGTAAAAACTTAAATAACAAGTCCCATTTATATGCCAATTCTCTCTAATTGGCCTAGAAAATAATGATTAAAAAATATAATTTTGATTTGTCTGATTAACTTAAAAAAAAAAAGTGGCGTGCAAAATAATAAAAAAAGAAAACAGTTTCACAACACACTAATTTGGTTAAAAACAAAAATTATGCATAAAAATTTAATGTGAACCACATCAAAAATCTCTTAGACTATCCCATTTCGTTTAAATAAATATGACCAATTGTTAAAATAAATTAAACATAAAATAAAATAAATTAAGTTTTAACATTTCTAATTAAGGAATGTTCTAACAATATCGTGGATTTAAGACGTTTATGGATACTTAATTTGAGATAAGTTATTAACGATCACATAAATCTTTAATATACATCATAACCGCATTAATTACGATCTATTTTTCATACTATGAAAAAAATTGTTTTGAAATAATAACGTTTTATCATAAAATAAGTATAAATAAGAGAAATTCATTCCACACACAAAATACAAATTAAAAAAATGAAACAAAAAATATTAAAACATATGAAATCACTATCTCATTTGGTTACTATACCAATTTGAACCAGCATAAAACGAAAATTTTAGAATTTAAACTCAAATTTCATCATATCAAAAATTACGGCTTAACTTATATAAAAAAAAAAATTTCATTACTTGGTTTTGAACTTGATTCAATTAAGCAAAATTTAAAAGCAAAATTATAGTGAGAATCGAAATAGATATTTTTCTGTTGTTGTTTTCACAACCGTAACATAATTTTGGCATCCAAAGTAGGACCAACGAGATTTCGGGAAAAAATAAAAGATATCGGTGGTTTAGTGTTAAATTCTTGTTTTATTTTTCGCTTCTTTATAAGTTCACTAGTTTTTTTTTTAATAATTTAATCGATTATAGAAAGTGATTTGATTATCTATGGCGCCAGTATGATAAATAAAATTATGTATCTTGACATAATTAACTAAATATAGTATTTTGTTACAATATTTCCTCGTTATTTTTTCTTCAAATTTATGCATTTATCAAAAATCCCTGGGGTTTATTTTCATAAAATATATTGTTCAAATTTGATCGAAGTATTCAATAGTTTATTCGTGACTGAAAAACATAGTTTATGATTTAGTTACCGATTCTCCAAGGCACTATAATTTTTTTCAACAAAAATTTCTCCAAAATACATTTTAAGTATATATACATAATATTATAATAGCTGTAGAAACGATCAATTTCAAGTGTTGTTCTTCTTACATAATTTGATAGTTTTTAATTAAATCTAATTATTTGTATAATAATTTTGAATTTTATTATTCGTTTATTATGCATTTTAAATTTTGGACATTTTTATTTTCTTATATAAAGTTGTAGTAAAGATTGTTTTAAATTAATATCTACCGTTAATGAAATGGTCGAGAGTTTGACAAATGTTTTTAGTAAAACTAACGTAGGGCTTTCTAGTCAAGACTATATACACGATATCCAATTTTGAGTCACAATTGTACTTAATTTGGTGAATTAATAAATTGCGTTCATGCGTTTTGCTTATGGGAATGTGGTTTTTCAAAAGGGATTTAAAATTCTCAATATCTTTACAATTTGTGCATTTGAAAAAAACCAAACCAAAAAAAATGTCTGTGAAAATCATTTTGTTGAAAGTTTAAAATTGAAAATTTTGGATGTAAGAAGACTAAAAAGATTTAAATAAAATATCTAAAAAAAACTTTATAAAAATCATGTTTTTTTACAACTGACTTAGTCATCAAAAGTTATAATTAGTTAGTTGTGAAAAACATTATTTTTAATTTAGTTTTGGATTAAGATTTAAAATAAAATATTAAACTACATATTATATATAAAATTCGTTAAAAATATTTGGGTACTTTTTGTTCAATAAAATTTTTATTAAAAAAAAATATATTAAGATTCTGTTATTTATCAAAACCACAATTAATAATTACATTTATATGTCGGGAGTGTAAATTATTCTCTTATTAATTATATTGTTATTAAAAATTTCTTAATGGGAAAATATTTACATATTGCTCAATTTGTCCTTGACAAGTTTTTTAGCTTATACAATATTGCAATTACAATTATACTATACACTCGTGATTATTGATTGTAAGCGAATCTTCTTCATCTTCTTTAAAAAATGTAAGAAAAACATTTATAAACTTATATTGAAATAGGAAAAAAACTATTCAACCATTTGGAAGGAAAGTGTTCAAATGGAAATAATATTAAGTGCTTGAAAAATAATAAAATTACTTTACAGTTCTTATCTTTATTATTATATGTACAGTACATACATAATTATAAATAATTCTTTAATAATTTTTAAATTACTTTTATGTTATTATGCAAACAAGTTTATTTTGTTTTTAATACTTACATTTGCCTATAAATAAAATTTCTATGGTTTATTGGAATTAATAAATTTTAGGTTTCAAATTTCGTTTATGATAAAATAACAGCTATTTTATTGAAATATTAAGAGCAAACATGGATAATGCAACAATTGAGGAATAACAACATTTTATTTGTGACTTATTTATAATAAAGCTCTTTCCTTATACTTGAATATAAAAGGTTTGGAAAATGATTAAGAAAGTGCGCTTTGGAGGTCTCTCGAGTTCAAGGTGGCACAATAATAATCTTTGATACATAAGTTTATTCTTCAATAATATTCGTAAATCTCTCCTCTCTCTTATTAAAAAGATCGACTTATTTTTTGATATAATTTTCCCAGATGATAAAATATCTTTGAACCCATTGTATTCCCTAGTAATCTGATTTTTTTTTTTTTAATTCAAAATAAACAAAATTAATAGAAATTTAGTAGAATTTATTTTTGATTAATACGAAACTATTTTAAGATTATTTCCCTAAAATTTGGGTTTTTTTTATTTTTAGAATTTTCATTTTAAATAAGTATCATTATTTATTCAAAAAGGAAATGATGAAAACTTTAAATACATTTTTGGTTATTTCGATAAAAATTCGAAAATAAATTTTTAATCCAAACCATACACATTCAATAAAATTAATTTTAACAAAATGAAATGTGTCAAATTTAGTTTAGTGAAATTTTTGATAATTATTTAAGAAATATTTACATAAATCAACACTAATGAACAAAAAAAAAGATTATTCAGCGAATTTATTCTATGCACCGTATATCTCAGTTTATAAACATAAAATTGCGTTTGGTTGGTTTGACTCAAGTTTCTAAATCATGCCACATTTTTAAAATTTTATATTTTCCCATTTGTTAACATAATACAAACCATTAACGTTTATGGAAGTATATTCATATAATGCAATTCGAGTCGAGTCGAGTGAATTAAAATTTTTTAAGTATTTTTGACTTAATCGTACTATAATCTAAGAAATTAGGAATCAGAAACAAAAATTACCTGGATAAAGGGTCAAATGCCCAATCGAAGAATCACTGTAGGCTAGTGTTATTTGTTAGAAGTACAAAACAACAAATTTTACATATCGTCAACTGAATCAATACTTGTCGTATGTTAAAGAAGAATTCCTTAACATACGACAAGTATTGAATCAGTTGACGATATGACACTTCGACTTGAATTATTAGAACTAAATTGAGCTTAATGTGATTTGAGTGTTAACAAATATGTTTTGAGTGCATTAATCTAAAAAAGAAAAAACAAATTTCATAATTTCTAACATAAGCAATTATTTTAACTTTAAGTGTCGATCAATGTTTCTAACATTTCGTTGGTATTGCTCTAAAAAATCACATTTGATTTGTTTCTACACTTTTCATGTCTTAGTTCTCATTTGATTATCTTTATACATTATTTGAAATTAAATTTAGAACCCTTATTTATTACGATAATAATTACTTTTTAAATTACTACCTAATTGTGATATTTATCATGAAATAATATGTTTGTTTAATTATGTACAAGCGTGTAACATTTATTTAGTTGATATAATCAAAAAAATAAATAATAATTAAAAAAATATTGTATTGCGTATTTAATTGCAGTTAAAACCCGCCTTTAGCTAGCATAATAAATGGAATTAGTGTTTATTATTATAGAATATCATTATTTTATTTGATTTTCCTCATGATTTTAATAGCAATTTATCGTATGCATCCAAAACCTAATATTTCTATTTCATTAAATAATTGATATTAAACTAATAATTTCATATAATTCAAACATAAAAATTTTATAAATATTCAACAAATAATGAATTTTTTCAATCAAAGATCTAGAACTCTAGACCTTTACTTTACGTGAGGTATCCGATCTAACCTTTTCAATGGATATAATTAATAACAATATAATTTCTAAATTTATTTCTTATAAAGTCCAAATTTCTTATTCAAGATTACGTTCCTCTTCATCTTAGAACAAATCATAGAACAAATTATGGAATGCACCAGCCTCTTAGTCGAATGTATAGAAATGTAATAGATGTTTCTTTATCCAAAAATATTCAAAAGACTAGACTTTTTAATCTAAACAGCTTTAACTAATTTTAAGAATTTTTCTTACGAATAGAATCATAATATTTTTAATTTATAATGAAAGTACATTTTTACTTAGATAATGTATATTTTTGTAAACTATAGATTTAAGTTTTTTTATAAACTGATTGTATTGAACAGATATGAAATAAAATAAACCTTATTTTATAAAATTTTTGGTTCATTACATAGTTCAGCCTCGAAAGATTCTTTACTACTTAACAATGTGTAACATATTAAAAATATTTGAGTGTAGATCGCAAAATAATAATATAATATAATTACAAAATTAGAATACAAATTTTTTTTATAAATATTCCCATTATACACATACACATGTATTGAGGTAATGATTCACTTCTTGTCTTCAGAATTCATTTACCCACAATTTATTTAAATATTTACAAAATTGCTTAATTTAGTTTAATTTGGATTAAAACTTAATGTATGGATGTTTACTAAATCTATTAATTTTAATATTTTTAAATTTTTATCAAATAAAGATAAACTGGAAAAGCTGGAAAATTATAGCAATTTTAACGAAAATAGATTTCTTTTTGACAATAATTGGATTGTTACCTTAACTAAAAGAAATTTCTGATTTTTAAATCATTTGCAATTGTTAAAACAAAAAAAAATATTTAGGTGTTATATTTAATTTTTATTGGGGTCATAAGACACACCGATTGTGACCATAAGGCTCAACCAAATTTTTGGGCGTTATGGTCCTTTTCAGTGAGTCAGAAAGCCCGTGCGTGTCATAACTTCGGGCTTGGTGAAACCCCACCTTTTATACATAGTATTTTATATTTTATATTTTATATTTTGCTAACCCAGTGTACTAAGATAACGTTCATGTTTTAAAATACATTAAATTTAGACAATGATCAAAGTCTAAGTCTACAGCTCGAGTCTAAATCTACAGCTCGAGCGTTAAAAAAAGCGAAATTTGAAAATTTCGTAATTATTCAATATCTAAATTAATAATGTTTTGTAAATTGTCGGCAGAAATTGATTTTCTTTTAAAAAATGCTTATTTTCAAGAACCCACACAAAAAGATACTTAATCTACTTTATGTTGCAAAAAAAAATTATTGATTGCAAAGAAACATTTTTGCTGCCTATAAAAGTTAATAATTTTCTAAACTACCGTGTAAGTTCATTCATTATGTGAAGCTTTTTTTTTCTTCTTGTCTATTTATTATTCATACTTACAAATGCATTTTTTATTTAATATTTAAAACCACATTATATTAAATATTTCTAATTAAATTGCATATTACAAACGTATATTCATATCATACATTTATCTAGCAATAATTTATAAAAAACATTCTTACAAGCGAAAATTAAGCTAATATCTACCTAAATAATATTTAAGTCGAAGAAAGATATTTTTTTCGCGAAAAAATATATTACAAAACGGCTAAAAATAAAAAAATAGTACTTCTCATACTTATAAAAATTTGACCTAATTTCGAGAAAAATAATGAAATATTAATATTGAAATAGCTAAACCATCAAATAAAAATAATAAAGTCAAACCTTGTTGCCTATAAAAATTTTGTTCTCAATATATTTAGTTTCATTTACCATTACCTATAATATTTTATGATAAAAAAATATTTAAAATAATTATTAAATGTATTTTGGAAATAAAAAGAAGTTAAAATACAATATTGAATTGAAAAAAAAAAATTACGCATACTTGTAGATGGTATAAGTATAACCATTGAGTAATAATATTTATAAGAGGGACAGAATTCATACAAGTAATTTTTTTCAAAAATTATGACAATATTTTGAATGTATTGAGTAAAATTTTTTAACTCAAATGTGTTTATTCTTAATTTTATTATTTTTATTATTGTATTTAGAATAAACACATTTGAGTATGAAATTTTTATTCAATACATTGAAAATATTGTCATCATTTTTGAGTTATTTGAAAAAAAAATTTTGAAATTTACTTGTATGAATTCTGACCCTCTTATAAATATTATTACTCTATGGTATAACATACGTTCGTTGCTCGTTGCATTAAAACTCTTATACTCAAAGGATATTTGTCGTATAACGAGGTGCTTTGGGGATCTGAAGACTCCTCATTGTAAGTAACTCATTGTTAGGCCAACTTTATACTGCCAAAACCTTATTACTCGCACCTTGATATTGTGCAACTTATAAGGCTCAGTTTAATTTCAATTCTTTATAATATTATAATATTAATAATAAAAAGACCTCAAGAACAGTATTTTGATAACATCAATAATAACTCAAACTTCTTAAATTCTATATAAAAAAACCATGTTTTTTGACTTAATGAATACTTCTTGTAAACCAACGATTTTTTTCAGGGACTACAAAATCTCACCTTTCCAACTTCAATATTTCGGCAAAAGTAGCCATGATTCTCCGCTTTAATTAATCACACTTCCAATCAAGTGCTTAGATAACGGGAGGTATAGAAGCCAATTCCACTGTCATTAGTGATAGCTTAATTTTTTTTTTAAAGGGTACCCTATGTAATAAAATTAATTAAGTAATTTACTTATTATCTATCCAAATTACTTCAGATGGGAACATCAAACCAGCCAGATTCAACAGAGGCAAATAACACAAAATCATGTATAATCAGTTGGTTCCCGTTACATAATATATGAACCTCCTACATACTATATCATATAATTCATAAAAAAATCTTTAGTAAAAATCTACGAATTTACTATTTCAATTGAAGATATTTTACGCAATATGGGACTAAAATAAAATTATGCTAAAATAAGTTTAAGTATTTTATAGAAATGATTTTGAAATTTTTAAATTAGCTAGTCTAAAAAAAATTTATATTTTTTTTATAATCTAATTGGTTGCAAATTATATTTTATAATTTTCTTTTAATTAAAAATACATAATTTTTGTAATTAACACAATTTTTGTTATATTAGAACTGTAGAGTATAAAGAACATTAAATATTCTTCCTGGCTGATTGTTGGAAAGGCGAGATTTTTCAAATATAAACATAAACATAAACAATGATAAAAAAAAATAAAAAACATTTAAATTTTTGTTTGCCAATAAATTTAAGAAAAATAAATCATTAATTTTTTATTATTTTTTTTTAATTCTTTTATACTTAAAAGAAAAGTGATTTTTGCAAATAATGCCTTATTCACTTTCTAAGTAAGTACTTGATTGCAAAGGCAATTTTCTTTAGGTATTCAACTTTAAAGTGATTACTGACGAGTGACGACATAAAATTAAAAAAAAAAGTTTCTATCTTTGAATAACAACTCAATTTTTATTACTTGTATAAAAATAATGCTTAAAACTAAATTTAATAATCTTATTTTTTATTTTGTTCAAAATTGCAATAATTCGTCAGTTAACTTTTTTTTTTTTAATAAATAATACCTACAAACATTTTTGGCTTTTTGTATCTCTAAAAAATATTTCAAAAAGTAATTGATAATTTTCAACTCTTTTAATTTAAGACAAAAATTTCGAGATTATGTTATAGCCAATCAATGTTTTGTCTCCGATAATTTGTGTATAAGTATCTTAGTTTAAATTCTAGGTTATTGTATTTTCCAACAAGAAGATAATTTTTATTTGATTTTGTTTTGTTTGAAATATTGGAGAATAGTCTAGAAAAAATATTAACGTGAATTAGTTAAGACATAGGTATCAGCAGCAAAACTTTTTCTTTAATTCTTATCACTTTTTACACTATAATCAGATTTTATACAATGTGATGTAAATGTAATAATAATGTTATATGAAAAACCTAGCTCTATTTTGCTCTACTTGGGAAAGTAAAAAATTATTACATTTTACAACTATAGCTAATAATGTTATGAATTTTGTTGATACGGTGTATAAAATATTAAATTGCTTAAATACATAAATGTGAATAAATTTTTTTTTCTTAGACAAAATAGAATAATTGAAGAGAATATTTATTAATTGCAATATACATTATGTATTTATATAAAATTATATCACAAATACTATATGTGCGGAAGTCAACGCATTTGGTCAATGAACTTTGATGTCTATGGCACTATATACATATATTTTGTTCATGCGGTGAAATTTAATTTAAAAAATAAAAAAAAACAAATAAATAATAGAAAATTATAAAATTCAATGCTCTGTATACAAACATATTATACGTATTTTGTACACATCAATTCTAAATATTTTTCACATTAATTCGAAATTTTTTGAATACATTTTTACTATGTTTGACCCAGAAATTTTATTTTCTAACTTAATATCACTGATATGCTTCCTACAAAATAAGTATTTATTTACTTTGTTTATGTACAATAGCAAACAATATGTGTTGGAGAAAGATCACTATGAATTGTTAGAATATATATATAACTGAAAATTTAAGCATATTCATAGCCATAAATATTATGATTTAGAAAACCAGTAGCATTTTAAATGTTTATTCCTTGGGATTTCTGTATCAGCAAGAACTTAAATTTTTGGTTATATTATTATTAAAAACAAAAATTTTAAAATATTTTATTTAAAAAAGTGATAAAATCGGGACTTTATGTGAACTTTTTACAAAATTAATACATTATGTCCTTTATTTGTTAAATTTATTAATTATTCAATTTTAACTTTCCGAATAAATGAATGGAATAATAATAATTAATAAAATAATTTATCTCCTTGCAGACACGTCAAACGGATGAAAATGATAATTTTGGTGAAAATGTTTGGTTAATTCATCGAGGAGGATTCACTGCTTCTAAGCGCTTACTCTCTATAAATAATGGTGACGATAGTGCCAGTGTAAATAATGATTGTAAAATAATCAGAATACAGTTATTGCATAATGGAGAAGAAATGACTGTTGATGAAGACGATATTGAAAAGACGAATCCATCATCATTGGATCTAGTTGAAGATATTTGTCAGCTTAAGCATTTAAATGAACCTTCCGTTCTTCATGTCCTACGACAGCGGTTCGCTAGTAATTTAATTCACACCAGGGCTGGACCAATTTTATGTGTTGTGAATCCAATGGCACCATTGTCTTTATATTCAGAAAAGGTACTATATAATATATTTATGTGTCTATAATAACTAGGGTTGTGATTTTTAGGTAATTACCTTTTTTCAGTCGTGCGTAATAACAGATTTTTATTAAAATATCTCCACGTTTCGAAAAATTTGCTGTAATTTGAGCCCAATATGTTAGAGACTTTTTCTACCTATTTCATGTTTTAGCGACTATTTCGACTTTTTTGACTTTTACTGACTTTTTTAAACATTTTCGACTTTTTTAGGAACTATTTTACCAATTTTGTTCTTACATTAAAGGCCGTCATAATGAAAAACATGGATTTTTCAATTTTGAAAAAAATTTCAAACATGATATCTGGCAGAAGAATGATATTTGCGAGCAATATAAAGTTCAGGAAATAATTCCTTTTAAGTATGCCCCTATTACTTCGACAGAAGTTGAAAGATCATTTTCTATACATAAAAATCTTTTCAGATCTAACCGACAAAAATTTGAATTCGAAAATTTACGAAAGCATTTTGTAATTTATTGCAATAAATCAATCAATAATTAATAAACTCGTTTTTACATTTTTATTTCAAAATCCATGTTCATTTTTTAAGTTTTTTGTGCAATGAAATTTATATTTTTTTTTAACTTTTAAATGAAATTGCTATATTAATATATTCGCACAATAAATAATATGAAAATCCAAAATTATTATCTTTTTTATCATTCGTAGATTTGAAATTTTTGTATCAAAATCTAAATTTCTGTAAATTTTTTGGAAATTTTTTTTAACTATTTTTTTTAACTATTTTTTTAGCGACTTTTTTAGTGTCTTTTTTAGCGATTTTTTTTTGTTTTTTTAGGAACTTTTTAGGTGCCTAAACAAGGTTTTTAAGGAACTAAAATTCACAAGCCTAATAATAACATACTTAATTACATTCATTTTTTTATGTATACAGATACGCACATGTACAACATAATAATTATTTTATCTTGATTAGTTAAAATAAGTACAACCAGAATTCTATATTTGTCAATTCCCGCTATATCTATTTAAATCAAGTGTGTCATCCAGCACCTTTATTCTTCATTTGTTTTCGTTACCAATATTCTGTTCTTAATATTTGTTATACTATTTGTACATTACAAAAGTAAATGTTTTAAAATCAATGTTTAATTTACCTAATTAACCGATAAAAAATTAACAATGCTAAAAATAAAGAGATTGTTAAAAGTAAAGCCAAAAAATTTATCCAGATAGTGTTATATTTACCTATGTTTATTTACACACTTTTTTTTTCTGTTTGAATTTGCTAAGTAAACTAATAACTTGATAATTGGTATTGTTTTTATTAAAAACCTATTCACAATAAATTTATGTTGAGAGTTGTGGGAACTGCAAACACAACAGAGAAAAAAAAAATTGTAATTATAATTTTCTTTTAATTAATGTGAACGAAAAAAACAGTTCTTATATTTTAAAGAAAGTTATTTGAAAAATATTTTGAGTGCATTGTTCAATGTTGGCCTCTTTTTTTTGTAAATATGCTGGTCATATAAGAGTTATCCAAATTAATCGCAATCTAAACTTAAAATTTCCAAAAATAAACTAAATACTTCTTCCCATAATTTTTAAAACTTTTCTTTTTAATTAATCTAAACAAGTTTTCTTTAATAAATTCTATTTTGCTTAAAATTTTTAAATACCTTTTATCTCTTTAATCTGTCATTTCAAAAAATCATCCTAAAACATTTTCAAAAATTTATTAACTTATTTTAGAAAAAAAAAATAGATTTATTATCATTGCATATTTTCAGGCAAAAACAGTTCATAAAGAAATAAAACATTTAATTTATATTAGTACATATAATATAATTTCTTCCTATGTATGCTTAGGTGCTTCATAAACTCAATTTGTATGTTCACTCCATCAAATAATACAAATAATCAAATATAGTAATTAAGGTTTCCTTTCTGATTCTGATAAAAATACCTTCATTATTTATGATTATAAGAAAATGGTTTAACAAAAAAAATAAAATAAATTTAAACAATAATAAAACATTTATTTAATAATAAGATAAAGTGATTTAACCTAGGTTTTGTTGTTGGTATAACGAACAAAAGCATAAACCCAAAAAATATGTAAATAATCTGGATAATTTAACCAAGCGCTAAATCAACAATCAATTGATTCTAAATCAGTATCAATAGCAAAAAAAAAATGTTGTGGTTTTATTCATACATTTATTAACCAGTAACGCAGTAACCAATAATCATAATCTAAGCATTTATGTTGAAAATGGGTTTTAATAAATATATAAAATATATAATGTATATAAATATATAATGTACTTTGGGCATAGAACATAATTTAATGAAAATTTTTTTTTCAAATTTATTCAATAATAAGATTCTTTTACCAGCAAAGTTGAAAAGTTCAGAGTATGGAAATTATCTTTGTATTTGATATAAATTCTAAGCTTTATCTTGATTTTATTTTTTATGCTACCATTTTAGTGTCTTTTAAAATAATTATTAGACAAGTTTGTTATGGATTCTTTTAAATATGAATTTTCTATAAAATGCCCTCAAAAATTGTTAATTTTTAGTTTTAATGTATCATAATTTTATTTTCTGGATCTGTGTTTGTGGATAAGAAAACATTTTCAAAAAACACAATCTTTAATTTGAATTTTTTTTACAGGTTGTATCAATGTTTCGAGGCTGTAAGAGTGAAGATATGCCACCACATATATACTCATTAGTATGTATATTAAATTAAATAAAAAAAAAATCATTTAATAAACAATTTAATTTATTATAGGCTCAAACATCTTATCGTACCATGTTAGAAACTCGAAGAGATCAAAGTTTAATATTCATGGGGCGTTCTGGATCTGGGAAAACTACAAGCTTTAAACATGCTTTATACTACTTAGCTTTAGCTGCGGGTGAGAGCAAATGGGTTTTATTTCTTTAATAGCAATATAATCTGTCACTTGTACTATAAAAAAAATTTAAGTTCATGTTTAATTCGTTCCAAGGATTTACATTCTTGAATGAAAAGGTTACATATTACATTCAACTTATTAATCGTACATCCATAATAAACACAATACAGCTTAATCATTAAAAAAATAGCATTATTGATAAAATGATTAATAGAAGTTAGGATACTTAATAAATTTTTAGTCATTAAAATCTTTCAGATTTAATTTTTTTTTTGCTGTATGTAATCGTAATTTTTAAGGAGTTTAGATACCGAAAAGAAATACTCAATAGGTTTTCAATGATTTTTTTCCTCTTAATAATATTAAAAAAAATAGATTAAAATGATATAAATAATAAAAATAAATATTAAAATTAATAATTATATAGAATTAAAAAAAAAATATATTCTTATAAACAAAAGTTATATATTCTTATAAACCAAAGTTATTCAGCTCCTGGTCAGGAATGCAATGTAGGCCAATAAAAATAAAACGAAGACATAATAAATAAAATTATTTTTAGGTTCAGTTAATAAGTTGTTAACTGCTGAAAAAGTAAATGCCATAAATACAATTTTGGAATCATTTGGTAACACAAAAACAGGTTTAAATTCCAATGCAACTAGATTTACACAAATTTTAAGCTTAGACTTTGATCATAGTGGACAAATAGCTTCAGCTTCAATTCAAGTAAGTTTTGAATTTGAAAGTGCAAGTTAGTTCGAAACCAAAAAAATTTCTTTATGATTTCGATTTTTTTTATAATTATTTTAGGTACTTTTATTAGAAAGATCTCGAGCAGGTAGAAGAAATATAAACGACCATAGTTTCCATATTTTGACTCGCTTATTAGCCGGGGCGGAAGGATTTCTTCAAAAAGAATTACATCTAGATAATATATCACCAGAAGATAATAATCCATTTGTGTCATTATCACAAAAATTAGAAGATCGACATAAAGCTGCTGCTGAATTTGTGAGAGTAATTCAAGCGTTTGAAACATTAAACATTGATGGTGGAGCTGTTCGTGGGATTTGGAGTATTTTAGCAGCAATTTATCATTTAGGAATTGCTGGAGTTTCAAAACGTTAGTTAAGCCATAAAATAATATTTTGATTTATGACATACATTTTTTATTTACTACCAAGAAAATGTGCAAAAAACTGGAATTGAAAAGCCAAGTAAACTTAAGTAGCATAATTAATGAAGACTAAAGAAAAAAATTTAAGTACTGGAAAGTTTGGAAAAATAAAAAAACTTAATCCATTCATTAGATTTGATAATTAAATTAAATAAATTTCAAAAAAATTTAACTTTTTGTATCTATCTATATACAAAATTGAATGTATGTGTGTTTGTTAGTGATTTATAGACTCCCAAACGGTGAAATTTTGTAGGTAATGGTTTTTGGGTGTGGCAAGTGTCATAGGGTACATACCTTATCAAATCCAATTGCTCGAGAAAACCTGCAAACCTGGGCGCCCGAGAAAACCGGAAGAAATAACGGAAATTCTAACGATAACGAAACTTTGAACTGAAAATCGGGAAAAATATAATATATTTCTCGATAGCTACTCATCCACGAAAAAACCGTGAGACAGGCATATATAAAACACATATAAAAGACAGGCATATATAAAACACATATAAAATAAATAATAATTTTTGTTTTATGTTATAATTTCTAATATTTTTCGTTATAATTTCTATAAATTCGCTGCATAATTAAATTCTTTCTCCGGTTTTAGTTGGAACAGGTCCTACAACACGAATCCAATTTGGTAATCCTTCTTCTGCACGAAAAGCTGCTACACTTTTAGGCGTTTCCTTAGAAGATTTGTTAGCTGCTGCATTTTCCACATCAACACCAGGTAGTTCAAGTCCTGCAAGATCACCTACAGAAACACCTGAATCGGCATGGGAAAGTCTAGAAGGTTTAGTTATTGGATTATATACAGAGGCAATGGCAGCTGTTATTGCATTAATAAATAAAGCAATTTGTACCTCAGCTCATACAATAGCATCAATTTTATTGATTGACACACCAGGCTTCCAAAATCCAGCGAGCTCTGGAGTTCAAGTGCCCGCTACATTGACTGATTTAAGACATAATTATTTACAAGAAAGATTGCAATTATTATTCCATCATATGACATTAGTTGCACCAAGAGATCGTTATGCTCAAGAATTGGTAGAAATTGATACTGAAAGTTTGTCCGAAACACATCCTGGACCATTAGTTTCACTGATTGACAAAGCACCACAAAATCACGTAGTACGAACTTCGCAAAGGGACTTAAGAGAACAAGACAGGAGAGGTTTATTATGGTAGGATATGATTTTTTTCTTGTGTTTTCAATGAAAAATTTAACGTATTCTTATATTTTTGCAATTCTTGGAAAATATATACCTTAACTGAAAGTCGGGCGTAAATAGCTTGCATAATTTTAGTTAAACAAATTTCAATAGTATCCAAAATTATTTAATGAAATTATAACTTTTATTTTATTTAACTAAGGCTCCTTGATGAAGAAGCAATGTATCCTAATTCCAATGATGATACATTTTTAGAGAGGTTGTTTTCACATTATGGTGATCGGGAACATCATTCACTACTGAGAAAAGCAGCCGGAATAAAACAATTTATTCTTCAGCATTTGCAAGGTACAAATCCTGTACTGTATTCAGCAAATGGCTGGTTGAAGGCAAGTCGTGAACATCCGGCAATCAGAAACGCATCTACTTTATTACAAGATAGCTCAAAAGATGAAATTAATCGGTTGTACGTAGGATCTTTAACACGAGGCAGTGGAATTGTGTTTTGTGGATCAATTGTGGGTCTTGAAGGAACTCAGTCATTACGGAGAGTTTCTAGCATTCGGCGTTCTTTTACTTCTGCTGGAGTTAAAAGAAATTCAATAATGTTACAAGTAAAATTCACCGTTGATGGCATAATTGACACTTTACGCAGAACAGGAACACATTTTGTTCATTGTTATATTTTACAACATAATGCCGGCACACATTCCATGGTTTCTCCCAATACTTCATTACAAGGTAATGAAGAAATGGTCAATATGCCTTTGCTTAGAAGTCAGGTATGAAACATTTAAAAAACACATAAACTAATAAACGAAACAAATGTGTAAAAAAAATATTACAGCTTCGAGGATCGCAACTTTTAGAAGCTGCCCGTCTCCATCGTTTTGGATTCCCAGAATCAGTTCCTTTAAATGAGTTTATTCGACGTTTTGGATTTTTGGGCGATGCGTCATCAAAAGAAATGTCAGTTGAACAAATATTAAATGCAAACGAAATTGATCCATCTACCTACAGAATAGGACCAAGTCAAGTAAGTTCATTGGTGTTATGTATTAAAAATTTATTTTTATTAATATTAAGTTTTCTTGAAACTATTTGTTTCAAGCTATTCAGTAAGTTGCGTTGTCGTAAACTTTGTTTTCAATAATTATTTTATAAAATTAAATTGTTGAATTTTAATTAGAAGGAGCCCCTCTTACAATTCATCATAATAATCAGTATTGAGTTATTGAATATTTAAAAATCCGCAAACCATGAAACCATAATCAAAATAAACCCATAAACTTCAGAACATATTATTACTTTACAATTGAATTTAATAAAATTGTACTCGGTCTTTAAAAAGAATACATATTATGAATATAACGTATGTATGGTACTATGCCCTTGTCCTTATACATTTACAAGTATACATTTATTTCAAATAGTGACATAATAGAAGATTAACATTAGGTATACAAATATAACGTATAACATGTACATTATAAATGGAAGTAGGTAGTGCACATACATAATATATTTCGCAATTTAAAATATTTGTATATGGTGTACATATGTATTTATATAGAAAAAAGTTGACATTTGACTTTGCATTTTGAAGTTACATAATTTACTAAGATAAATCCTATCAATTACCCAAGTTTAAAAAAAAATTTTACATAACAAATTTATGTAGTTCGATCTTTAAATCAACAATTTAAAAAAATTATATAAAATAAAACATAAACTTGTTTGACTTTTCAAATAATAATATATTTTATGAGTTAATAAATGATGCTTACACGACAGAAAAAAATTAATTTAAACGGAGCAATATTATTAATGTCCCGTGTATTTATTTTTTCTTCAAAAAAAATTATGTTTGGGTTAATTTATCCAAATTATACGTACAATATTATTTCCATATATGTAACACAATTTGTTAAATTATGTTAATAGGTTATATTCATTATTAAAAAACAGAATTTGCTTCATATAACTAATCATTCAATATTGCACAAATAATCTTTTATTTTCAAAATGACACTGGGTACCTCGTAGAGCATTTGAATGGTTTTAATATAAATAAATTCATTGATATCAATTAAAAAATTATTTTTTTATAAGAGTCTTCCTCTATGATTCGTAATTTTTCCATGTAATTTGTTAATCTATAAATATTACACAAATGCTAAAAACAACAATTAAATACACGAAAAAATTATAAAATATTCTAATAGGAACTAAGGACAACTAATAATTCTTATATTCTAATGTACACTTCATAACTACAAAAAAGATAATTATCTGGAGTTTATATTATAAATATAGCAAAGGGAAGAATAAATTAATCGTATCGTATAAAATAATCAAAAATTTAATTTTATTTAGAATTTTAAAGTGGAATTAAAGTAATTTTTAAGTGAAAATTTAATTGAAAAAATCACTAACACCGATAACATGTTACTGTGAAAATTATGAGTAGAATGTACCATTTTTAAAATTCTGATTTCAATTCTATTTATTTTTAATTCATTTGCACTAAGCTAAGGTTTATATGTATATGCTTTCTTCCTAGTGCTTGTTTATTTGCTCATCAGACCATTGTAATTAACGGGATGATAAACAGCTTTGAGCTGACGATACAAAAAAATAAATATTTATGGTATTTATATGGTTTGGTTGAAGTTAACGTGATCCACGCGACGGACGCAAGAAATATTAAATATATGAAAATATATGAAAGCGAACAGTTTCGACGTTAACGTAAAATTTATTTTAAGTAAGACGTTCATGATCAGAACATTCTATTCAATGCCCGATCAATTCAAAAAATAAAAAAAAAACCTCGATATAATTGGTAATAATATAATTTTTATGTGTTTCGAAAGTTTTAAACGTTTTGAAGAAAAACAAAATGTAAAAAAAAAATTTCAACTTGCAAAATATATTTATTTTTTTCAAGCAGTACAAAAATTAAAACAGCTTTTTATTCTACGGCGTTGATAACGTTCAGTATAATCGACAAAATTATAATTATAACGTCTTTAGCGTCATTAACGTTTGCGTCGCGTCCGTCGCATCGAGTTTGCCCAGACCGTTATATTTTATTTCGTTTATTGGAGATTATACAAAAATTAACTAAGTTTTATCAAAATTCGCATATCTATTATATAGCTGCTCACGTTTGCCAATCACCCGACATCAAGATGAAACTAATGTTGATAGAAATTTTCTGGTGCATATGTTTATTGAGCTTAAAAATGTTTTAACGTATATTCTTAAAAAAAAAAAAATATTTTGCCAAGTTGGCCCGGATTGCGTTTGTCAGTTTTAACAAATTTTACCCTAGAGCAGGAAAAAGTATTTACTATTACGTTATGATTTAAAACAATTTAATGAAGTAAAATAAAGTATCAAAACTGGATTGTTTCTGTTGCCAATATAACGACATTTATTTTTTATTGTAAAATTGAAGTAAAAATAAAAATTAATCTGTAGTTATAAAATTTTTAAGTTGATATTCTTGTTTTAAAAACAAATTAGGTATTATTTGTTGTTATATTTCTAAAGAAAATACATAACACAAACTTTTTTTTTGTTTTTTAAAGCCGATTTTTTACAATATTTTATGCAATGAAAATAATTTTTATTTTTAATAATTAGTTTCATTTTAATAATTAAAATTATCTCATCACTTTATTAATCTAACCATTCACGAACTTATCATAAATAAACTCATGAAAATTTCGAAAAGAAAAAATCACGGAAGTTTTTAGGCGTAACGAAAAATTTAATTTCTTTGTCGTAACTTGCCGGTTACATTAGCCGCAATATTTTGTTAGATTAATTTTATTTATAAATGTGCTTTATTTATGTTCGTGAATATTTTAAGCTCACTTTAAGTCCAAATTTATTTTTTGTTATTTTATTTTTATGCAATACCTTGTTCACACCTAAAAATATTTCTAGAAAAAAAAGTGGAAATTTCCACTTCTAGAAGAAGAATTTGAAACCGTAGTAATAATTTTTCAGTTAGTGTAACCGGTAAGTACAACTTCAGGAAAGTTTATTTTAAAATATTATTATTACATTTTTTTTGTGTATTGGAAAATGAATTCCTTTTGTTATGATAAATATAACACATTTTTGCTTCGAGGAATAAATAAAAAAAATTATAAGCGTTTATTTTTCTTAAATAACTATAAATTATAACCGCAAATTTAATGTTTTTGTTTGACAACAGTTTGGTCAAGTAAACAAATCAGTTTTTTTATCTTTATTATTATGTTTATTATTTTTGAAAAGTTTAATCAATCGACATTTTTTGAATAATTCATGAGTATACTATGGCAAAGTTTTAAGTGAAAGTTAAACATATTTATTTTGATTTTTTTTTTTCCGAAAAATGAATGATGAGAAATTTAGTCTTGTGGAAAAATTATGTTAAAGTTTATTTATTGAAATGTCATAAAACGTTGATTTTGTAATATATTAGAAAAAATTTACTAAATTTTTGATTAAACTGTGCCTTCCAACTAAAAATAGACACTAATTTGATTGCAGCTATTTATATTTATTTTACTTTAAATAAAATACTTATGGAATCCAAACTAAAAAAATCTGTATAATAACATAATTACGTGATAAAAGAAATTGTATATTCATCTGTGAAACAAAAGACTTAAGATGCAAACTTTTTTTGAAAGCAAAAATGCTTATCAATTTTAGGGTAATTTAACTGGAATCATGTGTTTTAAGTGTTATAGTAAAAGCAAATTAAAATAAAATATAAAACAAATACAGACTCTTTATACGGTTATGCATTCAAGACTATGGGCCTTCAAAGGAAGCACCATAATAAAGGGGCAAAATAAATTAGCAAGTTTGAACACGTATAAAAACATATTTTCTAAATCGTCAAAAATTATTGTCATATTCTTTGAATTACAAGATGCTGCACGTGTCATTGGCTTATTTTGCTTATCATTCAATATCATCACGAAAATATTGTACACACAAAGTTGTTTATGCAAATGAATTTATACTGTGCTGTTTAAAATTGGTTGCTTTTAAAGTTTTTCACATGCAGTTTTTATTAGATATGATGGTGAAACAGATTGACATTTCAATATTATTTATTTTGAAATATGAAGGAAAAAATCAATTGACTGAACAATATACAGTCATTTTAATATAATAAAAAATTTTCCTGAATTATTTTGAGACCTGCAGCACTTGAATTATTGAAGAATGATACATAATTGACAAATTAACAATAAGAATAATAAGAATACATAATTGACAAATTAACAATAAAATAAAATTAATAAAAATGTTCTGAAAGATCTTAATATATTTTCATAATATTCGTTGGCGTTATAACGAAACTGAAAAATTTTAATTTTAAAGTAAAAAAATTTGAAAATAATTTTGTTTTGTTTTTTCAATCTAAGATTGATAAATATAACTACACATATTATCTTAAAATAAACTTATGGCTTCTTAATATTGACAGAATCATAGTTAATTTTTTCTCTTTTTCAAATATTTGGACTTTCTGAAATTTAATTGATGTCAAAAAACTATTATTATCCGGAAGTTACAAACAATAAAATAATAACTTATTAGAATCTCTTCGATATACCTCTTCATGATACCTAGATACTACCAACGGCATTGTAAAATTATAATAAATATATTATTTTAAAATATTTTTATTTTTCTTAGACTTAGCAATTCAACTTCAAATATGCTTCCTAATAGTAAATTTCTTTTTAAGGTATACACAAAAACAAAATACTTACAAGACAAAAAAAAAACAAGAAATTTATGAAAAATGTGGCATGTGAATTAAAAATAATAAATGTTTAAAAGAATTTATTTTTCATCCTTTATACTGAACATCATCATTTATTGTCTGATAAATAAATTTACTTTCACTCGTAAAAGAAAATTTTTTTTGCCTTTTGGCAGTGCTTATCTTCTTCAGTATAAATTTTACACCGTGGCTAAATATTTATTAACAGGTGTTACAAAAAAAATTTATTCAAATTATTACTCAATAATATCTTTCTGATAATTTTATGGCTAATAAAAAGTGATTGTTATGTAAGAGTTAAATGCAGAGAAGTATATATATACTAATTTTTTTTTAGAAAAATAATTTTATTAATCGCATACAGTCCTTTAAATGACTTTTATAATCATAGCTAACGAAAATTTGAAACAAAAAGATGTTATAGTTATTATTTATGAATTTAATCATGTTTAAATTCCAATATATCGCGTAGTTAAAATGAAATTGGAAAATAAATCAACATTGAAACTTTTAATGAATTGGTTTGAGTAAATACTTACAAAATTTATTAATAGATAGTAATGTAACCTGAAAGCAATTATTTATATTCATACAAGAAACTTATGTAATCTATATCTTCCTTATTATTTGAGAATATAGGTACTTAATTTGAAATTATTGGAAGGTTATTGAAAGTTTATTGAATTGTTTGAGGATACTAAGCTTAATTAGCTTGATGAGTCTTAAAGTTATCACTCATCAGAATATTTAAGTTAAGTTTGACACCAGGACGAAATAATTCAATAATCTTTTAGTACTTTCAAATAAAAAAGCAGCATTAGATTTCATAAATTTCCTGATTGAATATAAATAATTGTGCTCAGGTTACAAAACTACCTACTATTAAGACTGAAGAATTGAAAGCTATTAAAACCTCGCTAAAATTTTCGCAAAACTTCAAATGTTTATAAATATTCGGTAACACGATTCTTAAAATTAAAAATAAAAAAAAAAAATTTTATATTTATTATTTTAATTAATATGCAATGTGTCTTATAAATATAAAATTCTGCCACAAATATAATCGCGCTTTCTTTTTCGAAATTGAAAAACTTCTGTTTATAAAAAAATATTTTGAACTTTCATTGAAAATATTTCTACCTATAAATTATTATGTTTTTTTTTCTTATGTTTCATGTAATTATTATTGAAATACGTGAATAATATGTTAATGAAAATTAAACTATTCTGTTATTTTTGCAGCTTAAACTTTATTGTTCAATGCTTAACTATTTTATTTTTAAAATAAAATAAATTTAATTTAATAATTAAAAAAATATATATATACATAATTGTATATCTAATTCTACTATCTATATCAGGGTTTCGAACCCCGAAAATTATTGGTACGGGTACAGGTTCGGGTTCGATGCCTTAAAATTTAGTGGGTTCGGTTCAGGTTCGGGTTCGGGTTCGGGTTCAACTTTTTTAAGAAAAAAAATTCTATGTAGTGTTTAGTTTAAAATGTAATTTTTATTTTATTTTAATTATTTTATTTAATTCAAAAAAAACTTATAAATTCTTTTCATTCACTTTTTTCACTACGTATGAAAACTTCTAGACTAATGAAAATAACCAAAGAAATACAATTAAAAAAATGAATTTCTACGCGCCGCATACTTAGGTAATAATTGCAATTAAAAATTGAACCCGAACCAATTTTTTTAGTGGGTTCGGATTCGGGTTCAGGTTCACATAATTTAAAAAAAAACATTGAACCGGAGCGGGTTCAGGGTTCGGGTTCGGTTCGGGTTCGAAACCCTGATCTATATACAAAAATGTACACATATCTATTTTTTTTAAGTTCAATTTGTCGACTATAATGATTATAAATATAAATACATACTAAATTTGTGGTTGAAAATTTAAGCCAAATTTATTTTAATTTTTTTCACAAAACCCTAGTGCACATACAGATGTAGATGATTAGTAAGAAAATGTCAAAAATAAAATTTACAATGATTGATTTGATACACTTAAGAGTACAATTGAGACATTGAAATAATATGTATTAATAAATAAGGTGCAGTATTTCTGTATCTTTTAGATATTCATAGCACACATCAACTTTATATGATGAACAAATTTATATTTAATATTAGACGCATTTTTATATAATACATAATTAGCTAAAAACCAAAAATCTAATTTCAAGACGTTATTTAAATTAATGTAGCTAAATTTTTTTCTTAAGTAATTATATTTTTTTAATGCGCTAAATGCAATACAATGTATGGATGGAGATTAAATTATAATAATGTATTTTTCACAATAGTTTCAAATATCAAGTTACATTTACATCGAGAAATATCATAAATTTATTTAATTTTTTTTTTTATTAAATCCACCAGGCAAAAAAAAACAAGTACAAAAAATCAGTTCCACAAATATAATAGTATGTAGTTCCGTAAAAACAATTAATATTATAGTTTTTGTTCAGATTTTACGATGTGTGAGATAAATAACTATTAATTATGATAATAGTTTTAATAATCAGTATAAATGAAATTCTTCATTTAATAATAATAATTTTAATATTGTTACTTGCTGCAAGTGTAAGGAATATAAAAATATTTTTCATTAAACTACTATATATAAGTTCAGTGCAGCTGTATCGCTATCACGATTATTAATTGTTTATGATTTAAGAAAAAATAATATTTATTCTTCATATATAATTTCTGAATGTTACCTAGTTCGTTCTATATTAATTTTTTGATTATATATGAAAATAAAAATTGTACGAAAATAAAAATCAAAAATATTTTTGCCTAGGGAGAATACCGCCTTTTTTTGGGAAGTGCGAATATAACAATAGATAACTTGAAGTCTAAAATCTATTATTGCTCAGTCGGCGCAAACCATGATTTAAATTAAAATATAAAAGCAATTCTCATTGTTAAGAAACCAATAGGTATTTCAATGTAAGTATTTTTCTCTTTGATTCTAACAGTTAAAAATGTAAAAATATTTTATTCGCCTATTTTGCATATAAATTTACTTCATATAAAAGTAAAAAAAATGTAGGTAAAAGAAATATTTAAATTTGAACACGTATTTTCCATGTAACATATTAATTTTTTCTTAAGATTTAATAAATTTTCCTTTATAACTATTTTTCACATAAAAAAAATATTTATTCCGTTTGTAATTTTTATTTTTATAATTCAATCTAAATTTCCATGCAGGTGTGAAAAACAAATGAATGAAATATCATTATAGGTTGTTGGAATTTAAAACTGTTTTTATTTTATTCCAAACTATAAGCCTCCCAGTTCAAAAATTGATACAAATTGATTATTTTTTCCTTAAATTTGTTTTTTAATATATGTACTTATTTGTTTTAAAAAAAATCAAAATTTTTTGTTATTGTAGCATTCAGTTATTTAATTTATAAAAATAAAACATACACTTAATTCAAGTGGACAAACTGAAAAATTGACACAAATTCCAGTCCGAGTGGGAATCAAACCCACGACCGAACCCGCTGTACCACTACACCATGACAGCCCACAATATATTATAACATTTATAATTATTTCTAGCCGCTTATTATAATCACAAGCTTGGTACACACGACTTATTGCTACAGTAACATTTTACAAGAAATTTCACAGTTGAACTTTTGTATCAATCAATTTTTTTCAGTAAACAATGTAAGATATTTTAATGTGCATGTGATCGGTAAGTTGTTTTTACTACCGTAAATTTAGCTCAGTAAATGATATATTACATGCGTCAATACACATGTAATTATTCAATTAAGTAAATTTTATTTACATTCTTCGTATTAATTAAATTTTATTTACTTACTTCATTTTGAACTTTTGTTTATTTTTTGCATTGCAAATGTATAGATTGCAACTACCTCTCACATGCACATTAAAACAGTGTACAAAACATGTTAATAAAATTTGTTATACAGCTCGTTGTGTTTTTACACAAAAACACATGCACACTTGTCAATTTATATCACTTGACCCGCCGTCTTGTGATATACATAAGTATTGACGCGTGTGCATGTGTTTTTGTGTATACACAACTCGTTGTAATAACAAATTTTCTTTACATGTGTTGTAATCTACTATTACATAACTAATATTTTAATACAAATCTACATTATGCGAAACAATAATATAAACTTATTGGTCATTGGTCACATGAAAACAATAAAAATTAATTACATTCGAACACCTTCCAGTTTCACTCAAAGCCACACCACCAAAATCTATTTTTATAGGAATTTTATATAACAATTCTAAGTTGATAACTGATGATCAGATTCTCGATTTTTGTATTTTTTAATAACATTTCTTTTCAATCAAGTTCCAAAAATATAATTTTTAAAAATAAAATTTTAAATTATTAAGTGAAAACTTTTTGTTTTGATATTTAGTATGTTAGATTTTCAAATCCAACATAAAATTATTGATGATAATACAAAATACAATATAGAAAAATGAAAATGTGGCCTTGGTGAATTCTGCCGATTATCTTCAAATATATGTATATATGTATACATAAATTAATAAATTACGAGACTTGAAATTTTCAAGACAGGCATTGCCGAATTAATTCTTTTCTTATTTAATCTTATGTATTTAATTGATTATTTAAATAATTATTATATTTTATTCAAATTATTATTATAGCAAATACATAATTTTTATGCATAGGTATAAAAAATTAAAATATAATAAAGCAATTATGATTAAAAAAAATTTAATTTTTCTTGAGCTAGGAATAATAATAAAATTTCCTAATTGTTTTCATCGCTAATTTTTTTTTTTATTAAGTTAAGTTATTGTGAAATGAAATTTTTTTTTCCTTAGACCGTATATAAATAGATACTACTATACAGAGTGCAGATAAGCATCTATGTTAAAATATGAATATTTGACTACATGAATGTGCTGTACATGTTTACATATTTACTATATGTATCATGAACTTCATTTTGTGTAAAAAAGCACACATAATAAAGAACATTAAACAACACTTTTGCCATATACTATTATTAACTTCACTCAAGTAAATGGAAAAACAGAAGTTACAAAAAAATACACAAACTCAAAGCATTTTTTTTTTAATATTGGTTTTTTTTAATAAAATGACTTGAAAAGAAAAGCCATAAAAAGTAAAATGACCAAGATTTATTGATATTTAAAATGTTTAATTTTTTTTCGCTTTTTTCGATAAAATAATCGGTTAAAATAAAGAAAAAATGTATAATTTTTTTTATTTATCAGACATATGTTTCGTACACGTAAAATATTGTTTTATTTTACATTGTTGAATGAAATTTACTATCAAAAAAAAATTTTTTTTTCTGAATATTATAATTATTTATACCTAATTGTAAATCTGAAGAATAATCAATCCATAATTGTAAAATTATTATTCTTTCAGTATTACAGTAAAGATAAAAATGAAAAAAAAAATTTGATTCTTAAAACTACAGCCCTTATAATTGCAATAAACAATTTGGTATACTGTATACTGAGCAGTTTTTGAAACTTTTTTTCTTAATAAAGTAATAATATTATTGAAATCTGAAATACGTTGAAAATGAGAATTTTTACAGTGTTTTTACAATAATTTTTATTGTATTTAGTACATACGTGGTTTTTGATTTTATAGCACAAATGGTTTGAACTGATTCAGCAATCTTTCTCAGCTTGTTCTGGTTCATTTTATAATTTCTTCAGTGGTAAAATAAGAAAACTAAAAAAATATCTTAGATCTCACTTGAGTTTTTAATTAAATTGATCTTTATTCCGGTATATGCTTCCTTTTTATCGTTTGTCATTAAATATTTAACAAAATTTTGACTGTGATTTAAAATTTAATTGTATTTAGATTTTAGGAATATTTCATTACAAGGTTACTTTGAGTTTATTTCCGATATGAAGTTCTTTAGCTGTTTTGTTAAACACATTTAAACATAGTCTGTCCAAGTCGATTTTCAAAATTGTTTTCCTCTTGAACATGTTTATCGGTTGTAGTTCGTCCAAGGCATAAAGCGTTAAACAAATACTTTATATATTTATTCACTTAGAACAAGCAGTTTACAAATAAAAAACAATATTTACATCTAACATTATTACACTTTTCGTATTCTTACAATAGGAAATAAAAAGACTGACTTAAAGTAAATGACCATGATCAATGTTTAATACAAGACTTATATCATATCGATCGTACTGTAATATCACTTGAGAATACTGATAATAATACTTCACTTTTACAAGAAGAAGAAAAATCATTGCAAATATAAATGATAAAATTGTGACAAGCAAAAGTACAAACGCCAAAGGAGAAATGAATTTTTCTTTATTTTTTTTTTTTTTTTTTTTTAATAAAAAGGCTTTCACTCTTTTTCAAAACGACCCCTTTCGATTTTCAATGATTTTATTTTATTTTGAATTTTTTGTAATTGTTGTAGGTATTTGTAAACATTTATAGATTTATGAACATTGAAATTATATCTTTATAGTTTTGTCTTTAAAAAAAAAAAATATGTTAATTATAATTGAAAATTTTAAGCAAATTAAAAATTAGTGATAATAAACAACGAATTTATCTAAATCAATTAATTTATCATTATTTTTTATTATTTGATTTATCACACAATTTCTTACGCTTCCATTATTTTTGATATATATGTATATATTTTACTGCTCGATCAGTTGTATTAAATTGTATCAATCCTATAAATACTTCTAAATTTACTCTCTCATCAAAACTAAATTAAAGCTGGAGTCTATCTTTATTCATTTAGGTACACATGGCACACACATTTATTGAGAACACAAATTAAACATAAATTATTTAACAATTTAAAAAAAAACAAATTCATAATATTGTTTTCAAACAACTAATAAAAATTATAGTTGCATAACATAGATTTGATAATTATTGCTCTTGAATGTGTCTTGATTTGACTTGTAATTGAAAATTTGTTATTTTTATAAAAACAACATTTCAAAAAATAACAATATTACTTCAAAAGAATAAATTTACTCATAACTTTTTTTTATACAAAATTCACACAAATTACACACATAATTAGAGAAAGTTAATTCAACTTTAAAAAAAAAATCGTGTTAAAAAAAACATGAATCAAAAAAATTTTAAAATTTACTCTAGAAAGAAGACAATAAATGTGATGAATTATTGTTATAATCCAACAATAGAAACATAATTGATTTATCAAAAAGTGATCAATCAATTTAATGATTATTTAAATATTTTAAGAAATAATTTTGGTATTTTTTTTTATTTAACTTTTACATGTGGTTACAACTTTTTAATCGATTGATTAATCGATTGCAGAAATCTCCAGCTGCGCGCAAATAATGTTTTTTTTTTTACAAATATACCGTGAATTTTTATGTAAATTTATGATATAAAACTTGACTAAGTATATGACGTTGTTACAGCTTTATTATTTTTCATTGATTTATAAAAAATAAAAATATTGCACAATACATATAATATACATTTTTCTATTTATAAAGCTCATAGCAGGACATTTATTTTGGAAGGTTATGTTGCTTCAATTTTTTTCCCTAAACTTCAATTAGATATTTCTGATTAAATCAGGGTCTTCTTAACATTAGAATTTTTCATTACCATTGTATTCGAGAAACAGACGAATGAAAGTATTGATGTAACGTTTTATAATGATACATTTATAGTTTGTATAACTAAATGAAGTTTAACGTCTAACGAAAAATACATTTGTTAAGAAGGAAGTGTTATGGAAATTTATTTATTGTTATATTTAAATAAATTTATTTATTTTTTTAAGCTTTCTTAACGACGTGTGTATCAAAACAAATCCTATATTAAATATTTTGATCATCTAAGAATTAAAAACAAAATACAGTGCATGTTAAATAACAGGTATTTTTTTTATTCTTTTAATTGAAATTATCTCACTTTTCAGCAATAATAATGAAGAGATATATAATAGATTTTTATAGTATCACTATTTTCCATATTTTTAACATCAATTCCAATATTTTCCCGACAAGCGCTATCATATCACTATAGTATAAATAATGCATACTAAAAATATAATAAACTTTAAAATATATTATTTAAATAATAAATCTTGCGGATGCAAACTTTATCAAAATTATATATTTAAAACAATCAAATGTTTAATTTATATAAATCAAAACATATTTTATTTATTATCTAAAAACTGGTAACATTTATACCAAAAAAAAAAAAAAACAAACCATCAAACCATTATAACTTTTATTTTCATAAAATCTATAAAAAATAAATATATAAAAAATTTATTAACAGGTGCCTCTTATGCTTTTATAGTTTTATGAATGGTGCATTGGCAATCATAACTATATAACATTGTTATTAGTAATTCTTTCACATATTTTACTTTTTAAACCTAAAAAAAAAAAAAAAATTAATTCTTTTTCTTCAACTTCTTCTTTATGTGTTTTCTTTTAACTAAATAAACTTGAATTTTATCTTTTTTTTTCTTTCTCCGTAATACCATTTATGATGGTGGTATTTTTATTTTTAAATTAACAGTTCAATGTTTATTTTGTCTTAATTTTTTCTCTACTCATCAGTTAACCGAAAGACTTCATTGACTTAACAAGTGAATTTCTTTATTATACCGATATCGTTATATCGCAAAAAAAAAAAACAGATTTTTTTATCTGAATAAAAAATATTTTTAATTTTTTTTTTTTTTAATTAATATTGAGTACAAGTATTGAATATTTGAAAGTGAAAAAAGAAAGAAAAAAATAATTTAGAGCTTATTCATTCAGAAACTACTAAAAAGAGGAAAAAATGTTATGCATATACATTTCTTCAGTCAATTTATTATAAGTTATTTTTTCCTTATGTAAATTAATTCACTGTTAATTAAAAAAAATAAATTTATAGATAGAATACGAAGAAAAAAAAATCGAAATTATACTTTTTTTTACACATGAATTATTATGACAGAATTATTTCAAGTTAATTAAAATTGAGAAAAATAACGCGGGGACGACGCGGCATATCGAAACGTCAAACACATTATGAGTTTGTGGATTATAAACCGTTGTACTTCCATGTGTGTATTTTTGAATTATAAAAATTAACCCTTTTAAATAAATATTAAGTAGAAGCAATAAACTATAAACAAGCGATAAACTATTAATATGCTTAAACTAAATTATGTAAAAAGCAATAAATTATTATTAAATTAAGTGCCGTAAAATAATTAATAAAAATATAAACTTTAAAAACATTGGAAAAAAAAAATAATAGTTAAAAGAAACATTAGAAATTAAATAATTATGAAATAAACAATCATAATAATACCATCAAACTCATTATTGTTTTAAGTTGAAAAATTAGACTGATTTATATATATTAAAAAAAATAAATTGAATTCTCAAATTCAAGCAATGGAGAAACATTTGATGAATGTCTAACATTGATGATATTAATATTTTATGAGAACTTAAAAATTTGGAACAAAATCATAATAAATGAAAGTTATTTCTGATGAAGAGCACATTTTGATATCGAAATGTGGAAATAAAAAATTTACAGAAAATAAATAGAGTGTGAATTAATAAAGAAATTATATAATTTTTACTTTTTTTTTGTTTTCTTCAACAATCAGTGGACTGCAAAAAGAATATAAAGCTTAAAACTAAATGCATCGGTAGAATTTCATAATTACTTTTTATCCATATATGAATGAAAAGAACAAGATTTATTTACAAAAATTAAAAAAAAAATAATAATATAGAATTGCATAAATTATTTAACATTTCAAGAAATTATATTATTTGAAGTAGAACCATCATAATGGAAAGTTTAAAAAAGCATAATAAAAAATTTCTAAATAAATCTAATTCATCACCATCACCATCATCATCGTCATCAACAACTAATGGAAATAATAGAAATGTTAGCATTACTGGTGGCAATAGTGCATCAAAAGGTGTACAAAAATTGTATACAAAATTACGTCACAAATTAGAAGATAGTATTCCAACTAAACTTAATGTAAAATTAAATAAAACTCAAAAATTTACAATTTCTAATTCAGTACAGAACTTAAGTGCATCATCATCGGTTGTTGCAAGTGAAAATTTTTGTAATAATATTGAGAAAATTAAATTAATAAAATCATTTTCCGAAGATTCTTCTCCATATGAAAATATTTTAGTTGCAAATAAATTTAAAGAGCCGCCAGCATCAGTTGTGGTAGTCTTGGAAACATCGTCACTTAAACCAGAATCGTCTGTAGCAACGCCAACTTATGAAAATATTTTCATTTCCTCAAATCCAAATGGACAACAAATGTTTGTTGACAGTGATGAAGATGAATTGAATTTTAATAATTCAAATCAATCGTTAGAAGATGAAATTTTCGAAGAATTAGAAAAAGTTGCACACGATGAAGCGAAATTAAATGCAGTTCTAAAGAATTTTGATAAAATTCTATTAGATTTTAATAATACGAACGAATGTAAAGCGAATTTAATGGCAACTAGTACACCGATAGGCTGGAAAGTTTTCGAAAATTCGAATAATAGAAATTCATCGTCGTTTGCGACAACGATCCCAAGAATGAGCCGAAAAATACATCCACAGAAAATTTTGCAGAAATCTAAAACATGCAGCATTATTGAATCGAAATGTATTTTAAAGAAATCTATTTCAGATTCAGCTGATGATTCTGACTTAAGCGCAAAATACTATTATTCTAGAAATAATAGAAATCATTGCACAAAAAGTCTATGGAATTTAAAGGATTTTGATAATTTTATGAAATGTGCCAGTCCAATAAATTATAAAAAGTTTGATAGCAGTAAAATTGAATGTAAACTTCCAATTTTAAAAAAATTACCGTCTAATACAAAGTTGAATTTAACCCAGCAAGAAAAAATTGCAGAAACTAAAAGGCCAAATTTCTCAAAGGCTAAAAGTGTTCTAGAACTATCAACAAAGCACCCAATTTGCGTAAGAACTTCTTCAGGCAGCAAAATTCCTGTGATGAAACCACGTTTATTAACAGCTAGTGGGCGAAGTAATAGTTTTTGCGACCAGTTATATCTCACTTCACAATCGTTACTGCAGAAACCACCAACGGGACGGTTACTGTATAATTTCCAAAATCAACAGACTAAGTCACAAAAAGTTCAGAATCATTTGATTTCCTCAACATTAGTAAACAAAAATAATCAGTCCTCGAAATTTCAAAACGAATTATATCAGTTCGATTCAGTTTCGAAAGCTGAATCTGTTGAATCGCTTGTGAACACGGAACCTCTCATGTCTGTTAATAAAATTATTAAAAATTTGAATGAAGTGAATAAACAACAACAACATCACAAGCAAGCAATACGATCTACTCATACACCGCCAACAAAACAAATAACAGCAAACACTGTAAAATCTGTAAAATCAATAACCAAATCATCTTCCAACTTAGTAAACAAACGTCGTAATCTAACAACATCCCAACCACACTCTTTGAATAAAATTTATAATAATTCAAAAGCGAATGTTGGGCATCATCAATCTAAACAAAATCCATCAGCATCAACTACATCATCCAAATTTACAAATAAAAATGTAAATAAATCAAATGTTTCTAAAATAACGAAGAATAACAGTAATAGTGGTAATTCCATAATTAAAAAACCACAAAGTGATCTAATTTTGGATAAATGCATTGAAAAAGGGCAAGAACTTTTACGAAAAGTTGAACAATTCGGATCTGTAACCAAATTGGAAACCGCTAAAAAAGTTCATAAAAATGACAGCAAAAAATTAATAGATTCTTCAAAAGACTTACCCAAAGAAGCTGTAGTGAAGTCTTTAACAAAAGAAAAAAAAAGTCAGAATAATCAGGTTTTATGTTATGCTCAAGAATCAACAGTTCAATATCCTCGATTAGAATCGTGTAAAATTATTGCGCCCATTTTAAATCCCGAAAAACAACATACAGATTTAATGGTAAATGTTATTAATATAGATAATAATATTGATGATAGTTATGGTGTGGCCGGAATAAGAAAATCAACACAAAATAAAAAAATCAATGATGTGAAAAACTATTTGGGTGGTAAAAATGATGTTGATGAATGTGATGGCTTAACCATAGATAATAATATTAATGAAGAAAAATACCACAGTGATTCGGATGATTCTGGACATATATCAAATGAAAATGAAAATGATACAAGACAATTTGTAACAACAAAATTTATACAAACTCATGAAGATTCATTAAAAAAATCAGTTGTAACTGGCAATATTACTAGTGGGGTTAAAAAAATCACCGAACTATTAGAAAAATTTGAAATGTATAATAATAATAATAATAAGCAAAATCTTACTGAAAATTTAGAAAATTTAAATGAAAATAATATTGAATTATATAATGAATATAATGAAAATAATACATTATTATGTAAAACATTAAAAATAGCACAAATTAAACCAGTTAAATGTATACAAACTACATTGGAAATATATCCAACTTATTCTAAAGAGGTAATTTTTAGAATTTCCTAAGTTTAGTTTTATATACTGTTGAAAGTATTTAAAAAAAAAAAAAAATTGTAGAAAAGGTGTATTTTTTTTGTAACAAATATTTTTTTATCATAGATTTCAAAAACAAATTGATAACAGTTAAAAGTAAAAAGTTTTATTATATTTTAACAATTACGTATCATCGAAACAACGACTTTTTCTTTGGATTTACATACATTAATTACTTTTTTTTTGCCCTAGTTTCCTATAACACTTTCTCTTTACCACAATTCTACTTAATTGAGTCTTAATGTAGTCTTGAAGAACTTGTTCAGTCGAAGGACTTATTTTGACAGCAAAGCAAAACAAATAATTTTTAACTTGTTTTGTTATTTTTATTGAATTTATTTTAAACAAGTTAGTTAAAAAAATTTTTGACTTACTGATCCCACGAAAAAAATATGTAAAAAGAATCATATAAAAACATACAAAAAGATAACACTTAAAGACAAGCGTGTACTTTTCGAATCTTTCTTATTGAATAAGGCTCAATTAAGTAGAATGTAGAAGATTATAAAGGGTATAATAAGGAAATTTTTCAGCCTTAAATATTATAATTTACTGTGAAGTTATATTGTTCGAAAATGCTGTTCACAATTTTGCATTCGAATGAAAATCTAAATAGGATTTTAAATCATTGAACTTCATCGAAATACAATTGTTTGAGCTAATTATCACTTGACAGTGAAATTGAAAATAGCCACTTAAAAGTCGTTTATTTTTCTTTGAACACATTTTGAAATTTAATAAAGCTTAATAAATTTTGGTTGCAAGAATATAAGTATAGTTTAAGAACCTAAAAAAAGCGTTATCAATTTTTAATTTTGAAATTGAAAAAATAGAAATAAAACACGTAATATTTTCCAAAAATAAAATAAGTTTGTAAAAAGTTTGTATTTATTTTGTTTTGTAGGTTTTTTTTATACGTAAAAAGATTTTTAATGATTATAAATTTCTATAAAAGGAATAAATACGGAAATGAAAAATATAAATAAAAATTTTGTGCCATATTTTTTTTAATTTTTTTTTTATGGAGTTATTATAAAAATGTTTTCGATTGAAAAATATCTTTTTTTTTTTCTTCGCTAAAAATTCCTAAAATCTTTTTTCGTTTAAAAAAAACTATTTAGATTTTAGAACCTAAGATTATAAGAAAAATTTCAAGAGCTGAAAAAAGTGATTTAAAAAAAAAATCCGGAAATAGAAAGAAGTATCAAAAATTTATCGTGAAACTCTTATAGCAAAATGTTGAAGTTCTTTCTAATATGTCAATAAAAAAATTAAATAAAGAGATTAAATAAAAAATTTTTTCGGTTTCAATTCTATTTTCGTAAATAATTTACTTCAAATGATCGGAACTTGACCGGATACTGGCGATCCACGTTTTGTTTTTAGCCTGGCCGCTCTGATCAACAACTCTTGACAGTATTCTAATAAATAAATAATTATTTAATAAGTAGAATTTATGAATCTTAATGATTTAAAAATTAATTTGAAATAATTTTATCTGGGGTACCTTGATTATTAATCAAAATATTGTCAACGATTCTAGTTCGTTCAGCTCTTGATATTAACAAAAAAAAAGTATACCTACCAACAAGTAGATTATTATTATAACAAAATTATATGTTCTATAAAATTATTGTAGTAAAAAAAAAATAAAAATTTTATTGTTATCGTATAATATTTTATTATAATATAAATATAGTTTTAATTTTTATTTTATATATTTGTATATGGGTTTAATATCAATAAAAATATAGCTAAATTTTAAAAATCAAAATTGGTTGTGTTTCTTTTTTTTTATTTAATTTTTTCGGAAGCAAAAATTTAACATTAATTCTTAGATTCATGTAGTTAGCAGCTTCTTTCCTGGTAGTTAAAATGGTGATTTTACATGCGACTGTATTATGTCGTGTGCTGAGAAATGAACGGATGTATAATGAAAAGTATAGTTTCGAGTAATTTGAGTTTAAAGATTTGAAAATTTAAAAAAACGTATGGAAAAAATCAAGTAACGTAAAATTTTCATCTAAAAAACACATTTTAATCAACATTAAGAATAATGCAAAATAGTTGTACTTATAAAATCGAGTACGAGGAATCGAATGGTGCTATTATCTAATAATGACGTATAAATATCATACGTTGTTTCATTTCTCAGCAGACGATGTATAAGATTAAAATATATGTATAATTACAATAATTTAAAATGTAAATACACATTTACATATTTAACCTAACTATATTTTAATTTTTAATGTTCTCCCGAATAAAGATATTTGAGAATTCAAGAGTTTATCTAAATTTTAAAACATATAGCAATATATAGTATGAGGAAGATATAATGATAATGAGTAAGGTTAAATGCACCAAAACTTAATGCACATCGCACAATGTATAAAATAATAATTAAAAATTAAATACTTTATTGAATCAACCGATTCTTATTGCACCTTTCGGTAGAATCTTATAGTAAATTAAAAATTTACCTTGTTGGAGAAAATCGACAAAAAATGAAAGGGTACAGAATATTCGATTTTGGTAATCAAAAAAAAACTTAAAAAAAAAAATTTACAATAAAAACTTTAACAACAAGAATGTCACTAATTTAGTATGGTACAGAAAATCACAATTTGTTAATTAAATTTAAAAGGATGTGATACCAAAAAATGAAATAGAAGGGATTTCGAGCACTTAATCGATTGTAAAAAGTTTTATACCAATATAAAATATAAAACAGGCCAGAGGTTTTGAATGAAAAATAATTTCAAAATTTGACTTTGAAATGGTCTCAAAGGGGCTTTGGAAGTTTTTGAAACATGTTGAAGCTTTTTTGAGTTTAAAGAATGAGGAAGAAAAAAATTGAAACGCCTAAACTGCACAAATTTTAATACAACCTACTTTCATAAATTTTAAATATAAGTAAATTTATAAATAAGGTAAGTTGGTCAAAATTTTCAATCATCAATAATAGGCAATTTGACGAAATAAATGATATTTTTATCACTTTAATTTGTTGATAATTAATTATTTTATAAAAAAAAAGATGCTAGGTAAATAAAATATTTCAAACATTTAATTATTTTGATTTAAAAAAAAAAAGGTTTTGGAAGTATCTTAATCCTAACCTGTTTAAATGTATAAGTCTTGCATGCACTGAATTCGACAACTTTCAGATTTAATCAAAAATTTTAACTCTTCAGATTGACCATTTTTGCTCGAACCACAGATATTTATATATGCCACCCAGTAATAAAATATAATTTATAAAAAATAGAAAAAAAAAATTAATTGATTGCATTATACATTTTTTGTTTATTTTTATTCTACAAAAAAAAAAAAAAAATCAAAAGTATGACCGAGAAATGTTCAAACTTAAAAAAAAAACCTGCTTTTCTAATTTTATATTTGTTATAATGTTCCTAGTTTCACTTGATTTAAGCACTCCCATTGAGATTTTTCAATATATTATTATATACACTTATTTTCTTTATTTTATACTGCCACCTCTGTATATTCAAATAGAAATGTTTATTATATGAAACAAGAACCCTTCTGCTGAGAGTAGAATTTATACTTAAATAATTTAATAATGTAAAATAAAAGATAATATATTTATGATCAGTTCATGCTTTGATAAAAATAAATGTAATCAAGAATAGTTAACTCAGAATTCTAATTAATAATTATTAATTAGAATAAGAAGATTCCTAAAAGACACCAATAATCAACTTGAATGTATGTTATATAATTCTTAACTATAGTAGAGTTCATAAATTAACATTTTTACACTAAAGTTGGATTGGGAATAATTATTATGAAATAAAATGAATATTTGCTGAGCATTGAACTTGAAATCAAGGTACCTATTCACTTTTTAATTTATTAATCTTTATCTTAGGAATCAATTTGTACGACGTTGCTTTAAGACAGAAAATAATTTCGACAATGATTGATAGAAAATGAATAAAAAAGATACATATGTACATATGTTTAAATTTAAACCAAAAACCTTCTTATGTGTGTATTGTATGTATTATTATCAAATCGATAACTTAATATGATATGCAGATATTTTGAAAGTTTACGATTATTAAAATTTAGTATTTTGTTACACCTATGTGTATAATTAATTGAAAAAGCATAAAAATTAATGTACCTAATTCAAATTTTATATTTACATTTTTTATTTTCACATATTTCCACATTATGTTTCGAAGTTTATTAAATTAAAAATATAATAAACAAGATAATTGCATTTATAATTTTAATAAAATTTAATATCAATATGCTTTTGTCATAAAATTTGTTAAAACGTCTGTCTAATTTATAAGTATTAATAATAATAAAATTCGTTTTACATAATAATACTAAAGTAAGTAGCTTTTTATTTATTATGTTTTATTAAGATCTCAAACTGCAGTCTGAATTAAAAAAATTATTGAACAAAAATTACTAATAGCTTCGACCAACCATAAATTTCATGATTGAAGGTTTGGTTTGTGCTGTGCTGTGCTGTGGTTTGAAAAACAAAAAGTTTGTTTAATTTTTTTTTATTTTTAAAAATATTTTGAATTGTTCCTTGTGTTTACTTTTTGACACCGACATTATTTTTTTTTTTTTACTGAAGCACTTTGAACTTTGCGCGTAACCCTTTAAATATTGGATTTTTTTTTAAATGAATTTTTATGAATGTGAAATATAAAACTGTTTACAAGCCTCGTATAACGACTATTGAATAATCCAAAGCTATTAACCACATTAAAATTTGTATTCGATATATTAAAAATTAATTATAAATTTACGGAACGAAAGAAAAAAACCAGTAACAAAAACATTTTTATCAGTAGTTGGTCTTGATTGATATTTAACAAAAATAAAATTATTTTAAAAATCGCCACGAAAAGTGGAAAGACAAATTAGTTTTAATTTTTTTTTTTAAATTACTCGGAATATTTCTAAAAAAATTCTAAAAATATTCTTTTCTTTCAATTTTCAATTTATTCTCAAAGTGTCTCGATCTTTTCGTTATACAAAGATCGTAAATATATTAATTATCTACTAAATTTAAAGGTGTACCGTGTACTACTAATTATCTAAATTTAAACTTTACTGACGAAGATGCAAATAAAATTTTAATATAAAAAAAAACTGATATTTTTATTATTTCCTCTTTATTTCAACCCTATATTTTTCAATCAATAAAACAGACAACGATGACGACATTTGAATAAAAATTATTAAAATGTCATTTAAATGCATTAAACATGTTAATTCGCACTATTGGTGTCACTTTCTTCTTTGATTTTTGTAAATATTATAATCTTCTTTTTTATTTTTATTAATTTAATTTAAAAATAGAAATATGTATGTAGGTACATGTTTTTTACATTAAAATTTAAATATTTTATTTCAGTACGCATATTGTTGTCTATATATTTTGTGAATATTTTGATGTCAAATGAAAGTTAGATAAGAATGTATGTTTTTGTTTTTGTTTTGCAAATAATATTTAATTATAACTTTTGTTGACATTTTTTTGAATAAAATTTTATTTTTATGGTACCCATATTATTTCTAAATTTTGAAACATTATAAAATGTTGAGCTATATTTTTTTTTTTCACATAAATTTTACTTATAAATCGGTAATAATAATTTTAATTGATTTCTACTTATTTGATATTTTGAATATTAATGACACACCTAAATAAAATTTGAGATACCCTTTTTTTTATTTTTTTCTAAATTTTTATTAGCATTAAAGAGATATAATCATGAAGTGCGAAATTGTTATAAGTTGAATAATCTTAAAAATTTTAAAAGAGTGGCTGAGTGTTTCTGTTTTAATGTTATTAAAACTTGGATATATTTAAAATGTTAAAGGAGACTTACTTTTTAATTTGTTTTCAGTTTCCTCTGTTTACTTATAAGTTATAACAGATTATTTTTTGACATAAATGCGAAATATAAAATTAAAATATAACTCTGACTGTTATAAATTGATGAGATTGATGTTAGAAAAAGCAAATTGTAAATTTTTCAAAATAACAATCTTAATAAGATCATATTTTCGAGTTTTCTTGAACCATAAAGAAAAAAAAAAAATCAATTGATTTTGTACTCGTTTTGTGTATAAAAAATAAATAAGTTGAATTGATTTCGTAATTGCTTATTTAAGTATAGAAATTGCAAAAATATATCTTTAAATATTAATAATAGCCAAAGATGATAGTTTTTTTTTTAATTTTAATATTTTATTTTAATTTTTTTTTTCTGATATGGGCATAATTATTAAATTAATTCTTGTAATGCCTGCGGATAGAAAAAAAGCAATAAAGTAAAAATATATATATTATGTATACATAATGAAAAATGTAAGAGTTTAACGCCTTGTCTTTCGTTCATGATAAGACAAATAAATGAAACTTCATAGTTAGTAGCTTGAATTTTTTTTTTATCATTAAGTTTGTATTTTAAGGTAAATAAGGTTTTCTCTTATTTTTTTTAAAATAAAGTAAGTTGTTTTTTGTTATGTGTAACTTAATTGATGTGAATGTGTCTCGAAAGTGAAAATTTTGTTGATTTAACCTTAAAACTGTTTCTATTATAACTTATAAACTATACTATACCTTATAAACATATAATTTTAATTTGAATTAAGAATTTTTCTTTGATTTCACTTTTTGTTGTCCCTGTAAAAAAAAATTAAGGAGTTTTATTATAAATATTAATTAGGAGAATTACTATAGTTGTTTTGCTTGCATAGACATACCTGTATATAGCTTATGTCATCATCTTTAACTATTTTAAATTTATACAAACTGGTTTTAGTTTTACTAAAGTTTTAGAAAATCATTTTGTAAGGTCTTTTAACTTCTTCACAAGTTTTTTTGACTAAATTTTTATTTAAAATTCTAGTTGATTTCCCAAAACCGTAGTCATATTGTTAAAGAGCTTAGCTTATTTGGCCATTTCTTTCATATCATTTAAAAAAATAATCAACAATTTTTCGCTACTTATCGTTTAACGTTTTTTTTGCCTCCTGAACTTAACATTGGGGAAAATTGTTAATGAAAAAAATTCACGTGATTAAGACATCTATATTTGAAATTATTTATTTAAAATTTTAATTGGAATTTTAATAACGAAAAAATATTAGATCGCTGCAGTTAATGTTAATAACTATAATAAATATTTTCATATAATTTCAATTTCGCTTTCATCTTCCTGTTCACTTTTTTTAGTCAAAACCGACTATTTTTAAAGTTATTGGTAAAAAAAAAAAAAACAAATATAAAAATCGTAAACGTAATTTTTTCTAATAAAAATGGAAAGTTAATTTGACATAAATATTTCGGTTAGTTTCTTATTGAACTTTTTTTTTAATATAAATTTTTTTTCACAATATACATATACTTAAAAAAATGCCTCCAGTTAAAGCTCAAGATATTTGATTGAACTTTTTGATTTTTTTATTTTTATTATTATAATTTGTAAATACTTATTAATGTATTTATTTTTTATTTTATATATATGTTTTGTTAATTTTGTTGTTTTTTTTTTATTTTTATTTTCCATTCGAAAATTAGAAAAGGTCATTTATGGTCAAAATCAGTTTTGTAGAAATTTATTTTCTTTATAATAAATTTATTTAATTCTGGTTTTCATTGTACATTTCGTAAAAATTCAAGAAATTATATTGTATATATTTTTATGTTATCAAAATTTACGACAAACAATAACAGCAAGCTGGATAGCTCAACAATTGTTGTTGAAGTTATATGTACATGTTTGAGAAAATTTATGAAATTATAGTATTATTAAATATTTTATTATTGGAAGAACTAAGTATTCAAAGTTGTTTTCTACTTTAACATTAATTTGGATGACTTGTTTGTTGTTTCAAAACAAGTTGTATGGATAAAATTATAATTTTTATTTAATTTCTATTTTTTTTTCAAGGTGCTATTTCGTTCGGGAATACTTAATCAATTGGAAGCCAAACGTGATGAACTTTTATCAGATAGAATTGTTCAATTACAATCATATTGTAGAGGATATTTGTCCAGAAGAAGAGTGGCTCAAAGACGTGTTCAAGTAAGATTTTTTGTTTCAAAATTTTTAAGTAATTTTTTTGTACAAAATAAACTGGAAAAATCAATCTTTCAAATTATGGCTTTGTGACGAATTAAATAAAGATGATTTCATAGCTTGAAATCAAAACATCAAGTTTATGGTTTTGCAACAATTAAATTATTGAAATGAAATTGAGTATTCAATCAGCTTTAAGGAAACGAAATATGTTTTTTTGATACTCTTAGTCTGAATTTTTATACTTGAAATTAAATAAGTCCTATTTTTAAATTTATAAATTATTATTTCGATTTATTTTTTAAAAGGAAATGGCTGTAAGATGTATTCAACGAAATGTGAAAGCATTTTTAGCTGTTCGAGATTGGCCCTGGTGGCGTCTTTTGGTACGTGTTACACCATTACTTAATGTGCATCGAACTGAAGAGCAATTAAAAATTGCCAACGATGAAATACAGACTTTAAAATTAAAATTAGAAAAAGTTGAAAATGATCGCAATTTAATAAAGACTGAAAATGAAAAACTGGAGAACAAGGTAAGTGAATATTTAAAAATAAATTTTTTTTGACATCCTAATGTTGAAAGTTACATAACATACTTTAAAAATAACGATTGAACTCAAAGTAAAAGAAAACAATGAGTATAATTTAAATATCAATTCCTTTGATATAAAAGCTGATTATAGCTATGTCCTTGAAATTATCTCTACATCAGATTAAACTATACAATACGCTGTATAATAAATATATATTCCATTCGATATTACAAAGATAGTTGTTAGGTAATGATGATATATAATAATGCACATTTGTATGTAAAAGGAAGTTGTAACATTTCTCAGTTCTTTTGAGCTTCTGAACATTTATTTTTCAAGTTATCAAGATGTTGATTGGACGGTACATAAAAACATATTATTTATTTACTTTGTTGAATTTAATATACAATACATATTTTATTATTTATACAAATGCGCAGGCCCGACGAAAGGCGTGTATAAAGTTTGAAATTCACACAGGTGCCATGCCAAGAAACCATGTTTACGATATATACATACTATTATTAACCAAAACTTTTTATTTTTATACACCGTATTTCTAATAAAAATCTTTCCAGTAAAAATAAGTAAATCACCTCTAATTAGTTAATGACTCAAACGCCAAAACGTAAAATGAACTAACGCATTAGTTAATTCTGGCATTAGTGCACAAAGCTTTAGTTAATATATGAACATTGAAGGTTAAATTTATCGATTTAGATTTAGAATTACAAAAATTGAGCCCCTAATTTTCTAACATATGTAATATTGTTAATTTAAAAAAAAAACAAAATTATTTTCATTCATAAAGTTTAATTAAATATTCTTAATATATTCCTAAAAAATTATCAAAATAAATACAAAAATTTGTTATTATAAATTGGCAATTTATTTTCATTTTATTATTTCCGGAAAGTATATAATTATATGTACATGTGCATTACATATGCACGTTCTATATTATACGTATTGTACTTATTTATTTATATTTTTTTTTTACTCTATATATAAAACTCTTATTTGTTACCTATATGTATGATATGTACAAGTATATATATATGTTCTCTACATTTGCAAGCAAAGAAATAGAATCACTCTGCTTTCAAATTTTTTTCTCAAATTCACTCATTTTCGTAATTTTTTCTTGTCGTCTTCTATCACAGTGAGAAATTTTAATGTCCAAAAATTATCTACTTTCAATTGTCTTTCAAATGGTATTACTGGTAAAATTCTGTCTTCTACAAAAAAAAAGTTGCATCAAAAAAAATGTTATAATTAGATAAATGAGCCGACATATGAAAAATATAAAATTCAAGAACAATGAAACAAATAAGAAAATAAACCTGATTCTGTCTACAATATACGTTATACTAAATCATTTAATTTTATATCTACAACAAAAAAAAAAACCAAAACTCGTTCATCCGATATTTCGTTTCACATTATTTACAAAACAGTCTGGAATTTCTAATAAATTCATTGAAGAAGTCAGATCAAACAATTCTTGTGATTTGAAGATTTGTTTTACATGTATATAAATGTGTAGTGTGTACACATAAAATTATATTAATTTTCGAAAAAAAAATATAATAATTATATTTAAGTAATAAAAAATTATGTAAACCAAACTTTGAATTTTATCAACAAAAAGTATTATATTAGAACTTAATTCGTTTTAAATCCTTGAAAGATCATAAAGGAAAATATTTGACAATGTTTAATACAAGTATATAGCAACTGTAATTTTTTTAACTACAACTGAAACATTACCCTTTCGCATAATACGTACATATTTCTCTATTAAACATATTCACACATTCTATATAGTGTTTAACATTTTTATATAATATGTCATGTATATACAATGAATATATTACTTCAATGTAAGAGAAATTTCTTTGAAAATTAATTTATCTTGTAGACCCACATTTTGGAATTAAATATCTCACGATTTGAGTCCCGCCAGCAGATGTTCTATCAAAAAAGTATATTTAAAAATAAAATTATAATTGAAAGATCATAATTTTTTGTCTTTATGTTTTTGCGTCATTAAAATGTGTAATAACTTGTAATGCTGGCCAACTGTGAGAAAATATATTAACAAAATAAATAAAATATGTTCACATATATTTAATAATAATAATAATAATTTCCGATATTGCTTGTGCAGTGTAATGATATTTATTTTGGCTTTGATAGAATTTATCTTTTTTCTTTCATTCATTTTATTCAAGATATCGAATAATTAAGATAATTTTTTTTTTTTTTATAGGGAATATTATTTTATTAATAACTATTGGTAAATATATATAAGCCATCCATTTAATATCATATGATAATTTTTCACACATTTAATAAAATTAAATATGTATGGGGAAATTTCCTAATTTTTTATATGATTTAAATTAAAAATTAAAATGTAAATTATGAAAATCCACAAATCTTATAGGGAAATTTTATCATTATCAGTTCAGTAGAAAAAAATTAGTTGGGTGCAATTTTCTATTTACTTATTAAATTATACTACATAATTATTATTATTTGCAATTTTTTATATTTGTTTAATATACCCACATATTGTACATAGTACATATATTAAACAATATAAAGCATATTAGAAAGTCGGTGGCGAATTACGATAAAGAGTCTGTATTCAATATTGATGTTTGGAAAAAAATTGCCACTCTGCTTTAATTGACTATATAAAATTGTGGGAACGGTTTCTCAGTTTTTTGTTTTAGTTAATTAACCTTAGTGCCTGTGAATACATAACATATATGTATGTATTAATAAGACATTTAGAAGATCTAAGTTAAGTTTGGGTAATCACGATAAATGGCAATATTTTTACCAATATTATTTTACCTTGAAATAGATGTATGTAGATTATTTAATTTAATAAAATCGAGCATTAGATTTAATTAAAAAATTAAAAATTCTTATTAAGGGAAAGGTATTTATAGATTTTTTGAACAAATATTTTGGCAGACAAATTAACTCGTCTATTTATGGATTACAAAAAACAGCTCTTATTTTATTTTGAAATGACAAACAAGTGTTTCCGTTTTATTTTTAAACAATTTAATTTTTTTTTAATAATTATATTTTTTTTATCCAAAAAATAATGTTAAAATCATAAAAGACAAACTCATCATTGTTTTGGTAAGCATCGATGGATATTAAAGAAATAAGAATACCTACTCAAATTTTAGGTTTGTACATCAGTTCGTTCACTTTTGCTTCGCACTGATCAATCAAATTACAAATTTGTTTCAAATAGTATGAGAATGAGATCATCCGTACTAAAGGTTATACCTTAAAATGTCGATTTCGATATAAGAAATATAGGAAAAAAACTGATAAAATATATAAAAAATGTATAGCATTTCAACAAATTCGATTTTGTTTTTTTTTATCTATTACGAAACTGTATACATTTTTTTTCTCATTCGATGCGAAATCGTTCAATAACTTTCAAAATCAAACTAATGCTATATTTTTTTTTTAAAATGAAAAGACGAAAAAAATTTTGCAAAAGTAATTTTGTAAAAGTTTGTGAAAGTAGTTAACAAAATCTTATAATACTACTCACTAGCTCACTACTAAAATATCAATATTGCTGTTTTCATATTTTTACTTTTCATTTTTGTGGGTGGTTTCGTCGATTTGGATAGATTCCAATTAAATTTTAATTATTTTGCTTTTATTAATTTATATTTTTTCTAATTTTCACCGATCATTTAAATTGAGATTTGATACAAATACATACATTTTTATATTAACAAATTGGTCACTTGGTGGAAATTTTCAAATAGGTTAAATTTTATATTAGATTAGGATTAGGAAGTTTAGATAGTCCGGGAATTTGAAAGAAATTTAAATATTTTATTGATGGAGAATTTATTCTTTAATTTGTATTTTTTTATGTTCTAGTACATCGGGTTATGCATTCGAAAAAAATAACCAAGTTAAATTTCCTAGAAAAAGGTTGAAATAAAAAAACTGAATTAATATTATTTAGTACCTGTAAACATAGTGCTATTTTGCATAATGCTCAAATGTTTGTATATCATTATGTCTATGATTATGTATAAAAAAATATCTTTTGAGCAATTTTCGCAGACTCTTTGTCCTCAAACATTTTTTTTATTATTTCCTTTCTATGATTATTTCTGTATTATGCATAATAATATGTAAGTGAAACGTAAATGCTTTAAGAGCAGTGTAATTTCAATTAGGGTATTTTCGGAGTATAAGATGTTGATTTGCATACTCATACATGGTTTTAATTTTGTATGAAAATTAGGAGTATGTCCACCTATTTTACATACATCAGCAAACCATCTGTTGAATGGGTAACTGAATTAATTGTAATTATAAAACATTCTGAAAGTTTTTCGATATATTTTTGACATTTTGGAATACTTATTAGTTGTTCATTAAAAAAAAAAATACAATATCTTCTACATCTCATATTTTATTATCTCTAGTATAATTTTTTTTTAGAAAAAAATTATAATACATAATTATAAATGTATATTAGTAATTTTAAGAAGAATGTAACGATGTAAATGAAGAAAAATTTAAAAAATGTTTTTTTCTACTCTGATATGATTTTCGAACATAAGTACCCCTAGCTAAAAATTTTTAAGCCTTATTATAATAACATGAAATCTTAGAGCGTAAATATTTCACTCGCTTCATCTTAACAAATTATGAATTAAAAAAACTATTGCTAATATTTTTGATTCCCTTTAAATAAATTTTTTTTCTTCAATGTTTTTTAAATTATTATTGAGAGCTTGTTTTATTACCTAAACCTATGTATAAATTACACTTAAATCATTATTTTACTTCAGACTCTACAGAAAAAATAAATAAAACAAAAAAATCGACAAAAATTAAATTTTGATATTATGTACCTAATATTGCAAAATCATCATGTTCCCTTTAATATTTTTTTTAATTTGCATTAAGAGGTTTTATTTTAACTAACGAAAATATCAATTTAATTTTTCCTTAGATTTCTTCATTGCGCCATTATGATAGCCAACATTAAAATATATGAAAAATTTGGCATTCAAATGACTCTACTTTATTTCAAAAATTAAATAATAGGCGCCAAATTATTTAACAGACATGAATATCAATATTATTATACATATTTTTAATTTATTTTATTTTCAATTTTTCTTTAATTTCGAAATAAGAAATAAATATTATTAAAACAAAAAAATTTTGGCCAAAAAGAACCTTACATTTTTTAATTAAAATAAATATGAAAAAAAAATGTTATAAATTACTGACTAATTTTACCTAGTGCCAAAAGAAACAATAGCTTGCAATTCACTGAAACAATTTATGTGTGTAATTATTAAATAATGTAATTAGAAAGCGTTCTGATATTTAAATAATGTATTTTTTCGTATTGGTACTTAAAGAAGTCCATAATTTGATTAATTAGAACGAAAAGAAATATTTTTATATCTAAAAAGCCAAAAACAAATTAATTTAACTTTATTTTGCACATATATATATTATTCCCAAAATTAAGATGGAAAACTTAAATTTATATTTTTTGGTCGAAATAATTAATTATAAACACAAAAAAAAAAATCGCATCTGATTTAAAATAAAAATAAATTTCGACAACAACGCACCACAAGTCCACATTTTCGCTTCTTTTTTAATTTTATTATTTTTATATATATTTTTTTATATATTTTAAATTGTAAAATTTGATGAAAATTTTTAAATTTAGTTATACTCAAGCAGTGGCCAAGAGAAAAACGCGCGCGCTTCTGAAAAGAATACGTTGTCGTTGTCATTAGCCACTAAATTTTAGTTTCATTAAATAATTTTTTTTTAATTGTTTTTTTTTTGCAATCCATTAAGTTTTAATTCTAAAAATAGAAAATATAATATTAATTTTTACAAAAAAAAAAAAAATACAATATAAAATTAATAAGTTTTATCGAATTGTTCGATTTTGTAACGCGGTTTCTTGAAAAGTTTATTTTTATCTCAAAATCTATATCGACCTCGCAACCTATTTATTTTATTTATTTTCGGTTTTTAACAAACATAATGTATAAGATTTTATGTTTTTCTTGCATTTGCTTTTATTTATTCATATCCCTATAATTATCACACATCTAAAAAATTTATAAAAAATAATTAATACTAAAAATATTCTAAAAATAAATAATTAAAATATAAAAATACAATAAATTTAATAATAAGTCAAGTAAATCTTGTTCATTTATTTTTTTTTTTCATTATTTTTTTTTTATTATTGTTTATGTTCGTTATTTTGTTATTCTTAAAAATTAAACTTGTTTATGTTATTTGGTCTTCTCAACATCATAACTGTATTATTCGTTTGCGGCAGTCATCTATGATTTGATCTATATAACAATATAACCATTGTATTGATCTTTTTATTTGATATTCATAACATAAAAAATAATAATGTCACCTAATCCACCATCGGCTGCAATTGAAAATTCTCCTCCAACACCTGTTGCGCCATCAGTTGAAATTGTTGGCACCGTTCCAGCTTCACCAAAAAAACGCATTATTATAAAGAAAGTTAAGAAAAGTACTTTAAAATCAAAAAAAGTGTCGTCAGAAAAACAAAATGACTTGGAAGCAATAGAGGAAGCCAAAGTTAGTGATGGCAAATCAATAAATTGTGATTCTGTTGTTAATAATACCAAATTGGATCCTTTGAAAAATCCAACGAATGTAAAATTAGACAAAATATCCAACGGCAATGAGTTGGAAATAATTTCTAATGTAATTAGTGAAGTTCTTCCAAAAAAAATTGATATAAAAGAAAAACCTAAAAATGATAACAGTAAAAAAAATTTACATGATCTGGAACCAGAACCGAAAGGTAATAATGATAATGTGATTTCTAAAAATGTGACTAATAAATTAGATATCAATGTTAACAATAATTGTGAACTCACCACTGAAGTTAAAATTTCTAGATTCAGTAAAAATATAGGAAAGAATAACTTTGAAAAATTCGAAGAAAAACTTAATACAAATTTAAAAAATGTTAATGTGAATGTAAAAGAAAAGTGTGATAAAATCGGTTATTCTTCCAAAATAATAAATTCAAATAATTGTTCATTAAATTCATCTGTCAATATTGCAACAAAATGTTTAACATTATCAGAAACAGCACAATCTGTTGTCTCTAAAAAATCATCAACATTATCTACACAATCTGTTGACCAGAAGCTAAAGCTAAACGTGGATTCATCAATACCATATACTGAGTCCATTAAAACGAAATTAAATTCGATTCCAGCAGAATCTACTAGTGATTCTGTTAAAAAAGTTGTAAATAAAAAGGAATTAATTTCGACTGATATTGCATCAACCTTACCATCTGTTGATACTAGAAAATCATTACCGAATATATCGCTTAATAAAAAAATAAATGTAGAACAAAAATTACCACCCGGATTTCGTCAAATAGTGCGCAGGAGTAGTTTAACTCCAAACCGATCACGAGCATCAACACCTTGTAGTCAGTATGATGACAGTTCTTCTAGGGCTACAACACCCACCGATTTCTATATAAATCGTAATGTTTATGATGATTTAGAAAAAAGTTTATTAGATGATAATAGTGTTGAGGTGACAAATCTTTGCAAATCGAATCGCTCCAAATCAGCTTTTCAATTCCTTCGCGAAGAGGAAACTTTTAACAAAAATGAAACATCTAAAATTAGTAAGCCCCCAATTCCACCTCATTTTCGTGTTCGTAAAGATAACAAAACACCCTTTGTGAAGGATCCCATTATTGACTATGTTATTAACAAAAAATTAGAGCATGATGAAATTTTAAAAAAATATTCCATTAAACCATTATCTAATACAGAAACTTGTGATGAAAGTTTTTCATGTTTCAAGAGTAATAAGTTGTCAACTTCTACAGAGAATATGAAGGTATTATCCCTTCATAAAAGTGTCGTTACAGATAAAAAAAGGGCCCTTTTGAACAGTGAATATTTGCAGTCTCGTTCTCTGGTGACAAATCAATCTCGTGATTCAATAACAATTCCATCCCAGACGAAGATATCAACTTTATCAAACGATGAGTTTTTACCCATAACAAATACATCGCCACTATTTGCTCATCAATTAAATAGTTTAAGTCGAAGTGCTGTCCCATCATCCAGCAGTGTTGAGAGCGCTATTCGTACTACCATTACACCATTTAGGAAGAGCTTGGATCGTAATAGTTTAGGCCGTTCTAGTGTTACACCTTCTAAAAATGGCACAGATAATACCGCATCCAGAAATGCAACTTCATTTAAAAATAGTCATCCAATATTAATTTCAGGACGACCGCCTACTCCGAGACGCGTTTTCCCACAAACTTATTCAAATGAAAATTCGTTGGATATCCAAGAACTGAATGCGCTAGAGCAATCTCCAGTCATTCTAGATGCAAATTTGTCATTTGTTATGGGCTGTACAAAACAGCCTCTTCATCAAGGTATAAATTTAACACCATCGCATGTTGATTCACAAACAGCTTCAAATTATCTGAGTGATAAAATCTCTAGTTTCTTAAAAAGGACTGATCATGTTATGGAAGAATGGAAAATGCTTGGAGAGCAAGCAGCATCTGAAGGTAGACGTGCTCGCAGCTGTAGTCGAGTGGGCCTCAATGATGATACCATTAGTTTAATTGAACGTCAACGTGAACAAAGTGCTGAACGCGGGGAACAACGATTAGGCAGATCCCGCAGTGCAGCAAATATTTTGTCCAAAGGATATCAACTATCTAAAATTCTACCCCGTACACCTAGATCCAGATCCAGTTCATTAGCTAGAGATTATTCAATGGATTTCTCAATTGATGAAGATCGTACAATAAAAGAAGATGATAGCGAGGTGAATATTTTTTTTTGCCAGAATTTTAATAAAAGTAATGTTTATAATGCTTCATTTCATCTGAAATGATTTAAAATATTGTTTAAATTTCCTCTTCTAAAGACCGAAGAAATGTTTTTCAAATATTATTCAAATTAGGTATAAATTTAATTTCTTCACATGTTCTATGTTTTGTAATTAATAATTATCTTTTATTAATTCATAATGTTCGGTTTCTGTTTGGTCTCAGTTTTTTTAATTCCTGGATAATTTTGATTTAAATTAAAAATAAATTAATTACATTATTGAAAATTGGTACAATTCCGTAGTACATTTCTATTAAGCAATGTTTTTTTTAATTAAATGACAGTTTAAACTGGCTAGATCTAGGACTTTTCTTCGCCAAACGATTAGTTTCTTCTCTGGACTTTAGAAATTGTAATTTTCTTTATGCAATCGTAAATTGGATTTTTGTTTTGATTTGAAAGACAAATTAGTAAGACCCAGTGGACATTTATTGGTCTTAATTATATTATTATTTTTTTTTTTTTTATTTATTTATTTAAAAAAAAAAACAATCAAAAGGTTAAAAAAAAAAAAAGAGTAGAATTAATAACTATTTACTTATTTGTATTAAAAAATTAACAAAGCCGTCATAAATCATTGATTATTTTTCCATTTTGATAGAATTCTCAATTTTTTTAAACCCCCTTAAATTATATTAATTAAAATTCACTTATCACTTGAAAATCTATTTTATTATTACATAAGTTTTATTTATGTAGAAACATTTTCGCGTTTTCTAAAATTACATATATTTGATTTTCCTTTTGTTTTCTTTGTACATATTATATATTGCATAAATTTTGGACCTGATACAAAATAAAAAAAACTAATTTTGCTTGTTTTGTTGCGTTATAAATTTCATTATAATTTGTTTTTAAAAATATCATATTCTGATAGAATCAATTGTTTTTTATAGCTTCCTGAATTCGTATTGAAAATATTGAGTTTCATATTGAAGCCTTACTATAATCAGTCTCTATAATAGTTAAGTTTAAAAAAAAAACAATTTTTTGACTTTCGACTTTTTGAAACTTTTTTCTTATTTTTCCAACTAAATAATTTTTAATTTAAAACATATATTATACTGAAATTCCATTAAATTTTGCGATATACAAGCAATTATAAAAATAGAAATAAACATTGACATTGAACTATAAATGTCGTTCTCCATAATATCTATTTTAGTTCTAAAAAATAATACATAAACGATGAAATGTATTTGGCTCACCGACGAGGCATCATTACACTATACATTTTTTGCTATATATAATAATTATATTTTGCATATAATTTTGGATTAAATAATACTACTTACCTACTCAATATGTTATTTTATATTTTACATTGTAAGTTGATACTAAACAAAATCTGAATTATTTCACTTAACATGAAAACAATAGCTTATTATGACTTCTACCTATTTAGCGTAACGTTATATTAAATAAACTTAATATTATAACGTTATGTTATGTGATTTTTTCGAACAAGCATAAGATATACGATGTTTATGAGCTTTTCATAAATTCACAAAAGAACCAAAAAAAACTTTGAAACAAATATTAAATTATCTAAATACTAAATAATAGTTTTTCTTAAATACATATTGCTTATGTTTTGTATATTGTACATTAAATACAATATATGACATTGTATATACAGTCTTCAGGAACTTTCATTTTCAAACGAAAGAAATTAATAACTTATCGCCTACGCATCTCATTTTTATTCTTTTAAATTTTATTTTGTGAACTTTTTAAGATTTCTGACCTGATTATGAGTTTTTATTAAGGCCAAGGACTTAAGATAAATTATAAAAATGTTAAGTAGATCACTTAATTGAGGTTTCAAAGATTCAAGAAAATGCCTACTGGAAAAGAGAAAAATATACGAAGAAAAATAGTAAATTTTTTTTTCAAACTCCATAAGAGCAAACAATTTGGAATAAATACATTAATTTGAACTTGAAGGAAACCAAACAATTATTGAATTATTAACTCCTAAAATAAATGGTTTTCAATTCAACCGGAACTATTTATTCTCAAATCAGAAACTTTCCATGTTACGAGTAATGACAAAAAATCTAAACGTTAACATTTGAAGACTAGATTTATTGTAGAGATTTTGCCAAAATTATCAATAAGTTCCAAAACATTAAAAAATTGGATCCAATATTGATGTTTGATTTTTACGATTATTATATTCCCTTTCTGAAATAATGCCTTGTTCATAGCTACCACCGTAAAGTAAAGTTTAAAGGAATGTTCCGGAAACCTATTCACAGCTAATCTTACCTGAATGCAAAAAATCAACTGTATGGGTTCATCTTTTTTTTTTATTTAGAAAGTTTAAAGATTAACTTTAATTTTTTTAATTTAAAAAATATAACTTTTTTTTTAAATTAAACTTATGCCTTGTTTATAGCTACCACCGTAAAGTAATTTTTGGAGGAATGTTACGGAAACCTATTCACAGCTAATCTTACCTGAAAGCAAAAAATCATCTGCATGGGTTCTCTTCTTTTTTTTTTATTTAGAAAGTTTAACTTTAATTTTTTTAATTTAAAAAATATAATTTTTTTTTTTTAATTAAAATTACATTTGATTTCTTTTTTTTAATCATCTAAAAATTTTTTTACAAAAAATGTTATGGTAAAAAAATATTCAGATAGGTAGGAAACGTAATGAAAAAGAAACAAAAAAATAATTTTGTGAAGTAATGAAATTTTTCAGATAGCAAAAAAAAAATAAATTCAATTTTCTTAATTATTTAAAAATATTTTTAAAAAATTCTTTTTACGAAAAATAGATAAAATTAATATCTTCATTTTCTGTAAATTTGGTTAAATATAAATAGAATAATAAATAACATAGAAAATCGATTTTTACGTTACCATTTTTTCAGATAGGTAAATTAGCTATAAACAAGGCATTACATTTGATTTTTTTTTAATCAATAATGCCTCGATCATAGTTAATACCGCAAAGCAATTAATTGCTACCGTGAAAACCGATTTTCGGCGTTATTTCTTAATTAATTTAAATTAAAATTACCTATAAAAAACTCAAGATATTAATTTTATTGATTTTTTGTAAAAAGAATTTCGGTAAAAAGAATCGGTTTTTACAGTATGATTAATTCAGATAGGTAAATTAGCTGTGATCAAGGCATAAGGATGTTGAATAAATTCTTAAAAAAATACTTAACATATTTCCAAAATAGAAAATTAAATTGAAACCGTTAATTGTGCAAAAGCTTCTGAAAATAATTATAAGGTCTTTGCTTTCTATATTTTAAATCTATTGTTCGAATAAACATGCAACATAAATGCTGCGAAAACTGTAGGTACTTTCCTTTAATTATAGTCAATCTTGCTATTTAATTTCCAGATTGGGTTGATCTTGAATTTTTGCTAGATACTAATCGATCTAACTTCTAATTTCTAATTATAAATTCACTAGATAATTTATTAAATATTGAAGGGAAAATTAGCCGGAAAACATACCTATCTACTTTAAATATTAGATATGGTACTTACTTATTTTTCAAATTTGTTTTGAACACTTAAAATGAAAAAACGTTATCAAATAAAATGTACCCAGTCATACATTTATCTTATTTATGTATAAATTTATTTCAAATGCAAATGCAGAATTCTCATTTTTTATTTCGTTAAATTTTCTGTACTCATTATTTATAGTATGTACAGAATATAAATCTGCTCACTGCATTTGCAGAATGATAAAAAATATTTCGGTATTTCCAGCTTTTTAATTCCCCTCCGCGTGTTCGCATTATGTATTAGCAGCATACATTTGTATTAGCAGCAGTTAGTTTTTTTTATAAATTACGTTGCGTCCACATAAAATTCAATTGAAGTTTGCCATAAATGCCTTTTTCTAATTTTTCAAGTTATTTCTTATTTAATTTTTATTGAGCTACTACTCATCATATTATTCTTTCTTTTATTTATCATCCTCATTAATGACAATAGTTTAATTTTTATTTGATTTCATGAGAATAAAATAAATTTCGTAATTTATTTTATTTCTATAATTTTTAGTAGATCAACATTGAATCTTTATATTGAATTTTTAAATTTTTTATAAAATAATATAGATAATACTTCATTTCAAAGTTAATTTTTATAATTATGTTTTGTGTATTAATTAATCATTTAATATTTCTCTATACAGAAATGGTTTTTTTTAGTTCAAATGAAAATGAGCATAGTAGCTAAAAATTTTATTTCCTTTTTGGGTAATAAGTTATGAATGCGTTTTTTCGTATCGTCGTTTGTGAGTTGATAAACAAAATTAAGTGCATTAAAAATGTTTTATATTCTTGAAATAGGTGCGATAACTTTTTTAATATAAAGTTATTAATGAAAAGATTGAATTTCGGAATAATTTAAATTATTCTTCTACCTTTAACATTATTTGAGAGCGATATTTCAACTTTTTCAACAATTGAAGAAAATTTTGCAAATATCTTTAAAATAAACAAAAATTATGTGAAATTTGGATTATGATATTATTTATTATTTTTAATTTTTTTTTTATAATAAAAACAGACTATCATTCTCAGTTTTGTGCTTTAACAGACGATTTTATGTGTTTATTTAAAGTGAGTCATATTTTTTATGTGTACTTAATCTAAAATTTAAAAATGTTTGAATTTATTTTGATATAAAAACCTTTTATTAATATTTTTATACATATGTTTTGATGCCTAAATATAAAATATTATGAATCATAATAAAATTAATTTAAAAATATTTTGACTTTTGAAATAGTAAACATAAAAATAAAAAAAAAAAAGTTTAAAATATATAATTATAAATCTGAAAAACAAATTTTTAACAAACTATTTTATTATAAATTATTGTTTTATATTTTTTAGTAAAAATTGATAAATTTTTTATTAAGTAAATATTATTACATTCAAATGAAAAAGTCGGGTTAGCAAGAAAAACATAAGACAGAGTAGATAAAAAAAATGATGAAAAAAATTTTAAATTGTTTAAGTACTTAGATCTTAATGTGATTGTCTGGAAATTGTTGTTGAAATTCGAGCCTGATCCAAAAAGGAATTCTATTTTTTATTATTCAACTAAGTTAAAAAATGTTTCATTTATGCTTAAATTTGCAAAAATAAATTTTTTTTTGTTCTTAATTCTTTTCAAATTTTAAAGCTCCGATATGAACGTCTTGTCTTCTTATTAATAAAAGTGTGATTTTCCAATATATTTCCAAATATAAAACTGTACCCAGATAAATTTTTGGTATTGAAACAAAACATCGAAAGATTCAATGATTAATTTAATTTATTTATCTTCATCTCTATCTATCTCTATCAACATATTTCTCTAGATAACCTTCTAAAAAATACTATTTTCATTAAAAAAAAATCCCTGTTTAATTTTTTTTTTTATTTTATTGCTCATCTTTATCTTTGGCGCCATGCTTTAAAATTCTTGTAAATTCAATATAATCAAATAAGCCATCTTTAATTGGTGCTTCACGATACATTTCGTCGACATCTTCATCTGAAAACCGATCTCCCATAGTTGTTAATAATTCACGCAAACGTTCTTCCGATATCACACCATTATTATCTTCATCAAAACAACCAAATGCATTTTTAATAACATCTTCCGGATCAGTACCCTGTAATCGTTCACCAAATAATGTTAAAAACATTGTAAAATTAATAGGACCTGGTGCTTCATTCATCATAGCTTCTAAATATTCATCTGTTGGATTTTTACCCAAAGATGCCAACATATCGTGTAGATCTTCTTTTTCAACAAAACCATCACGATTGCTAAAAATAAATAGTTGAAACAAAAAATTACAAACTTTTGGTAAACATAAATTTTTAAAACCTACGAAAAATCACTTAAAAAATTTTGAATAGATATAGGTATTCATTTTTTTTTTTTTTTTAAACGATAAGAATTGAACTTTAAAAGTTTTTTTACATTAAGAATTTTGTTTTTTTTTTTTCGTTTATATCTTGAAAATAGTGTAGGTAGTAGGCACCTATCAACGTTATCATATTTTTTTTGTTCCTTAATGCTGACTAACTAAATACTTTTCTTTGTCAATATTATTTACTTTAAAAAAAAAATTACTCACTTAGCTTTCTTTTATTCATGGTTCCTTTTTTCATACAAATAATATTGGACAAAGTAAAATAGTTTCCAAAATCTCATTCAAATCGAATTTATTTTTCAGAAGTTAAATATTTGACATTGGATAGGTAGGTAGGTTCGTATTTGTTAATGTATTCAGAAAATTCCAATTCTTATTAAAATTGGTAGAAGGTAGAATATCTTAAAATGGATTTTTTTTATGTTTTTATTGAATTAAAATTTTTTTTTTATCTAAATATGTAGGTAGGTATAGTGTATTTACCTCTTAGCAAACAGTACAGTATAATTTAGTTCTAAAAAACAAATTATTTTTTTTTTATTGGGAATGAAAGAAAGTTATCATAAATTTTTTGACTTTATTTTTGTACAATACATAGTACAGTACCTAGTATTTATTTGTTAAATGTTCAATGTTCCTGACGAATTTTTTCTCTAATTATGACCACAATATTTAGTTTGGATTTTCTTCATTAAATAATAAAATTTACGAAAATATATCAACAATTCAATAATTTTGCATTTTTGTCATTTGAAACAAATTATTTTCAAAAAAAAAAAAATAAAATAAATAAAATTCCCAATAAGACGAAAAAAAAAAAAATTAAAATGGAATTCTTTATTCCCATTTACAAGCAAATGAAAAATATAAAAAAAAAAAAAACGAATTGCAAAATTATTAAATTTTTTCTTTTTGAAGAAAACGTTTCAAGGCTTTTTAATTAAATTGAAAAAAATATTAAATATTTATTTCACTTGGTTGGTAGATTACCTGTCAATCATATTAAAGGCTTCTTTAAATTCAGCTATTTGGGCTTGGTCAAACATGGCAAAAACATTTGAAGTGGCTCGTTGAGCTCGTTTTTTTGTGGTTGCACGACGTCCAGTTTTACGTGAAGACATTTTTTCTTGTTTTTTCTTCTTCTTTTTCTATTTAAAATTAATATTTAAAAAAAATAATACTGTTTTAATTTCGTAATATTTTAATTTAATACAAAAAAAAGAAACTAAAATTAAAAATTATTAATTTTTAAATGCGATTTTCTAAAGCAATGGAAAAATTATAAATTTCTATACACGAACGAACGTCAAAATTAACACTGTTAATAAAATTCAACGAAAAATGAATGAATGTTGAAAAAAAAAATAAAAAAACCAACATGGATGACGAACACTCAACGAGAAATGCAGATGTGTGTGCAAGTAGAGAGGGGAAAAACAATAATCTGTAAAATAAGATTTTTTTTTATTTGGGGGGAAAAATTATGTTTTCGTTATAATTTTCATTCAACTTTTATTTGTTTTTTTTTTTTTTTTCAGAATTCAGTTTCAGATACTCTCTTATTGAAATTGAAATAGCAAAAAAAAACATACGTCATGCAATTAATAGTTTCACAAAAATTAGAAATATGAAAAATTATTTCAAATGAAATTTTATATTTATTTTTAAAATTAAATGAAAATTACACCAACTAGGTATAGATTATTTAATTTAGATATGCATAAAAATATAATTATTATATTAATATGTATTGTGTAGCAAAGTTAATAAAATATTATCTATCTAAATTTCTCATTGCATATAACAGGGGTGCTCAAAGGTTTATTTATGGGGAGCCAAGTTCGAAAATAGTAAGATACTGTAGAGCCGCAAAATTATCAATGCAAACATAAATTTAAATTTTATTATCATAATTAATTAATAACTAAAGGCTGTTTTTTTTTTAATTTTCATCTTTCAATAAATTTATTAAATAAAAAAAAACTTCAATATTACATTTGATACATTTTGAATTATATTAAAATTGTATAATAAAATACAAAATTTCAGTTATAACTTAATAATTTATTGAGCCACAAAAAACATGTCTGGCATATACAAATCCACATACCTAGTTAAATCAACAAAGCATTTGGTGAATTTGTTATTGAAAAATAACCATTCAAAATATATTTATATATAGTTAAAGCATTCAAAAACATGTTTGAAGTATTAGTAAGTACATACATATGTACGAAGTACATAACTAACTACCTAGGTAGGTATATTAATAATTTTAATATAAGAATAAAAGGCCTGATTGTGACTTTAAATTAAAGTATCTTAAATTAAAACAAAAACGGGCCGCATACTTCATTTATAAGGTGCTGTTCTAGGTATATATTTTTTTCTTTTATAATTCAGATGGTATTTCTTAATTTACAACAATTTGTGAGCTAATTTAAGAATTTTATAAAAATATTATTTCATCATGACTAGAATATTATTTCCGTTTTTCTTTTAATTTTTCACATATACATATCTAATTTAACCTACGTACATACATATATTGCGTATGGAAAATAATTTAAGGATTATGTATCTATTTGAATTTATGTAATATTGTTATTAATTAAAATTTACGTGGACTACCTATTAATTTTTAAATTATTAATTTTTTTAAATCATGGATTAATAATTTCCAGGTTTTTTTACGTGGGAAAAATTTAAAAATAAATTTTAATCATTATTATTATTTTGTCCAGTAATTTGAATATAAAATTATTAAAATAAAACCATAGATAGGGGAATCTAAATTCTACTTTTAAAAGAAATATTGTAAAATTTAAATGTTTGGTACCTACCTACCTTAACTAAACATAGCCAACTTAAAACTGAATAAAAGTCAGTTAAGCCTTGAAGATTTTAAATGTTTCCATAAATGGTTGTAAATTTTTATTATTTTTTTAAATGCTTATATTTAGTTGAAAATTATGCAATTCTCATTAATTGATTTAAAGTCTATCAGGCATCAATAAATAAAAAACTAAGACAATTTTTTCACGAAATTTAATCAGAATTATAGTATAATCCAAAACCTGAATATAATTTAGGCTGTGGCTGTGGCTGTCTTTTTTTTGTAATTAATAACCTCGAATTAAACTTTTAAGACTTATTTTATTTTTTTTAGAATAAAAAAGGATAAACAAGCTACCTCTAAGCTGGGCGCAAGAACGGCTGCCCACAATAAAATAACCTTCCGGCCCATCCACAATTTTTTCTAGAATCACAATTTTTTCTAGATCAGACTTCGAACTTGGGCTAAGCTCAATGAGTTAAAATTAAAGTCAAACAAAATTAGACTTAAAATACCTGTATTCTTTAGATAACTTTACAATGTTTGTCTCATCAAAAGATAATATACATATATACATTTAAACAGGGCATTGACGTTTAAAATTATTATGACTACTGAATTATCGGGCCAATTTTGGCAGAATAAAAGCTGTTCAATTTTGTTCACTTTCTAATGGTTCATATTCTACAATTACGGATTCTGGAGTTTGAAGCTTTCAACTAGTTAATTTCCTATATTTTGTACAAAATTTATATAGTATTAAATTAAAGTTTTAATATTTTTTGATGAAAATGAAAAGTATACGATAGACAGATGCATGCCTATTATGGGAACCTAAAAAATGTTTACCCTACGATTGTTTCCAAGAGCTCGTTCTGGAAGGTTAAAAATTAATTTACATGAAAATTTATGTATGACATATGAGTAGAAGTACAATGAAGTACTCTAAAAAAAAATTTAGCCGTGAATGTACCCACGGATTCGGACTAGTCTCTAGAGTCTGAACATGAATTTTAATGAAGAGTAAATTGCGAAAATATTTTCAATATTTTCAAACGGGTTCTATCCTTTATTTATGGGTACTGTTAAATTTTTTTTTTTTAATTAGACTTTGTTTTTTAATTTTGCCAAAAATACTCCTTAATTGTAAATGGGGGTTGGACATTTGTCCGCGGGACATTTGTCCGCGATTTGTTTTTGTATCGCGGACATAAAAATGACATTTGTCCGCGATTCAAAAATCAAAATGTCTTTTGTCCGCCGCGGACAAATGACATTTTCCAAAATGTCATTTGTCCGCGATAAAAATTAATCGCGGACAAATGACATTTTGCAAAATGACATTTGTCCGCTAAAAATCTGAAAAATCAATCGCGGACAAATGACATTTTGCAAAATGACATTTGTCCGCTAAAAAGTTAAAAAATCAATCGCGGACAAATGACATTTTGCAAAATGACATTTGTCCGCTAAAAATTAAAAAAAGCAATCGCGGACAAATGACATTTTGGAAAATGACATATGTCCGCTAAAAATTTGAGGCTAAAGTGCAGATGACGTGAACCAATCAGAATCGGCACAACAAGAGAGGGTGGTGGGGGGCGGCGGGCGGGCGGGTGGACTGGTGGTTGGTCAGTGGGATTTGCGGCGTCGGGCAAAAAAAAAAAATTGCATATGAACAATTTGGGGGGACTCTACCCCTCTTCCCCTTTCCAAGCTTCAGACGATTCTGAGTGGTTCACGTAATCTGCAGTATCTCCAAAATTGAAAAATCAATCGCGGACAAATGACATTTTGCAAAATGACATTTGTCCGCTAAAGTTATAAAATTCAATCGCGGACAAATGTCATTTTGCAAAATGTCATTTGTCCGCTAATTTTGGGACATTTGTCCGCGGCGGACAAATGTCATTTTACAATCGCGGACAAATGACATTTCGTCTATCTAGTTCTTAAGTGCCGTATACGCATTTTGGCACTTTTGTAGTTAGAGATTTCATCATACTAACTCGAAGGCGATCTTTCGAATGTCCTTCTCAAAATTTCAATAGCTCCTTCCGTTCTCGAGATATTTCCCCCCTATTTAAAGTATATGCTAAATTGGAACCAATTGTTCGAGTCTTACAACTTCAAACTCAATTTGCCAAAAATACGAAAAATGCGTATACGGCACTTAAGAACTAGATAGACGATTTGTCCGCGAAGTTTTCCATACAAATTTCATCGCGGACAAATGTCCCGCGGACAAATGTCACGGCGCCATTGTAAATATGTAATTCCATAAAATAAAATATTCTGTGCACGTCTCGGAAAATTTACAGGGAACGCTGAGAATACGGTATAATTTTTGTATTTTAAGTTTATTAATTAAATATTATATATAAATCTAAAACATGAAAAATAAAAATGTCTACGTGAGCAAAATCTTTTGAGTATAAAATTGACTTTATGTCACCTTCCAATTTCTATAAAAGTTGACACAAAATAACTTGACTTTAAGTCATTTTTAGATCTTGATTTTATTTAAAATTTTGTAAAACGACAAAAGGTAATTAACCTCATGTTGTTTGGACTTAAGGCATCTCTTCATTGATTCACGCTTAATTTCCTGAATTAATTAAATATGTACACGAAATAAAAATACTCTCAATTTCTTAATCAATTTCTTGTTTTTAGTAACCAAATATATAATTAATAATATATAACTAATATAGAATTAATACAAATAATTGCGTAATAAAATTTTTAAATTATATTTGATTTATATTTATATTAAATATATTTATTTTTAAAATGTGTGGAATTATTGCAACTGTTAAAATATGTATTTAATTTCTGAACAAAACATTTTTATAACGTGGTGTTGAGTGATGTAGTAAGTCTATTTTAATTAATACTTTAGTTTTTCTTTTTTTTTTATCTAAAAGTATAAAAAATGGATTTTTTGATAAAGATCCGATTTGTTTAAAATAACAGTGTTCATTGATTAAAATTATATCATTTGCAAATGAAAATATGGAATTATATAATTTGACATTTTTCGACTTTGTAACTAATTAAATAGTTATCGACTTTTTTGTGACGCTACGCAAAGTACATTATCAATCAAAAAGAACAAACAATTCGTACATACATATATCAAATTTATGAAAAAAAAATATGTAGGAAGACTAAATTCTGGATCTCAAAATTCCAGCTGACAAATTTCCGAAATAAATAATATCGTAGGATATAAAGTATCGCATGTTTTTTCGTGCGAACTTGAGAGATTACAACTCGATTTTCCATATTTTCTCTTCTGGCATCACGAACTCCGATCCCCATTCCTTACGTATAATGTTGCAAAGTTGCCATTAACCTATAAGTTTCTTATCTCAATTAAAAACTTGGTAGAAGTAAGAATTTTAAATTTTATTCATACAATAATTTCGAGTATCTTTTTCATTGAATGGCAAAATATATTTTTTTTTTAGTATGTATTTCATTCATAAAATGTTATAGGAAAATATATACAGTATAATATAAAATCTATCTATCTTTAAATATACATACATTATGTATGTCTATAATAAATTATAATTATTTATTTATTTGACTGTGAAAATTCAAGAACTGTGGTTTTAATAAATTTTTTTGTAAGAAATATGAATTGCATAGGATAACTTTACATTGACGACTACACCTATTACATGCAGAATCAGGAAGCCCTTTTTATTGACGTATTTCTTAAGAAAATATTAAAAAAATATGTAAAATATTGATAAGATATAAGAGAAACATTATTTCTCCATCTTATAAGTAAACAAAAAACAAGATAAATGTATCCATGTGTTTTTA